>CM035152.1:92653017-93053017 GCA_020205615.1 Panax quinquefolius
AAAACACCACTCCTTCGAAAGAGGCTGAAAAAGCCATAAATGATTTTTTCCCAAACGAGCAATTTTTTGTGGTCAATGGCAAGGTTCCGTGGTACATAGACTTCGCCAATTATGTTTCTTGCCAAGTTCTTCCCAATAATATGAGCTTTCAACAAAGGAAGAAATTCCTCAAGGATGCCAAGCAATGCTACATGTTCAACCAATGCTCGGATCAGATTCTGCAAAGATGTTTGCGGAAAGAAGAAATGGAAGGTGTGCTACATCATTGCCACTTGTCAAACTATGGAGGTCATTTTGGAGGCCAACGAACTGCTACTAAGGTACTTCAGTCAGGATTTTATTGGCCCACCTTATTCAAGGATGCACACGCATATGTGATGCAGTACGACAGATGCCAAAGGGTGGGCACTATATCAAGACGGCATGAGTTGCCACTACAAAATATCCTGGAAGTGGAGTTATTTGATGTATGGGGCATTGACTTCATGGGACCGTTCCCGTCCTCATTCAACAATCTCTACATCCTAGTGGCAGTCAATTATGTCTCAAAGTGGGTGGAAGTAGTTGCCTTGCCGACTAATGATGCTAAGGTGGTGCTTCAGTTCATCAAAAAGAATATTTTCACCCGTTTTGGCACACCTCTGGCCATCATAAGCGATGAAGGTTCACACTTCTGCAATAAATACTTTGAAGCTCTTTTAGCCAAGTATGGGGTCACACATAAGATCGCCATGACCTACCACTCACAGACCAGCGGTCAGGCTGAAATTTCGAATCAAGAGGTGAAACGAATCTTGGAAAAGATTGTTAACCCAAATCGGAAGGACTGGTCTAAGAAGCTTGATGATGCATTATGGGCCTACCACACAGCTTATAAAACGCCTATCGGAATGTCTCCGTATAGGCTTGTCTATGGTAAGGCATGTCATCTCCCCGTTGAATTGGAGCACAACACTTAGTGGGCTATTCAAAAGCTCAACTTCGATCTTGAAGCAGCTGGCAAAAAATGACTTTTGCAGCTTAATGAATCCGATGAATTTTGCCTGCAAGCGTATGAAAATGCTAAGTTGTACAAGGAGAAGACCAAGAGGTGGCATCACAAGAAAATCCTCGAGAGACGCTTCGAATCGGGCCAAGAGGTTCTTCTTTTCAACTCCCAGCTAAAAATATTTTCAGGGAAGCTAAAGTCTCGATGGTCTGGCCCCTTCACAGTTTCCAAGGTTTATCCATATGGCGTTATAGAGGTTGAGGACCCGAAGTCTGAAAAAACATTCAAGGTCAATGGGCAGATGTTAAAGCACTACTAGGGTGGCAAAGTTGACCGACAGAATACCTCCATCACACTGGGAGACCCGGTGTAAGACGGGATGATAGTCAAGCCGACGACTTAAAATCAAGCGCTAGATGGGAGGCACCCCATCTTAGTATCAAACAATTTGTTTTATCTTTAATTTCTTATATAGTTATATCTCTATTGGAATTTCAGTATATGTTTCTGTTGTGTTAGTGTTTTCTGTATAGTTTCTTGTTAATTTTTATCTCCCTAGTTAGCCCTTGCCAATGCTGTGCCATTTGTATGTGTTTCTGCTCTCTGTTGCTAGATGATGTGTTATTTTGGTTTCTGCAGATTTCTTCTTACCAAAAGCCAGAAGCCGCGCTGCGGTGCCAGTCTTTGCGCCCCGACACCATTCTCGGCGCCCCTGCATCAGCATCCACGCCCCAACGCCATATTCTTTGTAGTCTCACTGCTATTTTGTGCCCCAGCGCCACCATCTGGCGCCCCAGTGCCACCATCTGGCGCCCCAGCGCCATGAAATCTGAGAGCACACTAGAAACTTGCGCCCCGACGCCATGTTTTGCACTGACTTTCGCGCCCCAATGCCAAGGTGGGTTTTGTCCCCGCACCCCGGAGCCATGTGTCGCTCCCCGGCGCGACTGCTTGTGCCCCGGCACCGCTCCTCGCGCCCCAGTGCCACATCTGATTTCCAGCTTTAAATTGAGGCGATTCAGTTTCTATTCTCATAATTTCTTTCCTCTCAGCCGCTCGCCAACGTCTAAGCTTCTGACTGTTCATCTAACAGATAGTCGTTTCTTACCATTAGGGTGTCTAACCGTCACAACAGTTCTTTTCTCGCCATATCAGTCTCAATCTGCGCTTATAAAAGCCAAGGCAGATGCGTTAATTGGCCAAACTTTTTGGCTTGCACTAAAATTGCTACTCTCAATTATTATTCCTTTTTTCTGCTTCAATTGCTCCTAAGCATCCTCGAACAAGTGTTGGGCCTCCTCCTTCTTCATTTCGAGCGCCTGTTACGGCGTAGGATGCCGTCAAATTTCTAACTGAAGAAGCCTATAAGCGATATACTCAGAATTTTCTGCTGCGTACCCCAGTGCCAGAGCGTGGCCTTCGCCTTGATGATAAAGATGGCCAGATGAATTCTATGATTAGCACCATGAAATGGGTGCACTTCACCAAGCCTCCAGAATCTGTCGTTGTTGCAGTTGTCAAAGAATTCTATGCTAACGCCATTCCTGAAGGTCCTCCGGCATCGCCAATAAGGGGGAAGTTGATTCCATTCGACGTCAAGGCGATAAATGAAGTGTATGAAACTCCTAATTTTGATGGGCACGATTATAGGGAGGGGGGAATTCGACGTTTTCAGTTTGATGAGATCATTGCTAAATTGTGTAAGCCCTGGACAGTATGGAAGACTAATGATTACACGGGTGAGAGGACGTCCTTTCCTCAACAAGCCCTAAGCCGTTATGGCAAGGCGTGGTATGCTTTCATCTATTCAAATATCCAGCCTACGCGTCATGTAAGTGATGTAACCCGGGAGAGGGCAACGTTGCTCTATGCGATAGTTACTAGATTAAAGATTGATGTTGGGTTCCTGATAAATGAATCAATCAAGAAGGCGATCAACATCAAAGTTATATCGGGCCTCCCGCACCCGTCTCTTATCACCCGTCTTTGTAGGAGGGCGGGTGTTCAATGTGAGGTTGAAGACGTGACATTGCCACCTATGTCTGTAATTGACCATCATCTAATCAGCCGTTATGCAGTTTGGGAGGGAGCACCTTCGCATCCCCGTGGAGAAGGATTCTTGCCAGCACCGCCGCTGGCGCCATCCGATGATCCACAGCCATCCTCTGTGGCAGGAGCCTCCTCGCATGCTGTTCCTCCTTCCGCCGAGGCTGTGGATTCTGGGACCCTTGCTCAAATTCAGACCAGTTTAGATTTCCTGCACTGCAAGGTTGATACTGTCGCCCAATGGCAGAGCCAGTTCCACCATTATCATGCAGAGTTTGCCAACACACGTTCGCCAACATTCATGCCGCTCAAGGAGACGACGATGTAGATTTCATGCCGTTTCCATTTTTGGCTCCTCCAATGTATGCGGCCTATCCTCCTCAATTTTTCCCGCCTACTGAGGCGGCCCGAGCAAGTGAGCTAGTTAATGTGGATGATGATGGCGAGGATGATGATGATCTTGAGTTTTTTGGCTTGGATGAGGATCTTGAAGGCAGTGATGATGACCATGGTGGCGATGCTGCGGATGCTTGAGACTGTTTCTATAAAGGCCAGTGAGGGCACGGGCCTAAGTTCAAGTTTGGGAGAGATTTTCTTCTATTTGATTAATATATATGAATTGTGTTGGTAATGTCATATTTCTATCTAAACCGCTATGTACTTGGGCTTGATAGCCCCAGACTCTAGTTTGATTTTAATATTTATTAGGATAGTATTTGGGCTTGATAGCCCCTGACTCTTATTTAAATTATTATCTATCTATTGTGTTTATTATCGTGAATATCTTTTGGTTTTGGATGCATGCTTTAATTTACCATGGGTGCATGTCTTTGATTAGTAGTATTTTATGTTTCTTTTATTATTTGCTTTTGATTGTATATCTTTTTTTGGGAATATCTTAACTAAGTCAGATATTGCCTTGCCTTAAGCCTTGTTTGGGTCTTTCACTGATTTAATTGGTATAATCGATGCCATGTGTTATGGCTTTGCCCGTGTTAAGATGGGTATTCTCTAGTATTTATTTTTTTATTTTGTGTTGAACTCTAGCCTCGAGTCTGTTACTGTTTATATGCTGGGTTAGGGTATCTTTAGCGTTAAGTGTTGTTTTTGGCCTTTGGCAGACTGTCTTGTAATTTTATCTATTTCCTAAGCGAGTGGCTTAAGTTATGTGACTATGGGGGCTCGTGTTTGATTTAAACTCAAGATTGTCTTGGATCTATCCGTCTAGCGAGCACTGACCTTATATCTCTCTAGTAGTTTTCCTTTTGTGATTATCTTTTATCGTGTTGAAAATAGTGTGCACTATATTACTCTGTAAATTTCAAGTTGTTTATGACCTAGTTGCTGTAAGCATGTTCGGCTCATTAGTTTTTGAAAAACAAATAAAATTGCTTGTGTGTCCTACGGTGGGTTGAGATGGAGCGTGGAAACGCACTCACCCATAAACGTAGGCTCGTAAAATCTAATTTGGACTTATGTTGTTTACGTTGCCTTTGTGCTTGAGTTATTAGATTCTCAGGGGTTCTACACCTAGTGCCTTAAAGTCTTCTGGCATGGGAGTCATTGATCAAAAGCTTGCTAATGAGTACTCTGTTTTGCCAAAAAGTAATCAAGTTCTGTCTAAGCTAAATCTTACTTTACTATTCTAGAACTTTCGAGCCTTTCATGCTTTTGTGTCTTGTCGTTGCTCTTGCTATGCATGTGAGTTGCTTGGGTACCTATTAGTTATCACGGTCGACAGTATGATCTTCATTAGGGTTATGGCTAGTTTAGTTATGTGGTCTTCACACACACACTGAGTGGATCAATTACAGTTTCTTGTTTGTGTTATAGACTCTATGCCCTTAGTCGCATAAGTCTTGCCCTGTTCTTATGAATTTATTTCTGGTTGTCTGATAGTTTGCTTGAGGACAAGCAAACGCTTAAGTTTGGGGGTATTTGATGAGTGGGATTCGTACCCGCGATTTAGCTTTTTTTTGTTACGTAAGTTATGGCCTTTTTGCAACCTTTTGGATAGTTGTAGAGTTATTTTATCATTTATATTTGCAATTCTCTTCGGTCTGGTTTTGCTGATGTTTTTAGCTTTCTTGTGTTTTTGTCTCTGGAAAGTGGCTCAACGCCATCTCAGCATCGAAAGATTACGCTAAATAAGCGCCCAAAGACCATCCTCTCGCGTGCTCAAATACCATCGGTCAACAGACCCCTAAGTGAGTGAACAGCGCCTGCCTCCATGACTCGCGCCCCGACGCCGATTTCAACGTTTAGGCTCGCGCCGCAGCGCGAGCTCCAGATTCCCAACAGTGTCTCATCTTTATTGACCTAGATTAAAGCAGCGAGGATATAAATAGAAAGCAAGGCTACTGTTTTAAGAGAGCCAGACATCAGACATTGAAGATCAGTTCTCAAAGAGAGTTATTACTGCTTAATTTTATTATTTTCTTTTCTGTCTTTTATCTTTCTAGAAGAGAAAGAAGCTTGTTAAAGGGAACGAGAGTTATTGCACTCAACAATCAGATTTTGCTCGTGAAGAGAAGATTTGGCGGAAGAACACTTCTTCACACATGGGTTTTCTTATTACAAATCTCCCATTCCTTGTATTTGTCTGATAATGTGTAGTGTATTAAAAATGTGTGTTAGTACCATAGTTATGAACTAACTCCATTTTTAGGATTGCAATGTAACCTTTTGATTAGCTTAATTAACTTTTTCTCTCATTTTATATAATGAATCATTTTGGAATGGGTTGTTGTATTTGGTATTTAATGTTTGATTGCTTGATAAAGAAATTGGTATTGATAATGATAGAAATTGATAAATGGATATTATTGTATATCTTTAAATACATCGACACCTGTTATGACCAAGACATTTGAATGTGGGCTTAATGTGCTAATAGGATAGACATATTCTTTTTTGCCTTGTGTGACCTTGGGGCTGAGCTTAATGACCTTGACCTAGTTAGTATCACCAATAGACATATTGTGTTCTAGCTGGTTAGGGATGTGCATTTGATCTTTGACAGAAGCTTATGCCTATTATTGTTCTCGGTTGGCCATTCCTTGATTCGTTTGTAATATGGAGAGTTAGGAGATTAGGTGAAGCATTAGGGGAGTTGTAATCCTATTTTAACTTCCTAGCACAACTACTTCTCTTAATTTGATAGTCTTATTGAAATAGCTTAACCAACCACTTGTTTTACTCGTTTAGATAAGTTTAGTAGCGACTTTACCTTAGTATTTATTTTTCTGTTAAGACTTAGTCCTCGTGGGTTCGACACTTAAACTTACATATATTACTTGTGGACCGTGTATACTTGCACGTGTATATCAATTACGAAATCAAACAACATTCACCCACTTCATCCCAGCATACTGGTGAACGACACCTGTGTCCATACAACGCCTCGAATAGAGCCATGTCAATACTTGCTTGATAACTGTTGTTGTAGGAGAGTTCCACTAATGGCAAGAACTTGTCCCAACTTCCTTCGAAGTCAAGGACATAGAGTCTTAATAGATCTTCAAGAGTTTGAATAGTCCTCTCCGACTGCCCGTCCGTTTGAGGATGACATGCTGAATTGAATCGTAAATCCATGCCCATAGCTTTTTACAAACTATCCCAAAATTGTGAAATAAATCTTGGGCCTCGATCAAAAATTATGGATATTAGCATACTATGCAGTCTTACAATCTTATTTATGTATATACGAGCAAGACGTTCAAGTGAATAAGTTTCTCGTATATGTAAGAAATGAGCAGATTTAGTCAATCTATCGATAATAACCCAAATTGCATCTATACCTTTAGAAACCTTGGGAAGACCAGTAACAAAATCCACGATAATGTGCTCCCACTTCCATTCTTGAATTTCAAGTGGTTACAATGGACCTTTTGGCACTTGATGCTCCGCCTTGACACGTTGACAAGTTAAACACCTTGAGATAAACTCCGCTATATCTCTCTTCATATTGCTCCACCAAAAAGTATGTCGAAGATTATGATACATTTTGGTACTCTAGGATGGATTACAAACGATGTGTTGTGCGCCTCCATCATAATTTTATACTTCAAGTCAGAGTCATTAGGAACACAAAGTCTGGAGTTGACTCGAAGTATTCCTTCTTCATAGATTCATGCTTCCGGAATAGCACCTTCTTGTACTTTTTTCCTCATACGCATTAGCTTCATGTCTGTAGCTTGAGCATCTTTAACTTTATCAATTTAAGTTGGTTCTACTCGTATATTTGCCATCATCACGTGGGTCTCTGTAGTCTTTATCTCTATCTCCATCCTTTGTAAGTTATGCAAAATGGGCTTTTGCGTTGACAATATCGCACTCGTGCCCGCATATGACCTTCTACTCAACGTGTCTGCTACCATGTTCGCTTTTCTAGGATGGTATTGAATAGTATGATCGTAATCCTTCAACAGCTCGAGTCAACGTCATTGTCGCATGTTGAGTTCTTTTTGGGTGAAGAAATATTTGAGGCTTTTATGATCTATATAGATCTCTACTTTCTCCCCATACAGGTAATGTCTCCAAATCTTTAGTGCGAAAATGACTACTACCAACTCTAGATCATGATTAGGATAATTCCTCTCATATTCTTTGAGTTGTCATGAGGCATAGGCTATGACTTTCCCATGTTGCATGAGAACACATCCTAAACCTTTGCTTGAACCATCGCTGTAGATGACAAATCCCTCCGAACCAGATGGTATTGTCACAAAAGGTGCTGAAATGAGTCTCTTCTTGAGTTCTTGAAAACTCTTCTCACATTCCTCGCTCCAACTGAATTTTGTATATTTTCCAGTCAGCTGAGTTAATGGACTAGCGATTCGAGAAAATCCTTCCACGAATCTCCGATAATAACCAGCTAAGCCTAAAAAGCTACGTACTTCGGTCACTAACTTAGGTTGCTCCTATCTTTGAATTGCTTCAATCTTTGTCGAGTTAATAGATATTCCATGATTTGATATCACGTGCCCAAGGAATGCTACTTCCTCATGCCAGAACTGGCATTTCTTCAACTTGGCATATAGCATGTTTTCACAAAGCTTTTGTAGTATCAGCATCAAGTGTTGCTCATGATCTTCACGGCTTTTGGAGTAAATAAGGATGTCATCAATAAAGACAACCACAAAATGATCCAAATATTCCTTGAATACAAGGTTCATCATGTCCATGAAGGCAGTAGGATCATTAGTCAATCAAAAAGACATGACTAAGAATTCGTAATGCCTGTACCGATGTCTAATAACAGTCTTTGGAATGTCATCAGTTTTAATCATTAATTGATGATATCCGAAATAAAGATCGATCTTTGAAAAGAATTTGACGCCTTGCAACTGGTCAAACAGGTCATCAATGCGAGGCAACGGGTACCTATTTTTAATGGTGACATGATTTAACTCCTGATAAATAATACAAAGTCGCATACTCCCATCTTTCTTCTTTATGAATAGAACAGGAGCACCCCAAGGAGACGTACTAGGACGAATGAAATCGATGTCTAACAATTCCTGCAGTTGGGTTTTTAACTTCTGAAGTTCAATAGGAGCCATTTGATATGAGGCTTTGGAAATGAGTTTTGTACCGGGCTTAAGATCGATACAAAATTCAGTTTCACGCTCTAGGAGTAGGCCAGAAAGTTCTTCAGGGAATACGTCAGGAAATTTATTAACAATAAAAATATCATTCAAATCTGACGTATTTTTATTTAAATCTATGACATGGGCTAAGAAAACTTGAAATGCATTTTTTAATAAACGAATAGCTTTCTAGCTTGATATGACAGTGATTGACTTTAGTGGTTTAGTTTCTTGAATTCGCATAATAGGTTGGTTAGGAATATGAAAGCTAACAACCTTACGAAAATAATCAATTTTAGCATGATGAGTAGTTAACCAATCAATCCCTAAAATCACATCAAATGCAAGTATTTTCAAAGAGATAAGATCAACAGCTAACGTGCGGTTGCTGATTTGAATCAAACAAGGCTTATAAACAGTGGATGTAATGAAGGTTTCTCTCAATAGAGTTTCAACAGATAAGTCAAAGTCTAATTTCTCCAGAGTTAAATTTAAACGTTGAGCGTAAGTAGGAGAAATAAAAGAATGGGTAGAACCGGTATTAAATAAGGTATAGAATTCGCAAGAGTTTATGATTAGCTTAACCGTGATAACCTCGTTCGGGTTCCTCGCTTTTTAGGAGGTCACGAAAAAAGCTCTCCCTTGAACTACCGATTTTGTCTTGTCTGGGACGGCCTTTGGTGCCTCCATCCCAGCTGGACTTGACTTCGCTGCACGATAAAATCGGGCTAGGTGACCTTCTCTTCCACAATTATAACACGCTTTGGACTGCATCGTGCAGTTTAGACTGATGTGTTCCTCCCCTCCACATTTGAAGCATACTATCAGTGGTCATTCTCTTTCTTTAAAAATGGGTGCTGGTGCTACTATCCTTCCATCATTGTTGAATCTTCTCTTCTTGAAATTTCCACTTCTATTGTCTTGGCCATGATTAGCACCAAAGTGGTTACCATTTCTGGCATGTTGATTCCCCCCACGTTTGTTGTCACCGCTTCGATGACTGCTACCACTAGTATTATCATTTTCTCGGTTGCTCTCTCTTGGTTGGGTTGACTCATTATCGCACTCCAATAACTGTGCCTTATTCACAACATCTCAATACAAGCAAAGTTTGTGAGAAATGAGGTATTGACGTATTTCAGGTTTCAAACCTCGCAGAAACATTCAGGTCATTCTCTCCTCATTATCTACTAAATGGGATGCAAACCGGGATAACTTCGCAAACTTAGCCTTATATTGCGACACAGTCATATTGTTTTTCTCCAGCTTGATTAACTTTATCTCCTTCATGTGACGAATACTTTCGGGAAAGTACTTGTCGTTGAACAGTTCTTAGAACTTCTCCCAAGACATCTTCAGTACGGAAGGTTGAGTACGTTTTACAGATTCCCACCAGTAATCTGCCTCTCCTCTCAACATAAAGGTGGCAAAGGGAACTTTTTGCTCCTTGGAGCATCCTAAGACATCAAATATCTTGGTTATCTACTTTATTCACATCACTGCCTTAAGTGGTTCTAGCTTTCCAAAAAACTCCGGTGGTCCCAGCTCCTTGAATTGCTTAGCAGTTATAAGACCCCAAATTTTTATAAATAAAATTGAATTTCCTCTATTCATTATTTTGAAATAGTAAGGGGTGGATTTAATTAATGTGGTTATTTATGGGTAAAATGTGCAAATTTTGCAAAATAAGCAAGTGGTTATAAAATATTCATTGTTGTTGGGGAATATTCGTTTGGTCGTGGAATATTCTTATTGTCGGGGAATATTCGTATGCACTACGTTGACCATTTATGGGCCCCATAACTTGAAAAAAACCTGTTGGATGAAGAAAATGACAAGTATGAGTTTTTTTATAAATAACAACAGTTATTACTGCTTAACACTTTTGTTGGAATACCTAGTGGTTAAAGTATAGTAATCTGGCATGGTTGTCTGCAAGAGCACACGATATTACCGCATATTTTTAGATTATTGATTCTTACGTGAAGGCACTACTTAATAATTGTTATAGTAATTACTATTTATTATTTTATTTTATTGATTCAATAATTACTACGTTGATATTTTATATTATTGTTGTTTCAATAATTGTCACTGCACAGTATTTCCAATTATTAGATCAATAATTCATATTATTTGAATAATATTATTAGATAGCATTATTGACAATGTCTAAGGAAGTTCTGTCTAGGAAAGGGGTTTGGTCACCTAATTGCGCGCCAGTAAGGAGAAATCCTTATCGGAAAGCCCCCTCTTTCCTAGGAACGACCTGGTTGTCATTATTGTGATTTTGAAATATTATTTGTGAATAATTAATTATTGATTTATATGATAAGTAAATATTTATTTTATGTGGTTATAAATGAAGGAATTAATGCTGAGGTGTTTTATCAGTATTTTATCGGAATGGAGGTATTAACAATCATCCGTATGTGGATTTCAGTCATTTTCTGTTTGGAATTTGGAAAACCTTTCTTCTACAAAGTTGTAGAGAATTAAATTTCCTATGAAATGGACATAAAATTCATATTTTTCTGATAAAAGGGCTATTTATTGTGAATTATTGAAGTTTTGGAAATAAATATTTTGTTTTATTAAAAACATGGGTGGGCCCCACTTTTATTTTTTTGGTGGAAAAATACTGAAGTTTCAAGTGTGGTGTGCGTGAATGGCAGAGGGTAGAGCGACCGGTAGCAGGTTAGTCTGCTTTGGCGTTCTGGCATTTTCCTATAAATATGGTGCTTAGGTTAGAATTGAAAATCACACCAGAATCAGAAGTTTTCTCTCTATAATATCGAGCTTATTTTTGTGAGTATTTAGATACTTAGAGAGTTGATAAGCAGTGCAAGTTTTTTTTAGCATTATATCCGATATTTCAGTCAGAAGTTCTATTCTTTTGAGGTAAGGGATGTTATTTCTTCGTAAATGATGTTATTTCTTTCAATATCATTATACCAAAATATTGGTATGAATTTTATTATGAAATTTTTACCTTTTTATGTTGAGGTTACTATTCACGTATACGTTACTATTCACGTATATGACACTATTCACGAATACGATACTATTCACAGAAAAATTAAATTTTCTTTTCTTTGTCCAAGATGTCTATTATAGTTACTATCTTTGATTGTATTCATGTTTTGATCTTCATTCTTGAAATTTGCTCTACAATGATTTATTATGGAGTATTTTTGAACTTAGATTATCTAAAGTACGAATCCCTAATCTTTGTTCTTTTATATCTTTGGATTCGTTTTCTTTAAAATATTTTCATTATCCTCAGTCCTAAATGGTGATATAACTGAATATCTTTGGCATGTAGTGCAAAGATGAATGATTATCTGATGAATATCTTTGGCCCTAGTGCAAAGATGGACATGTGTTGAGATGAACATGGCCAACTGATGATACAAATGAATATATTTGGCCCATAGTGGAAAGATGAATATTTGGTTCAAGATTTATATTGATTGATGTCACAGGGATAAAATATTGATGATGGACTTTTAAATCATAGAAGATAGTAGACTTCATTCTCTACTTAACTCTTCCAATGAATTGTTATTTCCGATGCGAATATTGATCTAAACTTGTTGTCCATTATATTTTATCTGATTTATTGAAGGTTAACGATAATTTGTTTTTTATTATCTTAGTCATAATATTCTTTACTAGGCTAGTTGAGCTCATCCTTTTCCTTTTTGTTCCATTTTCTTCTTAGGAGGCGAGAATATAGCGGGAACTAGTCGGGGTGTGGAGTGATGGTTCGAGACAGTTGTTTTAGTAGTCCTCACTATTTGTAAAATAGTGTATCAATAATTGTAATGAGGACTAATTTGAGTTTGGATATTATCTAGAAGACAATGTTTGTATTTAAACTCACAGCATATGTGTTGTCGTATTTTGCACGACAATTGTAATAATGAAGTTGTAGTTGTTTTCTGTACCATGTATTTGGCGACTCAAAATGGGTTGTGTGGACATATTTTGGGGGCGTCACAACAGTGACCATCCGAGTGTTGCCAGTGTTTCCACCTGTTTTTTGAACATGAGTCTCTCTCGCCTAATTTTTCATGAATTGCATAAAGCCTCTGAACATCCCATCGTTCAACATTTGATCGGTGTTGTTGTTTACATGAGAATTGTTGCCTTCCTGATGCACATTATCCTAGTTATTGATCTGTGGTGACTCAATGGTCTCCTGTGGTCCATTGCTTATCTCAACATTTTCAGATGCCATTTTCCAACACTGCCACAAAATAATGGTTAATTGACATGCCACATATTATCCCTATGCTCTAACTGAACAATTAAATAACAAATAACTTAGGTAGGTTATACTAGCGAAGTATTAACCCGTCTCTCCCCCTAGTTCTAGTCTCACATCTTAACCATGGATTATATCCCTAAGCTTTGATACCAACCGTGACGCCCCCAAAATAGGTATACATCACCCATTCTGAGTCGCCAAATACATGGTAAAAAATTTAAATACAAACTTCTTTTATGCAATACGACGAAACGTAACTGAGAGTTTTTACACGAATATTTCCTTCTAGACAATATCCAAACTCAAATGGAGTCCTCATTACATTTATTATCACACTGTTTTATAGAATAGTGAGGACTACTATAGCCACCATCTTGGACTATCACTCCGTTCTCCGACTAGTCCCGGCTACGTTCTCATTTCCTGAAGAGAACAATGAAAGCAAAAGGGTGAGCTCAACTAGCCTAATAAGAAATATTATGACTAAGATAATGTAGAATATATTATTGTTAGCCTTCAACAGGGTTAAACTAATAAACAACAAGTTTAACTGTAGCGGAACAAGCAATCCATTGAAAGAGTCAAGTAGAGCATGATATCTACTATATTCTCTGATTTAAAAAGTTTATCATCAATTTTATCAATGAGACTCAGCTAATTAAATAATCCACATCACTGAATTATCCATGCACTATGGGCCAAGGATATTCATTAGTATCACGTCCATGAATTATCCATGCACAACGGGCCAAGGATATTCGTGTAATCACCAATGGTCATGATCATGCCAACAACTGTCCATCAATGCACTATGGGCCAATGAGGACTTTTACCACATCATTTGTAACATTACAAGTCATGATTATACCGAATAATCCCTGGTTATAATCATACCAATCAACAGTCCATCTATGCACTACGGGCCAAAGATGACTCTTACCACATCATAAGCATGAGGATGATGACAATGATATAAAAATTTAATTAAAGAAAGCAAAGGATAAATTTTTAAAGATTTAGAATTTAATTAAAGAAAGCAAAGGATAAATTTTTATCCAACAATTCAATAATGTCCAAATTGTCAACATGATACTGCTTTGTGGAGTAAAATTCAAGAATAATATTGTATCAAAAATGATTTGGACAAAAAAGAAATCAATTTTTGTCATGAATGGTACCCTGGTTGAATAGTACCCGAGTAATAATACCCCATGAATAGTACTTTGTGAATAGTACTTTATGAATAGTACCTGTAGACACTCGAAATTTTTTGCATGCCTATTATTAACATTGCAGGAGGGCAGATTCGTCTTTCGGAGATAACCCTGGAAGACAGCTTACATCCATTCCGGATACTACCGGATGTTCAGTTCCAACCCGGAACACAAGCCGGGAACATCCATTCCAACCCGGAACACAAACCGGGAATGTCTTTATAATCCCTGGAACACACACCGGGAATGTCATTTCCAATCTCGGAGATAACCTTGAGGCTTGCAGATCAAAAGACCTGCAACAACACCGGAGATGACAGTTCTGTCTCGGCGATAACACCACGACGCTCAGTTCCAGTCCCAGAAACAACAGTGGGAGTAGCGTCTCCATCCTTGGTGATAGCCCCAAGGGATACTTTTGCAGTTCTGGCGATAACTCCGGAATTGTTTGTTCCAAACACATGCGATCAGCTTCAAGCTCAGACCTCCTGCCAAGGCACTCATGCCTCAGACCCGGAGCTAACAACAGGCAGATAGGTTCTTTCACAGATGACCTTGCGGTATTCAAACACTTGCAGCAGTCCAATCTCAGATGTAACCCTGAGCAACGTCTGCTTTCCGCTCAAACCGGCGATAACCCAAGTGAGGAGTCAAAAAGGTCATCTTACCATCTCATCAAGATGATATCGTGGCATACCAACAAGTAGTTCAATCTTAGATGTAACCCTGAGCAACGTCTACTTTCAACTCAAACCGGCGATAACCCCGGCGAGGAGTCAAACATTATCTTGCCCCTTCAACACCTGCGCATCATCTCGACACTTCATACATACATACATACAACAATGTCCCACAAGAACCGAGGAGTAACAATCCCGAGTGACTATTACGTGTGGCAGTACTTTGGAAAGAATTTGAAGCTTGAAGACCATGGGCATAGACCCCTCTTCCTTACTTCGTACAACCTCTAATCCATTTCATTGCTTAACTCTCGACACAAGCGGTCCAAAGAAGGTCAGATAAACCTCGTTCGGATGCTCGAATTGAAGTTCTTCAAGTTCGAGTGGACATTACAGTGCATGAGTGCATGTACTACGAGACAACGAGACCCGCGAGGCTTGGATGTACCACAACCAGCCGCAGGTACAACCACGGCTGCCACAGGTGTACCTGCGGTCATCCGTCTATATATACAAGCCTTGGGGTCAGCCATTTGAAGAGGAGAATGAGAGAAAAAGGCGAGGAAGCCCTGTCCATTTTACTCTGCATACACATCTTTTGAGTGTTTCTTCATCTTTAAACACTTGTTAGCTCACATATAGCTATCTTTTATCCGGCGGGAGATGAGTGTATATCCATTTAAAGTCATAGAAGTCTACTTTGGCAGCCCACTGTAAGCCTTCTCACATTATATAAAGCCTTCTTCTCATATTAGCACACACTATTATACACATTGAGAGTTGTGTAGTGTGTGTTTTCCCGAACTTCGGTCCGTGGTTTTCATTTTTGTCTATATATATACTTATATATATGTATATATTTCATATATGGACTAACATTATCGAGTTATGCCTCGATTGAGCCTGAACTTGATGCGGAGCATTTATTTCTTTTATATATATATATATATATATATATATATATATATATTATTGTCGATACATATCATTGAACCTAAATTTTACATCCTACATTTACTGGCTTTTATATATATATATATATATATATATATATATATATATATATATATATATATATATATAAAAAGTAGTAAATACAACGGATGTGAATCGAGCTCATCGAATATGTCCAACAACAATTATATATATAAGTTGTATTCTTGCTTTTATATATATATATATTTGTACATATATATAAATATATATATATATATATATATTTTACATTTCTGTCGAACTTCGGAGTTTACTTCATGGCTTTTTATAACTTTGTTTACATTTTCGTCTCCGCACTTTTGAGTTTACTTCATGGCAATTGATACTTTTACTGACTTTGTTTACATTTCGTCCCACACAGGTTTACTTACGTGGTGGTTGATAATATCCATATATATATATATATATATATATATATATATATATATATATATATATATATATATATACTTTTTATATATTTACATTTCCAATCCCCATGGAGTTGCTTCGTGGTGGTTGATCATGTCTCAGATATATATATTTACTGACTTTTATATATATAATCGCTTACTATTTTTCATACACAAATTGCGTGATATCATGTGAGCCTAGGAATCATGTGATCACAGATTCAGTCCACTGAATCTAGATTCGGTTCCCATGATGGACATTTTTCATTTATGTGACTTGTACATTATTTTATAATTATGTCTCGAATTTCCTTGGATGGTTTGTCATGCCCATGAGGAGCTCAAGATCTTCAGATATTATTTTCTCGAGAATGCTTTGCATCTCGAAAATAAAAGCAAACAAGCCGAACATTTAATAAAAATGGAAGCATCAAAGGCCTCAATTACTATTGAGCACAGGGTTTGAAAAACCTCTTTTACAAAACATCATTTCTATATCTTGTTTAAAACTGAATTTTTCTATAAATTCAAACCCTATGTATATAGGTACGAACGAGGTACTGCACTACTTCCAAAGAATTGCACATTGATCCATACACTCTCACACACACACATTCATATAACAATTTCTTTAAAAAGTGGCGGTCACCGTGGTAACACAGATGTCGGGGGGGTGCCTAACACCTTCCCTCCGCATAATCAAGCCCCCGGATCCAAAAATGAATCTCGGTTTTACAGACCCGTCTAGCAGTGTCAAATCACTGGGTCAATGTGAAAACCTTTTTCGGTTGGGTTGGTGCAACCAGTTAAATACACCAACTGGCGACTCTTAAAGTCAAATCGTCGACATTATACATGTATGGGACCTTTTCACTTGTTTTTCAAACAAATCTCACATTAACATGAGAACACCAAAGAACAAGTAACAAAAGGACACTCAAAATCCCGACGTTGACAGGTGGCAACTCTGCTGGGGACTCCAGTAAGAGGGCTTAAGCCGCTATTACAAGCTTTTCAAAATTGTTATATGCTTGTGTGTGAATGTTGCATTTACATTTCTGATGAATGTGTACAAATGTATTTTTATTTACTGCACTGCTAAATATATATCTGCGATATTAGTGCTTCGTACATGTCATCATTTTGCATATACGGTGAGACACGTTGTATGTGAATATATGTTGTATGGTTCCTCCATCAGGAGGCTATCCTGTCGGTGTTTGATTAATGGACTTGCAGGAAGAATAATTCCAGCTAGGCTCAGGAAAGGCACCAACCAGATTCGCTCTAGTTGAAAGATCGGATTAACTTCCCGTCAAGTAAATTGCGATGATCTGGGAACCTTCATGCCAAAAAGCCGTGAGAGAAACCCTAAGATAAGTCAACCTCTGATAAACCAAACGCGGAGGAAAGTCTCTTCATACTTTCCATTTTTAATTACTTGTAAATGCATTTACTTGTAATTTTATTTCGTGTTCATCCATATGTAATGGAAAATATGAAGAATATCTGTGCATGCATGACATGTTACCAATTAACAACCGGTTTTGCAGGACAAAAATTCCTAAATGGACATGTTATGATAACATTTACATTACCCTAAGACTAAACTACATAAGTCTTTTGTAGGAAAATAATTGGGCCTGTTACCCGCTTAAAATCCAAAAAGGACACGAGCCTACAACCAATCATGTCTTCTTCTGACCAGTCTAATGCTGTCTCCCGAGAAGAATTTGACGGATTGAGTAAACAAATTATAGACTTGGCCGTTCTATTGAAAGAATTGCACCAGTCCACTCAGGGTACAAAGATCCCTCCACATACAGAATCCTCTACACAAGGAGGAGTTCAAGGTCTGGAAAAAAAAATTCTAGAACCTTAGTTGGATACAACCAACAAAGACCCTGAACACACCCATCTCAAAGGAGATCCAGACAACGGTGATATCAGGAAGAAGGTCCTTCAAATGGAGGAAACTATTCATGTTCTCAAAGGGATTGGAAATATATGGCGAGTTTCATATCTGAGACCTTTGCATATTTCCTGGTGTTCATTATCCAGAGAAATTCACGACCCCTGATTTTGAGAAATATGACGGATTAGGGGATCCTTATACACATTTAAAAGTGTTCATTGGAGAACTTAGATCTTATGCAGAAAATGAAAAGCTCAGAATGCAAATTGTTTTGAGAAAAAATCATTGGAAGCTTGGTTCATGGTATACCAGATTAGACAACTCAAAGATCCATAGCTGGGAAGAGCTGGCTCTAGAAATGGAAATGGAATCCCTCAAAGTATTGATGGATGCTCAGTTGGGTGAAGACCAATGGGTATAAGACATGTATCACCAATTGTCTCTAATAGACGAAAGGCGATCCGCAGCTATCTTCCATGGTCAGTTATATCAGCAAAGGATCGCATGATCCTACAACAGAAAAGTCTGACTACGGTAATTCACACAACATGACTTGGTTTTGAAGAAGATCATTGACAACCAAGATTAATCTAAGGGAAAATTCGCTCCTAACTGGGAAGGCCCATTTATTGTCAAGGAAGTATTGACAGGAGGTGCTCTCAGATTGCAGGAAATGGATGGCGATGAATTTCCACAGCTTATCAACTCGGACATTGTGACACGGTACTATGTCTGAAGTTATCACCAAATAAAAATCCTTGTTTTGATCACCAAATCACCAGTTATTCCAGTTTTGAACCCTTTCCTTTCTACATACTCTTCTGCCCCTCAAGGAAACATACACTTCAAGCCAGCAGCCTGGTTTTACCTCATTTCAAACCTTCCATACAATTTCGGTTATCTTGAAGACGAGATTTAGCTATTCATAATTTTGGTTATCTTAAAAACGGGATTGAACCTTTCACACTTGCAGTTTATCCTGAAGACGGGATTAAACTTTTCTACGCCTATAGTTTATCCTGAAGACGGGATTAAAATTTCCTATGCTTGCAGTTTGTCCTGAGGACGGGATCAAACTTTTTACACACCTGTAGTTTATCCCCATTATGGGATCAAACTTTCTTCTCCCCGCAGTATAGCCTACACATGGGATTCACGCTTTTTTCTTTAGTTGCGATTCGTCCTGAGGGGCGAACTACATCGACCCGATCTGCTCTTCAATAGGAGTACGTAGGCAACCATATGCTATATGGCCCGGTCGCAACAACAAAAACATTTCTGCCCTTTCTATACAAAAACAACAAAAACAACTTCTACTCCTATCTGCCTTTCACATTCAGCGTTGAACCTCTTACGCCAGGTTCGAACTATGCAGACTTGATCTCCTCTTCAATAGGAGTACATAGGCAGCCATTTATGATTCAGTCTAACCCCTACCAGAACAAAAATTCTTGTCACTGCTGATCTTTGGGATCAACCTTCAATTCACCTACATTTCATCGGTTTCAGATCAAAGGGATGAAATTACCCAACCTCTTCTCACAAATAGAAGATTCGGTGACCATCTAAGCTGCGATCATGCCTCAAAGAGCAATACCAACCCATAAGAGATGGAATTAACTAGGCTTCTCATAAATAGAAGTATTGGCGACCATCTGTGGTGCGGTCAATCTCAGAGAGGAAGAAACCACCCTCCTCTCCACTTTTCCATACAGATACCAGTCCCAAGACACCAAAGATGGTAGGGATTTACAAAAATTAATGATCCGTTCTAAGAGATCTTGCGACGTCTCAATGTCCATCTATCAAGGATAAGTTCGGAATGCATCAACATCACAAGGCCCTGAAGAAACAGGCAAATATCAAGCAAGTATCAAGGCATAACTAAAAGGGAAGTGAATCAAAATATATTTCCCTACCATACATAATACTGTTTGATATATACATCTGTGCTATACATGACAAAATAGCTAAGCTAGTCTGTGCAGGAAAATACAAAGCTATCTACAGATCTGTGTGTATGCGGACTATCAGATCTAACATATCATCCCTCTTTGAAGACGGAGGTAGCACTGCAAGCTCCTGCCCAAGGGTATCTACACGAGCTAGTAGATTAGAGGCTAACTATATGGTGGCATAATGCTCATCAATGTAAGCACTCATGTCGGCAAGACTGACAGTCATCTGGGATCTCACTGAAGTGCTGTCTGCAATGGCCACATCCCAAGCAGATAAAGAAGCATCCCGCTCCGCAATCAATGCATCCTTGGCTAATCTAGCCTCATCCCTCTCTAACAGAATGGTATCTCTCTCATCAAGAGCTGTCAACATCACGGCCCTAGCCTGATCTCTATCATAGGTCATCAGATGTAAGGTCTGCTCCAAATGTTGTCTTGAATCTTTGAGTAACAGATGGCACTTTCGGGGTGGAGAATCCATCACAAATCTTTGGCGAGCCAATGATCCAAGTCATCGATTGGAATAACAGCCTCCTCTATAGGCTCTTCATCGTCAGAATCAAAATCCTGCACTGTGGATACTGCCGCAACTAATGCAGTCTCTGTCTTCATCCATGCGGAATACTCTGCATAACAACCTGGATGACTGACAGAAAACTCAGCCAGCTCTCACTGATCCCAACAGGCATACAACCTGGATCTGTCCTCCGCTGATAAATGGTGTGAAGCGAAGCGCTGACTCACTGCCCCCTCATAAGGATGAAAATCCTGAAACTGGTCAAACTAACACATCACGGCCAATGGGTGGTAAGTGATCATGCCCCTCAATCCAGCCAGAGGGAGATAATCCATGCCCGGAGTGTGAGTAATAAAGCTGTACGGTGAACTAAGCCTTGAACACGGTAATATAGAAAATGGATCCCTAATCCTTGCCAGAAAAGCTAACCACGATGCAGCATCTGTACACTCCGCAGGCTGAAAGGAGTACGACATGGCTATCTCATAGGTGAAGCAAAACCCCTGCCGTCTAAGTGTGCCAATCGGTCTCAAGTGTGACATAAACCACACATACAGCATGACTGAGCTACCTATAAACACTCATGCCAGATAAGTTCAAGAAGATGTAGTGACCTCGAGTCTCTGCAATGATCATCAATCTGATGGTATGACCCTCCACGAGAGCTCTCACCGCCATAATGACGCTGATATCCAACTAATCCATGTATCTGCGCGACATGAAGGCGTGTGATGATACCCATAGAAGCGATACATCTACTCCGGGGCGAACGCCATGGTCCTTCGGTGTGGTGAAATCCCGAATCCGTGCATAGCCATTCCTCGAGCCAAACCTATCAAACAGGAAATGCTAGGATATCACGTGGCCGGATGTAATCTCGTCCTGGACTACTCTACGTCTCAATCCGGTGAGGGTCATGAGCTGTCTGCTCATGTCTCCAATAGCCATATGCACGCAAGGTTTGTCCAGTGGCAGCATCGTCAACTTGGCATACTCCTCCAAAGTAGGAGTCAACTCCTGGGTCCCAAATTAGAAAACCTGCCTCTCCGATACCCAGTGCTCTAACATGCCCTCTATAAATCATGTGGGAACCTGAAACATCAACAGGGATCATAGTATGCTACAGTAAATCATCTACGATCACCATGTCTGATGGTGATATACTATCATACCATGAGCGCATACCAGATACCACAAAAATTGTTGGGGTATGATCAATACTGCTAACTGTCGAAGAAGACATCTGTACGAGCCGTGTCATAAGACCATCCAGGGGTCAATGCTAAATATCTCTGCACATACATACATATGCATAACATAATAACATACATGATATAATAGATGGCAATATGATATAGGGAATGAAAATTATACATACATTCCTTAAGTATATCATCATCTAATACATCTCTGTACAGCTAAAATACAAGGAAATGGGGCGAAGCTACCCTACATCCAACAGAGGCCTATCAAAAGATATAGCGAGAATGGGGCGAAGCTACCCAGATGCTAACAGAGGCCTATCAAAAGAAATAGCGAGAAATACATCAGAAAAAGTCAAGAGTGTTGATGTCTAAATCATCGATACTGTCCACCCGATGTAACTCCTCCTGAGTAATTGGATCTCTATCTATAGGGATGTTAGACCGATATAAGGGAGGATCTGCATCGACAAAGCCATATGGGTCACCTAAGGGGCCAGCGCCAGAGCTGAAAGGATCAAAAATATCTACCTCTGAAGGATTTCTGCCCAAATGCCGAATGAAAAGATGTGTCCGGTACAGCTGCTGGGTCAATCTGTCAATCTGTGTCACATGAGTTGGATCTCTGACACAGGCTAGCTAATCCATCATCATCATGGATCCTGGAACCATATCCCCCAAAAACTGTGTGGCGCGGGTCTGAGCTCCAATAGTACAAGGGATCCACCAATGTTGGAACATCTCCTAAGACTAGGGGCCCTCTGACAATGTAAAATCGTCAATCCCCATCAATGGGATGTCAATGACGGGTGACTACGAAACAAGCCAATAACGCCTGGCAGGAGGCAAGATCAACATACGGATCTCTCCTGTAGTGCTCCTAATAGCACACTCTCTCCTAATAGAGCTCCCATCCTCCATCTGAAGAGAGGAATCCTGCGGGTGGAAATGACGTACTTTCTACTCGATGGTACCCATCCTTAAAACCAACTCCCAAATGTTCTCCGTAGTAGGGAATCCATGCAATGACATCGGTACCGTGAACAACTCCAATCAGTGGCGACAATGAGTGAAACCCTCGTGAATGGGGACCTCCGCCAGTATGGAATGATGCCATCTTCGCCCTCGTGGATAGGTGTCTAAACCTAACACGCTCATAGGACGCAAACAAGGAAGCCTCTCATAGGCCCAAAACTGCCAACACAAAGGCAAACATCTGCACATCGATCAACACTTTTAACCTATACATGGGAAAAGACAAGAGAAACACTCACCAGCAGAAACGGGTAGAATTCTAACCACGCCTCGGTCAAGCCCTGAGATTGCATGCGCATTCCCCTAAGGAAGTAGGCAAAGGTGTAGGAACCCCAATCATACTCTCCTATACGATCCACGTGTCGAGTGGCACTGATCAAAGTGAAGGACACCGTAGAGGAATTATCTGCTATAAAGCAGCCCCTAATGATCATCAGGAATAATCGCCGAAGAATGCGATCCCTGACTCTCACATCATCGGGTATAGGCTCACTCAACAGCCTGCTCATAGCATCTACACTTAGAGGACCTGTACAAACAGTCCACGCCTTGAAGCGCCTCATGAACTCCCAACAAGGATCCGACGGCGTGGGGGGTGATATCCGCCGTGCAAGGCACCGACTCCCCTCCAAACTTCATACCTGTGATAAATCGCCAATCCATCGGTGTCATCATCACCTCACAGTCCAGCAAATGGAGTGATTAAGTTTGGTGAAACCACTGCTCAGACAATGCCGTGAGGTAACCCCAGGGACAGCGACAGGGTAGAATGGAGAAGAATATTCCAAATCCCCAGCCATTGACAATCGCTCTGTAGTCATCATGCAAAGCCTGATACATGGAGTGGATGCTAAACCAGTTCCCTCGAGGCTGTGTGAAGCTGGGAACCTACATCAAATGCAGATCAACATCAGAATCCTTGACTCCTCATCAATAAAAAATAAGGAAGATTAAAGATTTAATTTCATACCTCGTTTGCATTTAGGTATACTGAAGGATGCCTACTCAAGTCACCCAGAAGATCTGGGTTTGCAACTTGAATACCTTGCAATTCCCTACGGGGAACACGTACAACAGGAGCAGGAACCTCGATCGGTGCATCCTCCTCCTCGTCTTCGACATTCGACACTCCAATCTGAATAGGACATATCACCGCCTCCACTAAACGACGAGGCTGTCTAACAGAATGGCATTGAGGCTCTTCAGAAACTCTCCTCTGTACACCTGAAGTGGTCCTGCGGGAACTACTCGGTTGATCCGGATCCATAATATCTGGACAGCAAGTCTCCAAATCATCTTAGAAAGGGTGTGGTAATTTCTTACCTGGAGCTTTTCAAAATGAATTGTTTTAACATACATCTATAGTAGAGTTAAAAATGCATGACTACCCAATACCTACATTTTGGGAAAATTTTGCCATAGCCCCCTTTGTAAATGGGACTATCCACATGCACATAGGCATGACTAGGTGGCCATTCAGTAGCACACTTGTACACAGTCATATACATCCTACATGCATTAATCACATCACAGTAAAAATTTGTAAGTGTAGTCTAATTAACAGGATTATTTTACTTTTCTACCTTTACTCATTTGTCCTCATATAGGATAAGAAATGACAGTAAAAGGTGCCAATTTGACTGTTTCAAAAGTCAAATTTTTTCACATCATTATGTTCAGCATGGTTTAATACTAACATTTGCTATGTTGAATATTTTTTATCAAGTCATATCAGCATGTATATTCACTACTATGTGTCTAAATGCATTTCATGTGATAAGTCATTTTCCAACAAATAGAAATTATAAAAAAATACATGCATGCGTTACGAGCAATGAAAAGAATGCTTATGCGGTGATGATAGAATATGCAGAAAGTTGCCCGAACTCAGCAGATCTGAAGAAGAGCTCTCAGATTTCCTTCACTGCACAACTTGAAAATGACTTATGAAAGCAACCATTGGCATATACATAGGCACAGTTGGCCGCAGGCTCACCTACGGCTCCTGTAGGTGTACCTGCAGCACTTTTATATGGGTCCCACACCTCCGGGTTGCTCCAGTTAGAGTTGCAAAGGAGGTCTCACAAGCTAAAAAGGCCAAATCAAGAATAAAAATGCTACGCGATTGAGCGAAATAGCCAAAAATCCTGGTTTCTTGTCGGTCAGAGTTAAACTCCCATAGTCTCAATGATATTCACCTGAATGTAGGGTATATTATACCAATGAGCTCAGCTTTAACAAATCATGCTCAGCAATACCCCACAAAGGTTCGATGCCGTCATTTGCAGGGTTAAAACCCTAAACTTCCCCGGCGGGGGTTATAACGCAAAACCACGAAATATCAAACCTCCCCGGCGGGGGTTACAACGCCGAAGTTATCAAGCATCTACGTATCCTCGACGGGGGTCACAATGTATATCTTTTAAACATCCACGTATCCCTGGCGGGGGTTACAATGCACATCTTTCAAGCATCTGCGTATCCCTGGCGGGGGTTACAACGCAATGCAACCATTAATACACACATCAATGAAGGTCAAGCAGCCTTGATGTTATATCAGCCGATGGCAAGTAAACCCATTGAAGCCATTCATCCACGTATCCCCGGCAGGGGTTACAACAAAATACTACCATTGACACATACATCAATGAAGGTCAAGCAACCTTGACAATGCACCCAGCTGGGATCTATCCGGTGATACACACATCAACGAAGGTTGGGAAACCCTGACGATGATAAACTGTTAGCAGTAACTCCAACAGAATGAGGGAATATGTTATACACATCCTCAAACAGACAAAGCTTTATCCCCACAGATCTCTTACACACAAGAGGTACCTCTATGGAATATAGGCCAGTGTCTAGGATTCAAGACTTTGGTGATAGCCCCAACGTCAACATCCTTGGAGACTTTGGATCGCATGTCCAAGCCATCACTGATTGTCATCCCAACAGGATTATATGGCAATCATGCATCATACATTTGCATCATGTTGTTGAACATATCATCATGTTTATTTTGCTTGCATTTCAAGTGTCTAGGATTCTTTATCCTATCCATGCCTTGCATTGCATGAATATGATAAAGAGGGGCATTTATAGACACTCAAAATTTTCTGCATGCCTATTACTAACATTGCAGGAGGGCAGATTCGTCTTTCAGAGATAACCCTGGAAGACAGCTTACATCCATTCAAGATACTACCGGAAGTTCAGTTCCAACCCAGAACACAAACCAGGAACATCCGTTCCAACCCGGAACACAAACCAGGAACGTCTTTCTAATCCCTAGAACACACACCGAGAATGTCATTTCCAATCTCGGAGATAACCCCAAGGTTTGCAGATCAAAAGATCGACAACAACACCGAAGAGGACAGTTCTGTCTCGTCGATAACACTGCGATGCTCAGTTCCAGTCCCAAAAACAACACTGGGAGTAGCGACTCCATCCTTGGTGATAGCCCCAAGGGATGTTTTTACAGTTCTGGTGATAACTCCAGAAATTGTTTGTTCCAAACACATACGATCAACTTCAAGCTCAGACCTCCTGACGAGGCACTCATACCTCAGACCCGGAGCTAACAACGGGCAGATAGGTTCTTTCACAGATGACCTTGCGGTATTCAAACACTTGCAGTAGTCCAATCTCAGATGTAACCCTAAACAACGTCTGCTTTCCGCTTAAACCGGCGATAACCCCGGTGGGGAGTCAAAAAGATCATCTTACCATCTCATCAAGATGATATCACAGCATACCAACAAGTAGTCCAATCTTAGATGTAACCCTGAGCAACGTCTACTTTCAACTCAAATTGGCGATAACCCCGGTGAGGAGTCAAACATCATCTTGCCCAACACCTGCACGTCGTCTGGACACATCACACATACATACTTACAACAATGTCCCACAAGAACCGAGGAGTAACAATCCCGAGTGACTATTACGTGTGGCAGTACTTTGGATAGAATTTGAAGCTTGAAGACCATGGGCATAGACCCCTCTTCCTGACTTCGTACAACCTCTAATCCATGTCATTGTGTAACTCTCGACACAAGCGGTCCGAAGAAGGTCAGATATACCTCATTCGGATGCTCGAATTGAAGTTTGGCAAGTTCGAGCGAATATTACAGTGCATGAGTGCACGTACTACGAGATGACGGGACCCGTGAGGCTCGAATGTACCACGACCAGCCGCAGGTGTACCTGCGGCCATCTGTCTATATATACAAGCCTTGGGGTCAGCCATTTAAAGAGGAGAAGGAGAGAAAAAGGTGAGGAAGCCCTGTCCATTTTACTCTGCATACACATCTTTTGAGTGTTTAATCAACTTTAAACACTTGTTAGCTCACATATAGCTATCTTTTATCCGACGGGAGCAGAGTGTTTATCCATTTAAAGTCATAGAAGTCTACTTTGGCAGCCCACTGTAAGCCTTCTCATATTATATAAAGCCTTCTTCTCATATTAGCACACACTATTTTACACATTGAGAGTCGTGTAGTGTGCGTTTGCCCAGACTTCGGTCCGTGGTTTTCATTTCTGTCTGTATATATATACTTATATATATGTATATATTTCATATATGGACTAACATTATCGAGTTATGCCTCGATTGAGCCTGAACTTGATTCGAGCGTTTATTAATTATATATATATATATATATATATATATATAATTATTGTATCTAATGAGCGTTTCTAATGAGCATTTATTTTACATATATATTTATATATATATATATATATATATATATATATATATATATATATATATATATATATATATATAATTATTGTCGGACATATCCGATGAGCCTGGGTTCACATCCGGTGCGTTTACTCGAGAATGCTTTGCATCTCGAAAATAAAAGCAAACAAGCCGAACATATAATAAAAGCAAACAAGCCGAACATTTAATAATAAAAGCAAACAAGCCGAACATTTATATATATATTTTCTCGAGAATGCTTTGCAACTCGAAAATAAAAGCAAACAAGCCAAACATTTAATAACAATGGAAGCATCAAAGGCCACAATTACTATTGAGCACAGGGTTTGAAAAACCTCTTTTATAAAACATCATTGCTATATCTTGTTTAAAACTGAATTTTTCTATAAATTCAAACCCTATGTATATAGGTATAAATGAGATACTGCACTACTTCTAAATAATTGCACATTGATCCATACACACACACACATTCATATAACAATTTCTTTGAAAAGTGGCGGTCACTGTGGTAACACGGATGTTGGGGGTGTGCCTAACACCTTCCCTCCGCATAATCAAGCCCCCGGACCCAAGAATGAATCTTGGTTTCACAGACCCGTCTAGAAGTGTCAAATCACTGGGTCAATGTGAAAACCTTTTTCGGTTGCATTGGTGCAACTAGTTAAATACACCAACTGGCGACTCTTAAAGTCAAATCGTTGACATTATACATGTCGGACCTTTTTCACTTGTTTTTTCAAATAAATCTCACATTAACATGAGAACACCAAAGAATAAGTAACGAAAAGGGACACTCAAAAATCCCGACGTCGACAGTACCCTGTAAATAGTACTTTGTGTATAGTACCCTGTGAATAGTACTTCGGCATGAAAAGCTTAAAATTTAACAAGAATATTTAGAAAAATATCCTTGTGAATGATACTAAATGAAGCGCAAATTTTAAGGATATTCTACTAATTTCATGGATATAGAAGCAATACTTTAACAAAATGAGTGTAGAATTAGGAATACGAAATGAAATAATATTACTTACGTACTACAGAGTATGGAAGAAAATATTACTTCATACGAATATTGAACAAAAATAATATCCCTCACCTTAGTAGAAGGCTAGATACTACAATAGTGAAGTAGCAGAATACTCTTCTTCTTCCTCTCTATAGTTTCTCTCTCTATAGTTGGTCTTGCGAGTCTTAGTGAATTGGTGAGAATGAAAGAAGAAATGCGCTTCTGTTTATAGGAAAACATAGTTTCAATAATTGCACGTTTAAGGGCTTGAATTATTACAGTATAGTAACTTCATCTTTACCTCTATTTTTAATTTAGTCGTTGAAGTATTATCAATCTTGCACAACCTCCCCTAATAATACATGCATGTGAATCAATAGTTCCATACATGTGAACCAACAGTAATTTGCATGTGAACCAATAGCAATTAATTACTCACTTATTCGATTAATTGCCTGTTTGGTCAATTATAACAAAACCAACCAATCACAGAATTACCTCCTCTTAGGGTAATTAGGTCACGAAAGAATTAAAGAAAACTAAATGAACAACATCTTTCACTCATCAATATTATTCTTATCTTTAATCAACACGAACTTATTCATCATTAATATTATAACTTACAATATTAACAACCAGATCATTCCCAGGAAAGAGGGGGCTTTCCGATAAGGATTTCTCCCTATTGGCGTGCAATTAGGTGACCAAACCCTTTCCTCGATAGAATTGTCTAGACATCGTTAATAATGCAAATAATAATATGAATAACTTTATCGTCTTAATTATTAATTTAATAATATAAAATATTTAATTATTAATTTAATAATATAAAATATTATGCAAATGATACTATAACAATAATTGAATCAATAATATGAGAGATACTATGCAGCAATTATTGTGGTAATAATTGAATAAAACTAAATGACTTCTCACGTAAGCATCAATAATCAAAATGCTGTATAATATCGTGTGCTACTATACAACAACACTTATTACTATACTTTTACTACCGGGTATTTCAACAGTCTAACGGTAAAACTTTCACCGTTATTTTTATAAAAAAAAGATATTTCTGTTAGTTTCTAACTCCGACAATACTTCTATTGTGGGGTCCACCAATGATTGTGTCGTCGTACGAATATTCCCTATTAAAACGAATATTCCCCGACTAATCGAATATTTTATAACAACTTTCTTACTTTGCAAAATTTATAAATATTACCCACAACTATAATATTATATCAAATCTACACCATAATATTCAAAAATATATTTTGAGAAAAATTAATCTTTATTCATAAAAGTTGGGGTCTTATATTACCGGATCATTTGAATCTTTTTCATAGTCATGCATACCAATTCTGGTCCCAACAACGTTGCTTCACCCACCTCGTCCCAGTATACTGGAGAGCGACACTTTCGTCCATACAACGCCTCAAATGGAGTCATGCCTATACTTACTTGATAACTGTTATTGTAGGAGAATTCCACCAATGGCAAGTACTTGTCCCAACTTCCTTTGAAGTTTAGAATGCATAGTCTCAATAGATCTTCATGAGTTTGAATAGTCCTTTCTGATTGCCTATATATTTGAGGATGATATGCAAAACTAAATCATAAATTAGTGCCCATAGCCTTCTACAAACTAAACCAAAATCTTGAAGTGAATCTTGGGTCTCGATCAGAAACTATGGATACTAGCATGCTATGCAATCTCACAATCTTATTTATATACATACGAGTAAGATGTTCAAGTGAATAAGTTTCTCGTATAGGCAAAAAATGAGCAGACTTGGTTAATCTATCGACAAGGACCCAAATTGCATTTATGCCTTGAGAAACCTTAGGAAGACCGGTAACAAAATCTATGTTGATGTGCTCCCACTTGCATTCTAGAATCTCAAGTGGTTGCAATGGACCTTTTGGTACTTGATGCTCTGCCTTGACATGTTGACAAGTTAAACATCTTGAGATAAACTCCGCGATCTCTCTCTTTATATTGCTCTACCAAAACGTATGTCGAAGATCACGATACATTTTGATACTTGCAGGATGGATTGCAAACGGTGTGTTGTGTGCCTCCATCATGATTTTGTACTTCAAATCAGAGTCGTTAGGAACACAAAGTCTGGAGTTGGCTCAAAGTATTCCTTCTTAATAGATTCTTGCTTCTGGAATAGCATCTTCTTGTACTTTCTTTTTCATACACATCAGCTCTGGATCTGTGGCTTGAGCAACTTTAACTTTATCGATTAAAGTCGATTCTACTCGTATATTTGCCATCATCAAGTGGGTCCTTGGAGTCTTTAATTCTACCTCCATCCTTTGTAAGTCATCCAAAATGGGTCTTTGTTTTAACAACATCGCACTCATACCCGCATATGATCTTCTACTCAACGTGTCAGCTACTACATTCGCTTTTCCAGGATGGTATTGAATGGTATGGTTGTAATCTTTCAACAGCTCGAGCCAACGTCTTTGCCGCATGTTGAGTTCTTTTTGGGTGAAGAAATATTTGATGCTTTTATGATCTGTATAGATCTCCACTTTCTCCCCATACAAGTAGTGCCTCCAGATCTTTAGCGCGAAAATGACTGCTGCCAACTCTAGATCATGAGTAGGATAATTCCTCTCATATTCTTTGAGTTTTCGTGAGGCATAAGCTATGACTTTCCCATGTTGCATTAGAACATATCCTAAACCTTTGCCTGAGGTATCACTATAGATGAAAAATCATTCCGAACTTGATGGTATTGTCAGAACAGGTGCCGAAATGAGTCTCCTCTTGAGTTCTTGGAAGCTCTTTTCAAATTCCTCGCTCCATTTGAATTTTGTATCTTTTCGAGTCAGCTGAGTTAATGGAGTAGCGATTCGAGAAAATCCTTCCACGAATCTCTGATAATAACCAGCTAAGCCCAGAAAGCTACGTACTTCGGTTACTGACTTAGGTTGCTCCCAAACTTTGTATTGCTTTAATCTTTGTCGGGTCAACTGATATTCCATACTTTGATACCACGTGCCCAAGAAATGTTACTTCCTCAAGCCAGAACTCGCATTTCTTCAACTTGGCGTATAGCTTGTTTTTATGAAGCTTTTGGAGTATCAGCCTCAAATGTTGCTCATGATCTTCACGACTTTTGGAATATATGAGGATTTCATCAATAAAGACAACCACAAAATGATCCAAATATTCCTTGAATACTCGGTTCATCATATCCATGAAGGCCGCAGGAGCTTTAGTCAATCCAAAAGACATGACTAGGAATTCATAATGCCCGTACCGAGTCCTGAAAGCAGTCTTTGGAATGTCATCAGTTTTAATCTTTAACTGATGATATTTGGAATGAAGATTGATCTTTGAGAAGAATTTAGCCCCTTGTAATTGGGCAAACAGGTCATCAATGCGAGGTAACGGGTACCTATTTTTGATGGTGACATGGTTCAACTCCCGATAGTCAATGCAAAGTCGCATACTCCCATCTTTATTCTTTATGAATAAAATAGGAGCATCCCAAGGAGATGTATTAGGATGAATGAAACCAATATCTAACTGCTCCTGTAGTTGGGTTTTTAACTCCTGAAGTTCAATAGGAGCCATTCGATATGGGGTTTTGGAAATGGGTTTTGTACCGGGTTCAAGGTCAATACAAAAATTAATATCACACTCTGGGGGTAGGCCAGGAAGTTCTTCAGGAAATACGTCAGGAAATTCATTAACAACAGAAATTTTATTCAAATCTGACTTATTTTTGTTCAAGTCCATGACATGGGCTAAGAAAGTTTGACATTCGTTTTTCAATAAACGAATGGCTTTATGGCTTGATATGATAATGATTTACTTTAGTGGTTTGGTTGCTTGAATTCGCATAACAGGTTGGTAAAGAATATGAAAACTAACGACCTAATGAAAACAATCAATTTTAGCATGATGAGTGGTTAACCAATCAATCCCTAAAATCACATCAAATGCAAGTATTTTCAAAGAGATGAGATCAACAGGTAATGTGATGGTGCCAACTTGAATCAAGCAAGATTTATATACAATGGATGTAATGAAAGTTTCTCCTAATAGAGTTTTAACATATAAGTCAAAGTCTAATTTCTCAGGGGTCAAGTTCAAACGTTGAGCACAAGCAGGAGAAATAAAAGAATGGGTAGAACTGGTATCTAACAAGGTATAGACTTCACAAGAGTTTATATTTAGCTTACCCGTGATAACTTCATTTGGGTTCCTTGCCTTTTGGGATGTTACGACAATTGCTCTCCCTTGAACCACCGACTTTGTTTTGTCTGTAGCCGCCTTTGGTGCCACTGTCCCAGCTGGACTTGACTTCGCTACCAGAAAAAATAGGGCTATATGACCGTCTTTTCCACAACTGAAACACACCTTAGAAGGTTATGAACAGTTTGAACTTATGTGTCCCTCTTCTCCGCATCTGTAACATCTAACTGGCGATCGTTCTCTTCCCCTAGAATTTGTTGCTGGTGTTGGTGCTGGTGCCGATGTCTTTCTGTTATTGTTGAATCTCCTCTTTTTGACCACTTGACTTACCTCTCCTATTATCTTAACTAGTATTACCACCAAAGTGGTTACCATTTCTGGCACGTTGGTTATCACTGCTTCGCTGATTGTTGCCACTTGTATAACTATTATCGTGCTGCTGGTTGTTGTCTTTTGGTTAAGCTGACTCATAATCCTGCTCCAATAATTGAGCTCTATTTACTACATCTGAATACAAGCAAAGTTTATGAGAGATAAGATGTTGGTGAATTTTGGGTTTCAAACCTCTAAGAAACATTCACGTCATTCGCTCCTCGTTGTCTACCAAATGGGATGCAAACCGGGATAACTCTGTAAACTTTTCCTCATATTGCGACACAGTCATATTGTTCTGCTCCAATTTGATTAATTCCACCTCCTTCCTGTGACGAATACTTTCTAGAAAGTACTTGTCATTGAATAATTCTTAGAACCTCTCCCAAGTCATCTTAAGTGCGGACGGATGGGTTTCGTTTTACAGATTCCCACCAGTAATCTGCCTCTTCAGTGCATCCCAAGACATCACATATCTTGGTAATCTATTTAATCCATGTATTTGCCTTCAATGGCTTTGGCTTTCCTAAAAATTTCGGCGGTCCCAACTCCTTAAATTGCTTGGCAGTGACAAGCCGTGAGTTACCATTGTTTCTACCTGTATTTTGAACTGGAGTCTCTCTCGTCTCATTTTGCATGAATTGCAAAAAGCTTCTAAACATCCCATCATTCATCGTTTGATCGGTGGTGTTGTTTACAGGAGGAATATTGCCTTTCTGATGCACATTATCCTAGTTGTTGATTGTTGGTGTCTCAAGTGCTCCATTGCTCATCTCAAAATTTTTAGATGCCATTTTCAAATATTGTCATAAAATAAGGGTTAATTAAAGAAATTGACATGCCACATAATATCCTTATATTCCTGACTGACCAAACAAATAAACTTAGGTAGGACACACTAGCAAAGGATTTACACGTCTCTCCCCTCCTAGTTCTAATCTCATATCTCCACCAAAGATCATATCCCTAAGCTCTGATACTAACTGTGACGCCCCCAAAATAGGTCCACACAACCCACTCCGAGTTGCCAAATACATGGTACAGAAAATAACTACAAACTTTATTATTACAATTGTCGTGCAAAATACGATAACATATATGATGTGAGTTTTAATACTAATATTGTCTTCTAGACAATACCCAAACTCAAATAAAGTCCTCATTACAATTATTGATATACTATTTTACAAAATAGTGAGGACTGCTAGAACAATTGTCTTGAACAATCACTCCACACCCCGACTAGTTCCCGCTATATTCTCATCTCCTGAGAAGAAAAATGGAACAAAAAGGAAAATGATGAGCTCAACTAGCCCAGTAAAGAATATTATGACTAAGATAATGAAAAACAAATTATCGTTAGCCTTCAGTAAATCAGATAAAATATAATGGAAAACAAGTTTTAGATTAATATTAGCAGCGAAAATAACAATTCATTAGAAGAGTTAAGTAGGGAATGAAGTCTACTATCTTCTATGATTAAAAGTCCATCATCAATATTTTATCCTTGTGACATCAATCAATATACATCTTGAATCAAATATTCATCTTTTCACTACGAGCCAAAGATATTCATTTGTATCACCAGTTGGTCATGTTCATCTCAACACCTGTCCATCTTTGCACTACGGGCCAAAGATATTCATCAGGTAATAATTCATCTTTGCACTACAGGCCAAAGATATTCATCAAGTAATCATTTATCTTTGCAATACATGCCAAAGATATTCAGTTATATCACCATTTAGGACTGAGGATGATAAAAAAAATATTTTAAAGAAAACGAATCCAGTGAGATAAAAGGACAAAGATTAGGGATTCGTACTTTAGTTTATCCAAGTTAAAAAATACTCCATAATAATCAATTGTGGAAAAAAAATCAAGAATGAAGATCAAAACATGGATACAATTAAAGATAACAACCATAATAGACAACTTGGACAAAGAAAAGAAAATTTAATTTTTCTGTGAATAGTGTCGTATTTGTGAATAGTGCCATATAATGAATAATGTCGTATACGTGAATAGTAACCCTAAAACGAAAAGGTAAAAATTTTATATCAATATTTCGGTATAATGATATTAAAAGAAATAACATCATTTATTAAAAATAACATCTCTTACCTCAAAAGACAAGTTCTTCTGACTAAAATATCGGATATAATGCTGAAGAAAACTTGCACTACTTATCAACTCTCAAAGTATCTAAATACTCATAAAAATACTCTTGATGTTATAGAGAGAGAAAACTTATGTTTTTGGTGTATTTTCAATTCTAACCTAAACACCCTATTTATGAAAAAATGCTTAGAACACCAAAGCAAAAAATTTAATAAAATATTAATATTTTTATAAAAATTTTCCTACGCACACCACATCACTCTCATCAGCACACACAATTGGGTCCCACCCACATTAAAAACATTTTTTGTAAAAAAATATTTATAACCCAAAAATCAATAATTCCGGAACTTTAATAATTCAAATAAATAACCCTTTTATCAGAAAAATTTGAATTTTATGTCCATTGCATAAGAAATTTAATTATCTATAACTTTGTAGAAGAAAGTTTTTTCCAAATTCTAAACGAAAAATGACCGAAATTCACATATGGATGATTTTCAACACCTTCATTCCGAAAAATAATGATAAAACACCTCAGCATTGATTCCTTCATTTATATCCACATAAAATAAATATTTTCTTATCATATAAATCAATAATTAATTATTCACAAATAATATTATTGAACTACAATATTGAGTACCATGTCGTTCCCAGGAAAGAGGGGGCCTTCTAGTAAGGATTTCTCCTTATTGGCGCATAATTAAATAACTCCTCCTAGACAAAACTTCCTTAGACATTGCCAATAATTCTATCTAATAATATTATTCAAATAATATAAATTATTGATCTGATAATTTGAAATATTGTGCAATGACAATTATTGAATCAATAATACAAAATATCAACGTAGCAATTATTGAATCAATAAAATAAAATATTGAACAGTAATTACCATAACAATTATTGGGTAGTGACTTCTTACGTAAGAATCAATCATTAGAATTATTGTGCAATACCGTGTGCTACTGTGCAACACCGCGTATTACTTGTATTTTAACCACCGGATATTTTAACAGTTTAATGGTAACAGATTTACCGTTATTTTTATAAAAAGGTTATTTCTGTCGCTTTCTATATCCGACCTTCATTCCATGGGGTCCACCAATGACTGCACCATCGTACGAATATTCTCCGACAAAAAGAATATTCATCGACCAAACGAATATTCCCCAGCAAAATGAATATTTTATGACCACTTGCTTACTTTGCAAAATTTGCATAATTCACCCATAGCTAAAGCATTATATTAAATCAACACCTTATTATTCAAAAATGATAATTACGAAAAATAAATCTTTATTTATAAAAGGTTGGGGTATCGCCATCCATCTCTTGTAACATGAGGGCTCCTCCTGTCAATACCTCCTTGACAATAAACGGGCCTTCCCAGTTTGGGGCAAATTTTCCTTTAGATTGATCTTGGTTGTCAAGCACCTTGTTCAAGACCAAGTCATTTTCTTTGAATTGCCGTAGCCGGACTTTCTTGTTATAGGATCGAACGATCCTCTGTTGGTATAATTGACCATGGAAGATGGTTGTAGCCCGCCTTTCATCTATTAAAGACAATTGGTGGTACCGATCTTGTAACCATTGGTCTTCTTCCAGGTGAGCGTCTATCAACACTCTCAGGGATTCCATTTCCACCTCTATGGGGATCACTTCTTCCATGACATAGGTTAATGAGTAGGGGGTTACCCCAGTAGAAATGTGCATTGACGTTCTGTAGGCTAATAGAGTCAGGGGAAATAGATCACGCCATCCTTTGTGATTGGCGGACATCTTTAATATGATCTTTTTGATATTCTTATAGCCGCTTCAACAGCACCATTCATCTTTAGACGATAGATGACGGAGTTAAGATGTTTGATATTGAGTTTACTGCATAAATTCTCCATTATTTGGTTGTTGAGGTTTTTGGCATTGTCTGATACAATCACCTCTGGTTGTCCGTATCGACAAATGACATTGTTTCTGATGAAACCAATGATCACCTCTTTAGTAACCTTGGGGGAGGAGGCTGTTTCTACCCACTTGGTGAAATAGTCGATCATGGTGAAGATAAATCGATGACCATTACTGGCTTTGGGCTTGATTAGCCCGATCACATCCATTCCCCACATTGAGAAGGGCCAGGGCGAACTCAGATTTTGGAGCTCCCTTGGAGGGGCATGGATAATATTTCCATGAATTTGTCATTGGTAACATCTCTTGACGTGATCATCACAATCAGCTTTAAGAGAGAGCCAGTAATGCCTTGTTCTTAGGATCTTCTTGACAAGTAGAGGGCCACTCATGTGTGGGCCGCATACTCTACCATGGATTTCATCCATGAGCCTCTGAGATTGGTCTTTGTCTAGGCATCTTAGAAGGCCTAGTCCTGCATCTCTTTTGTAGAGTGCATCTCAGATAGAATTTCATGGCCATTCTATGTATTCGCTTTCTTTCAGCTTGACTTGCCCTAGTGGGCGTAGATCCATCTCATAGATACTCCTTGATAGACAGATACCAAGTGTGTTGGATGGGAGTCAGTTCATCCGATACTTCTCCTATGTAATTCCTATAGGTTGGGGCCTTTTGCCTAATAAAGGTTATATTTGGCATGTCTTCCTTTCAGATATATTGATTAAGGAGGCCAAAGTTGCTAGTGCATCAGCAAAGTCATTCCTATTCCGAGGAATGAGGAGGAAGGATATTTATTTAAACTCTAAAGCTATCTGGATAACTTTCCGATGGTAAGGCAGCAAATGTAATTCCTTGGTGTGATAGATCGTAATGGTTTATTTGATTACCAGTTTGGAATCTCCAAAGACAGTTAACCATTTTACGCCCATGGATTGGGCTAGTTTCAACCCCATAATACAGCCTGTATACTCAGTTGTGTTGTTGGTGTTGACAAACTATAATTTGATGGCAATGGGATATTGCTCTCCCGAGATAGAAACTAGAACTGCTTTAGCTCCGGCACCTTTCATGTTCATAGCTCCATCAAAATACATCCTCCATGATTGGGTTGTATTGTCCTGATGGTGTTGCTAAATTGTCATTACCCCTTCATTGGGGAAATATGTTTCCAAGGGTTTGAAGTTCCATGAAGGTGCGGCGGCCAGTTGATCCGCAATTCTTTAACCCTTGATAGACTTTTGAGTCACACAGATGATGTCAAACTGCTGTAGGATTAAATACCATTTGGACAGTCGCCAATTCAACATGGGTTTGCTGAACACGTACTTGAGAGGATACATGCGGGTTATGACATGGGTTACATGATCATGGAGATAATGTTGTATTCTCATGGAAGCCCATGCTAATGCACATCAAGTCTTTTCAATCAATGTATACTTGTGCTCATTGATGCTGAATCTTTTGTTGAGGTAATAGATAGCCCTTTCTTGGCCTCTATCATCTTTTTGCCCCAGCATGCAGCACATGGCATTGTCATTGATTGACAGGTACATAAACAGGGGAACGTCATCCTTGGGAGGTACCAAGATAGGAGCTTTGACTAGTTGCTCTTTGATAGAAAGGAAGGCTTTTTGACACTCTTCATTCCATTTCTTGGAGGATTTTTTCCTTAAAAGCTTAAAAATGGGTTCACTGGTTGCTGTGAGTTGGGAGATGAATCTTCTGATGAAGTTGATTCTTCCCAGAAATCCCCATATTTCCCTCTCTATCTAGGGTATGGGCATCTCAGTTATGGTCTGGATTTTCGTAGGATCCAACTCAATGCCTTTGTGGATTACTAGGAATCCCGGCAACTTACCTGATTTGACTCTAAAGGCGCACATGGCTGGATTTAGCTTCAAGTTGTACTTACGCAACCGGTTGAAGAGCTTTTTGAGATGATCTAGGTGGTCTTCCTCCCTTTGGGATTTTATAATGATTTCATCCATATAGCTTTCTATCTTTTTGTGCATTAGATCATGGAAAAAAGCTATCATAGCTCGCTGATAGGTAGCTCCAACATTGATGAGGCCGAAAAACAACTGTCTGTAGCAAAAGGTTCCCCAAGGAGTGATGAATGCAATTTTCTCATGATCCTCTTCAGCAACCATGATTTGATGGTACCTAGCAAAGCAGACAACAAAGGAGTGCATGCCATACTGAGCTGTATTGTAAATGAGTATGTGGATGAATGGTAAGGGAAAGCTATCTTAGAGACAAGCTCTGTTCAGATCCCTATAATCCACGCAAACTCGCACCTTCCCTCTAGATTTAGGTACAGGGACTATGTTGGATAGCCACATAGGGTATGTTGATATCATGATGATGGCTGCTTGAAATTGTTTCACAATTTCTTCCTTGACTTTCAAACTCCACTCAGGTTTTAATCGCTTAAGTTTTTGTTTGACTGGCTTGAATCCCTCTTTAATGGGTAGGCGATGAATGATGATGTCAGTGGACAAACCGATCATGTCTTCATGAGACCATGCAAACACATCCTAGAATTGGGTCAATAAAGTAATCATATCATTCCTTTGGCTTAGAGTAAGGTCCATACCAATCTAGATTTGTTTGGGGTTTTCTAAGGTTCTAATGTTAAAAGAGGTGGTTTGATCAAGATTTGGCTTGGGTTTGTCTTTGACCCTTTCTTTAATCTCTTGAGGCACCTCATAGTCCTCTTGTTCAATCTCCATCAAGTCAGAGTCCAACTTTACATCAAAGTTACAGTCTTGTGAAGAATTGGCACTCCATCAGCAAGTTTAGACATATCTAACATTAGAGTCCTGAAATAAAATGCTTTCACTTAATATATGAAAATGTTTAATCATACAGAGTGTTAGCATGACATGATAAAAACAACTGCTAATACTATGCAACAAAAGTAAGAAGTTATTAATATCTACAGGGTAGAGGGATTTCTGTGAGGAGTGCTGCTCCAATTGCCAAGAGTTAAGTCCTGCTGGACAGCTGTGATGAAGGGGCTATTATCGTCCTCCTCCTCTTGAATGATGACCATGATGTCTGGACAATCATCATCTGGGATGTCCCTATTTATACCCTCTGTATGGATCAGGACGCGCATGTTTGACAAATGTCTCTTTATCTCTTGTTTGAACCTTTGATTCCTTTCCTCTATGTCTGGGTCTGGAATTAGGAATTCTTTCCCCTTAATCAGTATCGGCTTAGGAAACAGTATACCCACCACAGAGATAAGAATATTCCTTAGAGGCCGTATAGACTCTGTATCTATAGGTTTAGGCAACAACCTTGTAGATGAAGGAACCGGTTTATGCTTATGCGGGTTCCTGTGATTGAACCCAGAGGAGTAGCCTAGTTCGGCTTTCCCTGTCTGGCTGGGAACTTGAATTTGGCATTGAATTCCTTGCTGATGTTTTCCTAACCCTTGTCCTAGTTGGAAACCCAAGGATATCATCTCTTGACTGGCCGACATTACATCGGCGGAAACTCTGGGTTTCAGAGGTGGAGCCCTAATGGATTGATAGTGAGTGTTGCTCGCCTCAAGGGCTTGGAAGCTGACAGGCTTAACTTCTTCATTGAAACTGATGGGAGGTATATAACTTTGGACAGGATACTCTGGCTCAACATTAATAGTGACCAAATTACTGTTGATGAAGAGTGGATGGGACAGCTCTCGCCATATGAATCCAAGGTCTTCCCAACAGTAAATTATATCTTGTAGTGATTTTGAGCACTTGAAAGGATATGTAGACTGTATGTGGACCGATTTCCATTGGTAATTCAATCTCTCCGACAGTATTTCTCTGAGATCCATCAAAGGCTTAGATGATTATGTGGATGCTTCTCGTCCTATTGAGATTGATCTTCAATTTTTCCAATGTGGCATAGGGGCAAATGTTTAGGGATGATCCTCCATCTATTAGCACTCCTCCGACCACATATCCGAAAGACATCACTACTATGTGCAGTGGCTTACAATGACCTATCTCTTCAGGAGGTATGTCATCATTGGTGAAGGATATCACATTACCGTTGAAGATGTGATCTACCAGATGATGAAACTTTTCTACATCCACTGTCTTTGGCAAGTGGGCTTCTTCTAATATTTTCTATAAGACCCTTCAGTGATCTTCTGAAGAGAATACCAAGTCCAGAATAGATATCTGTTGTGGTGCTTCTTTCAAGCTTTGCACCACCTTGGCTTCATTGTGTCCCATCTGGTGGAGTAATTCTTTAATTTTCTCCTTGGGCACTTTCCCGTTAGATCTGATTACTGGCTTCATCACTCGTTGAGGGAGATATAACGGATTTTCCTTGGATACCGCAACAGTTGTGTTTGATGTTGATCCTTCAACCTCTCCATAGTTCCATGGGACTTTCTTAAGGCTGATGATAGGATATTATGACCTGAATGGCAATATGATTGGCTTTGATGCAGCCACTTTCAAAGGGTTTTCAAGTGATACGGTGTCATCGTCTGCCATTTGTAGGTCACCGATGTCAATCATATTTTGGATAAGATGGCGGAGTATCCAGCATTCCTTAGTGCTGTGACCGCGAGAATGATAGTGGTATTGACATGCTCCAATAGCATCAAATCTTTTTGAGCGTGGATTGACTGGAGGTATCAATCCAGTGATCTTTCCTTCATTGATCAACATCTGCAATATTTCTTCTTTCGGTTGGCCTAAATAGGTGAACTCCCTTTTGTTGGCAAAATCCCAACGGGCTTTAGCTCTTACTTTTCTAACAAGATTTTCCTCCAAGGTTTCAATTTCTTGGGTAAGTGGTGGAGTCTTTGTGATAAGAGAGAGGAGGTTAGCATGCTCCTGACTGAATAACTGTCATGTGACTTGGTGTTGATGTATCACCCGTTCTGAGAGACTTTAACTCTCGTTCCATCATGAACTAGAACTCTGATTAATCCCACTTATCGGAACTATCATTGCTGGTTTGGGGAGAACCACCCACATATTTGAGGTACTTGGAGCTCTCTCCACTGCCCCTATTGATCATGTTAACATCCTCTTCCTTGTGTTGAGGAGAGGGTTATCTTGAACGTGTGGTTGCTTGGGCTTGGTCACCACGATCTCACCACTGTGTATTAAATCTTGGATCTTATGCTTGAGGGCCCAACAATCCTGAGTGTCATGGCCTGGAGCTCTAGAATGGTAAGCACACTTCTTGCTTGTATTGAAGCCCTTTCCACTTGGATTGGCTAGTGGAAGGTGTTGGGTGATTTTCTTTTGAGCTATTTAGAAGTTGGAAAATGTTTTCGAGTGAGTCCCCTAAGGGTGTGAACACTCTTGAACATCTGACTTCTCCACTATTTGGCAAAGGAGGATTTGAAGACTGTGCTTGAAAAGGGGAGTAGTTTCTCCTTTGAATAGGCAAGTTTTGATTGCCTTTTTGTCCTTGCAGTATCAAGGAAACATCCTTTTCTTTCTTCTTATGGACCCTCCGGGGGTTGTTCCCATAACTTCTAGATTGGATATGCTTAGCTACGTCTTTTAAAGCGGCGAGGTCTTGAATCTTCCCAGACTTCAATCCAATTTCTACCATTTCTCTGTGCTTAATCATTTTTGAGAATGGTTTTCCTATTCCAGCTAGGACCCTCTCATAAAATGGAGCTTCTTGAAAATCTATGAAGGTCATCACCATTTCAGACTCTGTCATGGATGGATAACTTGAGCAGCCATACGCCTCCATCTTTGGGCATACTCTCTGAATGACTCATTAACTCGCTTCTTGACTTTGGTAATTTGATACCTGTCTTGAGCCATCTGAGTTTGAAAGATGTATTGACTGAGGAAACCATGGGATAACTCCTCCCAGCTATGAATTTTGGAGTTATCCAATCTGGTGTACCATGCTCTGTCTTCTCCAGTCAGACTTTTCGGAAATAGCTTCATTCTGAGCTTTTCATTCTCGGTGTAGGATCCGAGCTCTCCAATGAACACTTTTAAGTGGGTATAAGGAGCTCCTAATTCATCATATTTCTCGAAATAGAGAGTCTTGAATTTCTCCGGATAATGAACCCCGGGGAAAATACAAAGGTCTGAATAGGACAATCTTCTATGCGCTCCAATCCCTTTGATGGACCTGATGGTCTCTTCCATTTGTAAAACCTTCTTCCGAATATCACCAGTGTCTTGATCTTCTTTGAGATGGGTGATTTCAAGGGTTTTGTTAGTCTTCTCAGTATGAGACTCAGATGTTGGGACTTCTCTGTCTGGACCTGGATTCCTCCATGTGCAGAGGTTTCTGTTTGCATGGGTATTTATGGACCCTGAGTTAATTTGTTTACTTCTTTCAGGAGAACAACCAACTCTGTTATTTGATTGCTTAATCCTTCGAACTCCTCGTCACAGATAGAAGTAGGATTAGGCTGAGAACTTGTAGCCATGTCTGACAATAGGCTTAGTGCCTTTTTGGACTTTGAACGGGTAACGGGACCAATCCTTTCCCTATAAAAAGACTTATGTAGTTTAGTTTGGGGAAATTTGGAAATGTTACAAGCTATGTAATGTGTCCATTTTTTAGGAGTATTATCCTGCAAAATGGATGTAAGCTATTTTGATGACAGAATAGCATGGAAGGTCTTGATATGCATGTTCACATATTCCTTTATATTTTCCATTACATTGAGATTGACATAGAAATGAAATTACAAGTAATTAAAATTATAAGTCATTAAAATGGGAAGGTATGATGAGACTTCCCTTCGCGTTTGGTTTACCAGAGGCTGACCTATCTTAGGCTACTTGTGACTCCCCCAAATCCGGGTATCTTCCAACCCGACAGATGGTGTTACACGGTACTCATAACTGTACATTCATTCTATTGAAACGACCTCAAATTGTGCATCTCAACGACATTCTTATTACATTAACAATATTACATCCCATTCCCAGGTTCTATAACCATTACATTCTTTGTTCATCCTACTATAATATATACTACTTACTAGTTTATTACAAGGTAAACTAATCATTCAGCTTCGTCTTACCTCTATCCTTGTCAGATCCCTCGATTAGCTTCATCATCTAGTCGCATTCATATGGTTCAAGCAAGAGTGAACATAACAAGCTCAACAAGTACAACAATTTCTTTTAAACAACATGCTTGAAACATAGGAATCGTATATCTTCAATAACTGGATAATAGTTATGAAATCTTGTCAATAATTCAAAATAGCATTTCTTTTCCTTCAAAATGTTTTACAATAACAATATTCAAGAAAACATCAATTACGCTCAAGACCATGAGCATTTCATAATTTCTTTGAAAAGGACAACCCAGCACTTAGTCCGTAAGTCCGGTATATCTTACGAGCACTTCTGGGTGATCAGCCCATAGTACTCTATGTTGATCAACACTACATTCATTAAACGTATGTACGTTTAAGTTTTGGAAACCTCGCGTGCCCATCGAATAATCAATGAAAAATACATTTGTTTATTCATACTTAGGCTTACCTTGCATCCGCACCAAACAATTGGCATAGGATAGCGTTAACAATTCTATATTTAAAGACTTTTAAATGAATCAATCAACTCTTCAAGATTAGTCTAGCCGAGATAAAACTGGCATCAACCCTTCAGTAAAACACTTCATGCTTCTCATAACATGAATCACAGAAAACTTGGTTAACACGAAGGTTAGACAAGCGTTTTAAGAAAAACTTGCCTTCAGCATCTGCTACAGTAAAAATAAATTTTCCTTTCAGTCTTTATGGTCTCTACACTACATAACCACATTACATACCACATTCGGTCATGAATGAACATACATGGTTCCTAATGAATCTTACCCTTCTTCTCAATCTAATCATATATTAGATTTGTTACTATTGGTTCCGGCTTGCCATTATATTTTACATTATTCTTACCAACTTCTTTCTCTTCTATGTCTTACGTAGATCTACTTCATTAATCCAACTCATTTCGAGTTAATCATCCTTCCTCACGACTTACTAACATCCTTACGTTATTAATTGAAACACGATCGTCATTTATTAAGTACACTCATACCATTTACGTTTACGTATTACTTAACAAATTTTAGTTGAAACTCTTAATGTTATAGTCCTTATCATTATTGAATACGGTTCACGTTCCTTATACTTTACGTTCATCATTTAACTACTCATTAAACAACATTAAATTCCTAAAGTCATCACTATAACAATGATTTAGGAAAGGTCTTATCATGTTCATTAAGTAATTACATAACCCATACTAGTATTGCCAACCATTGGATTCATAATCAACTTGGTCAACAAATTTCTACAGTCGGCTTAGCACATTACGTTGTTCTCATTACGTTCATCTTCAATTGATTATTAACATTTAATCATCATATATTAAGTGTATAACAATGTCTTAACAAAGTTATATTAACACCTTAGTTCATTACTAATGAGTTATCTTTCATTCTATACTTGTAAACATTCTTGTGCATCAAAACTTCTGGACAAAAAACCACGGCCACTTCCACATTAGCCCTTCATCTCGCATGACGACGAAGTTAGCGATATGCCTTGACATCTTTATTTACGCGCTCTGACATCACCATTTGGCCTTGGGTTGGTAATGCAAATACCAACTCTCTACCTTAGAAAAATTTTGCAGATTTTTAATTTTGTGAACTTCCCAGACGCATAACTTCTTCGTTATAAGTCCGAATTGGCTCGTTCAAAAGCCTACGGTTCACAAATTCCATACTCTACGCGTTCATGTAAGAATTTTATTTATTTGACTTCGTTTGCTAAAATTTCACCTATTAGTTCATTTTTAACGAAAACGATAAACGTTCGTGAACGTTCAACGCTCGTTTCTTCGTTCTAAGTCAGAATTCGGTCATTTTTGAGTCCGCAACTCTATAATGCCAATATGACTTGTCTCCATTGAAAACTAATGTTTCCAAGCTCAATATCAAAATTCGACTTCCATTCCGAGATTTTCACGAATTCGATGATTATCGTCTAAACTCGTGAATTTCGCCTTAACTTCATTTCTTATGATTTGTTCATCGTTTCAAATGGATTCAATCCATCATACAAACATCTTGACATACATACTTCATTAACTTATAAACATGATAAGTTATTACTTGTTCTTTGTGAGTTTATAACTTATAAAAGTATAAACAACTTATGACTTCTTTTCTCATGACTTATTATAGATTAAGTCTTTTACCCACCATTCTTTCTTCTTATTATCATACAATCTTATTAAGGTACACATATGAGTAGTTCATATAAGCTCTTCATAAATTTATAACTTAATTAAGTTTGAATTACTTATTCATGACTTATACGGCTTAAGTCCATTGATTAATCATTCTTATCCTTCCTTAGCATACATGTACTACCACTACCCATCTCCCTACCATTGGAAGAGAAAGAGATTTATGGTTTAAGTTCTTACCCTTGAATATCACCACTAAGCTTTAATCTCCTTCTTGCTTCTTGAAAATCTCATAATGGAAGTTTGACTTATAAGTGCTTATTCTCTATAACCAATAAGTTTCTTAACTTGAGAGGAGTTGGGAGAAATTTTAATCAAGCCATCAAATGAATTGAGAGCTCTCTATTTATAGGCAACCCAAAGTGAGGGCATTTTAGTCCAAAGCCAATCCCACCTCCTTAATCACCTCCTTACTATTCCTAGCATAAGTACTACGTTAACTTGGCCACCACACTCTTTGCTTGGCCATCACAACATCTATCCAATACTTGGGCATCACATATACTTAACCATTAAGTATACTTGCTAATCACATAACTTAGCCTTTAAGTTTACTTGTTAATCACCTACCTTATCCTTTGCTTGTTGATCATAACTTTTACTTGTTCACCACACATAAGCACTTTACTTGCTTATTACATTAATTACTTGCTCATTACTTTGGATCACCCATGGGTTTAAACCATCCAATAACCCATAAGTTCATACTTTGGGCTTTTAGCTTAACTTATACTTGGGTTAGCATTAACAATTCTTTGGGCTTTACTATTAGCTTGCATTGGGCTTACACATTAATTCCTATTGGACTTACCCATTTCTACACTTGGTCCTTATCAATTCTCATTGGACTTTATAATGTTCTACACAATTCTACAAGTCCATTACATTTGGCTTAAAGCCTTATAACGTATAATTTACGTATTAATCTCGTATTCCACTTCGTATACTTATTCACATACGACATACCAACATTCATTCATACTCGTATAACACCTCGTATCATACTCGTATTCATTACCTCATACAATACCTACGTATTATACGATCAACACTTTAATTCATTATGCGTATTACATTTTCTTCTTAGAACTCACTTTCTCTAATCGTTAGGTTTTAAGTCCGCAGGCGAAAAACTGCATTTGCAATAACTGAAATATTATTGGATATTCTATCTCACCTCGATATTCTATCATTACGTATTTCTCGGAAGTTCAAAAATAATTCCCGAGCAGAAATGCGTGAATAGTATTTTTCGGAAAATTTCTCGAAAAGCTTTTATTTTCATCTTGGAAATTTAAACACTTTAATTCTACCACGTAGCCAAAATACTATGACATTTCGACATGTCTAGGTTATAGAACGACCTTCAAATAGCTTACTCCCATGAATAATTAATTAAATTCATTTAATCCACATAATCAAAATAAAAATTTAATTCTCAAAAATCCAAATTTTCTAGTATGCTACACTCTTCCCCAGTATAAGGATTCTCATCCCTCGTAATCACGCTAATAATACATACACCATTTGAGGAAACATTTTCCTTTATTTTAATCTCAAGTTCCCACAATGCTTCTTTGATATTGTGGTTCTTTCATTTCACCTTCAACGAAGGTATTATCTTATTTTTCATGACTTGACACTTCATATCAATAATTTGAGTTGGAAGTTTAAATACTTATTGACACATTATGTTATTACCCTTTCATTAGCGTTTAACATAGAATTATTTGGAACTCAAATTCCTCCTTCAAAACAAGATTATACTTGATCTTCTCTTCATCATGCATCCTCTTCTTTATTCGCGTACATTACTCATTACCTAGTTGTATTTAATTAACTCGTTCCATTATCGTGGATTGAGTCTATGTTGTGAATAACATTTCTACCACTTCATTCCATAGTTTAACTTCTAACTTCATTCCTGCCATTTCTATTATTAACTTATTTTGAGTCGCTAACATTAATATCTTTTCCCTACCCTTCGTATTTAATGCATCGGCTCCTACACTTTCCTTCCCTATATGATATAAAATATCACAATCCTTCTTTACCGCATATTACACTCCTTCTGTGTGAAGATATATTTCAGACTCCTAGAGTCCGTGTACATCTCACACTTCTCACCATATAAATACTATCTTTCGATTTTTTTTTTAATTCTAAAACTACAGCTGCCAATTATAGATCATAAGTAGGATAGACCTTCTCATAATTCAGTAACTGGCGTGATGCATACCTAATGACTTTGCCATGCTACATAAGCACGCAATCTTGTCATCTATGCGAAACATCAAGATACACTACAAAATTACTCATATCATCTGATAAGGATAATACTGGTACCTCACTTAACTTCCCTTTTTAGTTCCTGAAAACTATTTTTTTCTCACTTCCCAATTCGACAATACCAACCTGTGACGCTAATGGTACTTTTAATCATAGCACCTCATAAGGGTATCTATCAATTTACCCCCGACTTGCTCAACGCCTCTTACGAAAAATCTAACTTTCGTACATTAGTCCACCCAATTGACATAACTAGAAACTTGTCATAGCTATAACGAGTTCTGAATGTCATGTAGGTACCTCCTTCTTCTTTCTTACTTTCAATCGACTATACCCCGTACGCAAATCTATCTTAGAAAAATTCTTTACCCTCTTCAATTGATCAAATAGATCATCGATCCTGGGCCATGGGTATTCACTCTCAACTGCTAACTTACTCCTATTATGATAGTCGATACGTAACCGCAATGACTCATCCTCTTCCATAACATCCTCCTAACTTGCTTTATTATTAGACAACAAGAGCGTCGCGGTATTTTATTACCATAAAATACTACCTTGGGTTACTTAGAAAATCGAAGATCCATTCTTTTATTCTAATAATTTATTAAAGTTCTATGGTTAATCAACTCATTCATACCAAGAATTACTTCAAATTCTCTCAACTTTATCGGTACTTATTTACCAATACTTGCTTACATTCCTTATTCGTGAAGTCATTTCCACGAATATAATTAAAGAAAGTTATTTCCCCATTCTCTACCGTAATATTTAAAGATACTTATAATCCATTTCAGACATACTCCTAGATGAGTCTTTCTATATGTCTTACACACTTCGATCTTACACTTAGGATCCCCTTGTCCCACTCCAGTATTCCCGGAGTTAAAATTCTTTCTTTTTTTTGGCTTACTATCACTACCACTAGCACTCTCCGCCTTGGTTCCTCCCTTTCCCTTGCTCTTATTCTCCCTCTCTTTGTGATATTGAGTCAACGCCTCACTACCACCCTCGGCTATAATCACCTTTTCCAAAATGGTCCCACAGGAAACACTCTGGAACATAGAAATCCTACTATAGAGCCAGGGTTTCAGGCCCTGCTCAAACCTACGAGCCTTCCTCTCCTCAGTGTCCACTTGATGTGGAGCAAACTATGCCAATTCATTGAATCTGGCCGCGTATTGGGGAACCGTCATGTCCCCTAGTTTAAGTTCTAAGAACGTAATCTCCATCTTCCCTTACATGCTTGTAGGGAAATAATTCTCGAAGAAAACCTTCTTGAATTGTTCCCAGGTTACCGCATCTGTTCTAACCCCACCCTGGTGAGCCTAGCTCCCACCATAAGTTGGCTTCCCCTTTTATCATATAAGTCGTAAAAGAAGTCTTTTGTGCCTCACCTACGTTTGTAATAACAAACGCCTTCTCTATTTCCTTTACCCATGTCTGGGCTGCTAATGGGTCCGTCGTTCCTTTGAACTACGGTGGACCTATGCTTTTAAATTCTTTAAAGGTAGTCATTCTGGCTAACCTAGGTTCGGCAGTTACTCTACCCCCAGTTTAGTTAAATGCAGCCGTTAATAAATTAACGAACTCTTGCATAGGGTTGTTTTGACCCCCCTTGATTTTCATTACGTGATTCCGCTTCCTGATTACGTTGTCTTCTACTTGGCAGCATTTTCTGATTAAATAGAATTTCATTATTATCTATTTACATATTTCGTTATTATTCGTCTCATAACAACTCATACCATAACAAAGCATATTAAATGAAAACTTCATTATATTCATATGCTTCTTCATAGTCTGAAACTATTTACACTTTACTTCCATAGCCAACGGCTAGTACATTTCTATCCCGCAATTGAACTTCTCAAAAGTTGGGATTTACAAAAAAACTACCCTGTTATACAAAAGAGGGTTTTACATCACTACACACATATTTATAACTCTAGCTTTCTAATAATGCATAACAGCATCCTTGTGTTTCTCATTCGCAATCTTCGCTACAGTATCCCGACTAATAGTGAGCACTCTCATGGATGTAAGACATCTGTGCTATCTTCTGGTCTCTCTTAATCAGTTTCTTACGAAGCTTATCGACCTGTTCCTTATAGTCCCTAGCATGCTCTGTCATAAACACATGTCTATCGTACTCTGACTTAAAATCTGCTTCTGCAGACACCTTAGCTTCATGGAGATAATTAATCTCTTCACTCTGATTCTGCACAACATCTTGACATATATACTTCATTAACTTATAAACATGATAAGTTATTACTTGTTCTTTGTGAGTTTATAACTTATAAAAGTATAAACTACTCATGACTTCCTTTCTCATGACTTATTATAGATTAAGTCTTTTACCCACCATTCTTACTTCTTATTATCATACAATCTTATTAAGGTACACATATGAGTAGTTCATATAATCTCTTCATAAATTCATAACTTAATTAAGTTTGAATTACTTATTCATGACTTATACGGCTTAAGTCCATTGATTAATCATTCTTATCATTCCTTAGCATAGATGTTCTACCACTACCCATCTCCCTACCATTGGAAGAGAAAGAGATTCATGGTTTAAGTTCTTACCCTTTAATATCACTTGACTAAGCTTTAATCTCCTTCTTGCTTCTTGAAAATCTCATAATGAAAGTTTGACTTATAAGTGCTTATTCTCTCTAACCAATAAGTTGCTTAACTTGAGAGGAGTTGGGAGAAATTTTAATCAAGCCATCAAATGAATTGAGAGCTCTCTATTTATAGGCAACCCAAAGTGAGGGCATTTTAGTCCAAAGCCAATCCCACCTCCTTAATCACCTCCTTACTATTCCTAGCTTAAGTACTAAGTTAACTTGGCCACAACACTCTTTCCTTGGCATCACACCATCTATCCAATACTTGGTCATCACATATAGTTAACCATTAAGTATAATTGTTAATCACATAACTTAGCCTTTACGTTTACTTGTTAATCACCTAGCTTATCATTTACTTGTTGATCACAACTTTTACTTGTTCACCACAAATAAGCACTTTACGTGCTTATCACATTATTTACTTGCTCATTACTTTGGATTACCCATGGATTTAAACCATCCAATAACCCATAAATTCATACTTTGGGCTTTTAGCTTAACTTATACTTAGGTTTGCATTAACAATTCTTTGGGCTTTACTATTAGCTAGAATTGGGCTTACACATTAATTCCTATTGGACTTACCCATTTCTACACTTGGGCCTTATCAATTCTCATTGGACTTTACAATGTTCTACACAATCCTACAAGTCCATTACATTTGGCTTAAAGCCTTATAACGTATAATTTACGTATTAATCTCGCATTCCACTTCGTATACTTATTCACATACGACATACCATCATTCATTCATACTTGTATAACACCTCATATCATACTCGTATTCATTACCTCGTACAATACCTACGTATTATATGATCAACGCTTTAATTCATTATACGTATTACATTTTCTTCTCGGAACTCACTTTCTCTAATCGTTAGGTTTTAAGTCAGCAGGCGAAAAACTGCATTTTCCATAACTGAAATATTATTGGATATTCTATCTCACCTCGATATTCTATCATTACATATTTCTTAGAAGTTCAAAAATAATTCCCGAGCAGAAATGCGTGAATAGTGTTTTTTGGAAAATTTCTCGGAAAGCTTTTATTTTCATTTTGTAAATTCAAACACTTTAATTCTACCACGTAGCCAAAATACTACAACATTCTGACATGTCTAGGTCATAGAACGACCTACAAATAGCTTACTCCCATAAATAATTAATTAAATTCATTTAATCCACATAATCAAAATAAAAATTTAATTCCCAAAAATCCAAATTTTATGGGGCGTTACACTACTCTCGCGACTTTTCGGCATGAAGGTCCCCAGATCATCACAATTTACTCGATGGGAAGTTAATTTGATCTTTCAACTAGAGATAATCTGGGTGGTGCCTTTCCTGAGCCTCGTGGAATTAGTCTTCCGACGAGTCCAGTAATTAAACACCAACGGGATAGCCTCCTGGTGGAGGGACCACATACATTCATATACATCGCGTTTCACCGTATGGAAATGTTGACATGTGTGAAGCACTAATATCACAGGCAGATATGGTGTGAAGCACTAAGTGCAGTAAATAAAGCATTAGTATACATCCATTCAATGTAAATGCAATATTCACACATAAGTAGATAAAAGTTTTTGAAAAGCTTGAATAGCGGCTTAAGCCCTCTTACAGGAGTCTCCAGCAGAGTCACCACCTGTCGACGTCAGGATTTTTATTTGTCCCTTTTTGTTCTTGTTTTTTGGTGTTCTCATTTTAGGTGAGATTTGTTTGAAAAGGTCCGACATGTATATGTCGATGATTTGACTGTGAGAGTCGCCAATTGGTTATTTTTAAATGGTTGCACCAACTCAACCGAGAAAAGGTTTGTACAAAGACCTAGTGATGTGACACTATTTAACTGGTCTGCAAAACCGAAATTCGTTAAGGTTCCGGGGCCCTGAATAAGCGGAGGGAAGGTGTTAGGCACCCCTTGACTTCCGTGATAAAACGGTTACCGCCACTTTTTATTAAACTTTTTATCTATGAATGTGTGTGTGAATTAGGACTATGTACAGTTGTTTGGAAGTAGTGCTATGCCTCGTTTGCACCTATATACAAAGGGTTTGACTTTTGTATAAAATTTCAATTTTAACAGGATATAGCAGTGATGTTTTGTAAAATATATTTTTCAAACCCTTGTGCTCAGTAGTAATTGAGGCCTTTGATACTTCCATTTTATTATGTGTTCGGCTTGATTGCTTTTATTTTTGAGATGCGAGACATCTTCGAGAAAATAAGATACATAGCAGTGCCAAACTCCTTGTGGGCATGAGAGTCATCTAAGGATATTCATACACCGTAGATAATTTACAAGCTAGCTGCAGCTGAAAATGTTCATCACGGGAATCGAATCTAGATTCAGAGACTGAATCTGTGATCACATGATTCCTAGGCTCACATGAGAAAGCAATATATGCAAAAGCTAGAAAAAGAACTAGATTTGAGCAAATCTAAACCATTCTAGCTTCAACGGTTCCAGTTTAGTCACCATTAACCGATTAAAGTGAGAAATAGCCAGATTTAAGCAAATCTAGCCCGCAGGCTGAAAGATTAAATATCTACATTATCAAAGCGAGTAAAGCAGATATTTATATAAAAGCGGTAAATATATATATATAAGCAATAAAAAGTCACGGATCGACGATCCATGCATACCCACACAACGCGACTCTTAACGTTAGTAGATATAAATATATAGAAGTAATAAAAAGCTTAAAATTTTGAAATATCTTACAGTGGGCTGCAAAGAAGACTTCAGATAACTTTAGATGCCTGAAACTCGGTTTCTGCCAGTTAAATTTTAGTATGTGGCAAAACACGAGGTTATAAGTGTATAGAAAGAAGAATCACTCAGTTTAGAGCACTCTAAAAGTGTTTACAGACTGAAATGGACAAAGTTTCTCTCCATTTCTCCTTTTTTTTAAATGAGCTTCCAGAGCTCTTATTTATAGACTAAGGAGTCATGCAATTCAACCCACGGTACCATGAATCTACATGCGGCTGTCAAGGTTTGCCCGAGACTTCTCAGATCCCATCGATTTGAAGTACGTGCACTTGGATAACGTGCTGTCCGCTCGAACCTTCATAACTTTCAATCCGAGCATCCTATAAATGTGACAACCCGAAATTTTCATAAGTTATTAAAATAAGAATTTAATAATTAAAATTTTTATTATGAGGTGTATGTATTTTTTTAATTATGTGTTTTGGTATGAAGAAATTAATTTTTTTATGAGATTTAATAGTTGATTAAACTATTAAAGGAAATAAAAGAAATTAGTCGAGGATAAAGAATTTAGTGGCGAGAGAAATTAACCCTATAAATATTGGGTAACTTAAATTAAGTTGAAACTATATTATGATTAAATGAATTATTATAATGTTATTTTAATTTGATTTTTTTGTAATCAAAGTGATGTGTTAATTTATTAAATAAAATTATAATTATAATAAAAATTATAATTTTATTGTATTGGTTTGTGGTAAATTGATTTGATAAATTGTTATTTGATTTAATTTAATATGGAAATTTATTTAAATAAAGCGTGACAATAAACTCTACTATAAATGACTTATGGAAATATATTAAAAGAGTTTTAATTTGGTTTTACGAAGCAAAGCCTTAGAGCTTTTGAAATTTTTATTTTAATCTTGTTTTGCCAAACAAGGCTTAAGGAATGATTAAGTCATTATTTTAATTGGTTTTGCCAAACAAAGCCTTATGGCTTTTGATTTAAAAAAAATATTAATAATAAAATAAAATATAATAAATATTTTTGTAACTGATATGTACTTAATAGTACATCAGTTTTTACGTTTTGTTTATTGCGTATGTTTGTTGGCCAAAGCTTGAGGATAGTGGGAGAGAAAATACAGAGGGAAAGAGAGCTCTAGAGAGGAATTGGGAGGAAATTGGAAGAGAATCCTTGAAAACAAAAAGGAAGTACCAATTCTCTAACATCTCCTAACAAAGCAAAACAAGAATTAAGAGGTAAATAACCTAGTTTCTTCTTAGTTTAGGTGTTCTTGAGTTATCCTTTAAATTAGAAATTTCGTTGGATAGGGATAAGATGTCGAATTCTATGTTTGTATGTTGTTGCTAAACTTGTTAGTTATCATCTATAATCCTTGGTTGATGTTCAAATTCGTGAGAATTGGTTTGTAGGAAGAAAGGTAAAATAACAGTGTTTATATTATAGAATATGGGTTAGAAAGTACAAAATTTCATGGTCAATACTTTTTATAATCTGCGAATTGATGTTGGATTATGTTAGTATGTAAAGAAATGAAAGCGGCGTAGTTTAAATAATGTCAATTGGTTAAAAAACAAAGCTGTGGCGATCGAATTCACTAAATATATTTAAAACATGAAAATATAGCATGAACATTGAATTGGGACCCTTAAATTGATTTGTTAAAGTTTTTGAAATGTTAAAATTACTCTGTAGATGAGTAGTTCAGTGTTTCACGAGTTCATAGAATCAAAAACCAACTAATTCCGACTTAAAATGAAGAAGTTATGAAGATTTGAAGTTTGTACATTGAGAAAAACTGTTTACATGCGATTGGGCCTTTGCAAAAGTCGCATGTCGCTGAAGTCTTGTATGGCGCGCAAGATGCTATTTGGTGCTGCAAGTCGTCTTGGTAGCAGCGGCAAAAGCGCTGCCGCACCTATCTCTGCTGACTACTTTGACCTAGTTTGGTAAAACAGCCATAAAGTTTTCATATGAACTCCAATTTAGGCGATTCAAGATGATCCGGAACAAGAACGAATAGACCTACAACTTTTGTTCTTTAAGTTGTTCAATATGAGGTCGTTAGAAAGGGTCAAAACAGTCATCTTTGTGACTGTTATGTAATCGGAGGCAATCAGAGGGCGTCGGGCATGCACGTATGCAAGTGTAATGCTCTTGACGACAAGAGATGTTATTCTAAGTTATAGAACATGAATATTATGAAGTATAATGATGCTTAACTTTAATAAATGATATATTAGATAAGTTATATACGCATACTAAGCACACACAAGAGAGACAAATTAGGCGTGTGACGAATAAATGTCGAAACGCCGTGATAAGTGTTAATGAGCGTAAAAAGTGTTTTAAGGCAAATGAAATGAACATTATAAGGTATGAAATGGGTTTAATATAAAACCAATAATGATTCCTAGCAAGACTTGAACACTTGAATGAACTTCGAATATGAAATATAGTGAGATATAAGTCGAAAGTTAACACAATCAAATTAAACATTGTGTATTCATAATAGGAAGGGTTATGAGTTATAGAGTAAAGTTTACGTTATAACTACTATGCCTTGCTATGTGACTAATAGTTGATGTGCATGATTACATAATTGTGTAGGGCACGTGAAGTGCAGATAGCTGTAAGCTGTTAAACGTTTATTGGTAAACAATGATCAAGCCAAGTCTTTCAATTCCTATTTGCTATGTGAACTTGGTGATTAACTGTTTTAAATCTTTATTGGAAAGAGCATGATATGTTATATATATATATGTGTTGAATGCATGAAATGTTAAAGTCAACTTATGACTACGTTGATTGAGTAAAGCATGTTGATTGAGTAAGGAACTCAATCTTTATACATGTTATATGAACTGTAACATGTATTAACTGTTAGTCTAATGTTTATGAGATATATGTTGAGCATGTTATTATGTGCTACGTGATGCATGAAAACTGTTAGATTTTGTTGGGCTGTCGAGCTCAACCTTGCAAATAACCACTTTTGCAGGTTCAAGATTCAAGGTAAAGTTATGTGTTACTTGAAAGACATGAATCAGATGTGATATTTGAAGATTTACACACTTAAGTTATATTATTATTATTTGAACCATGTTTAAGGTTCCGAATAATGTATTAAAGGTTGAATTGTAATATCGTTTTGCGATGTAAACTATTGTAGTATTAAAATGTTTCTGAGATATTTAGATATAAAGGTTGAAGGTTTTGGGAACGAGAGTAGTTTGTAATAGAAAATTTTAATTATTCCTCAAATTTCAACGGTTGTATTATCATTTAATGATGAAAATTTAGAGGTTGAATGTATTATTAACGACCGAAGTCGAGAATTAAATTGTATGAATTTTGAGGTCGTTACAATAAAGGCGTGTTGTACCTTTTCAAAATGTTGTTGTCGAGAGCTACACAATGATATGAGATTGGAGGTTGTACGAAGCTAGGAAAATGGGTCCATGACTGTAAGACCCCAACTTTCATGAATAAAGATTAATTTTTCTCAAAATATATTTTTGAATATTATGGTGTGGATTTGATATAATGTTATAGTTGTGGGTAATATTTATAAATTTTTAAAGTAAGCAAGTTGTTATAAAATATTTGATTGGTCGGAGAATATTCGTTTTAATAGGGAATATTCGTACGATGGCACAATCATTGGTGGACCCCACAACAGAATTATTTTTGGAGTTAAAAAATGACAGAAATATCTTTTTATAAAAATAACGACGAAAGTTTTACCGTTAACTGTTGAAATACCCGGTGATAAAAAATGCGATGTCTGGCATGGTTTAATAGTAGCACAAGATCGATTCTTGATGCTTACGTGAGAAGTCACTCAGTTATACTCAATTATTGCTACAGTGATTGTTGCATAGTATCTCACGTTATTTGATTCAATTATTGTCATAATATTTTATATTATTAAATCAATAATTGAGATGACAAGTTATTCATATGATTATTTACTTTATTGACAATGTCTAGAAAGTTCTGTCGAGAAAAAGGGTTTGGTCACCTAATTGCGCGCCAATAGGGAGAAATCCTTAATTATCAGAAATCCCCATCTTTTCTGGGAATGATCTGGTTGTTAATATTGCAAGTTATATTATTGATGAATAAATGTTGTTAAAAATATTGAGGGGATTTTTATGAACTATTTGTTGTAAATTTTGCTTATTATATAAACCCCACTTATCCATTTTTCAAAACCGTCAAGAGAAGTTATCTCAGGTTTTGTTTTATATATATATATATATATATATATATATAGTTTTATATATTTATATATATATATATATATATATTATAGGTGTTGTTTGGGGAAATTGGGGGGGAAACGTATAAAGGAAGGTGTGTATATATATATATATATATATATATATATATATATATATATATATAATAAGTTTTATTTTTATGAAAAATAGAATATATTATATTTTATTATGCATAGTGTTTGCCTAGTGTCTGCATAGTATTTGCATAGTAAATCATTTGAATTTCAAATTCAGTCGATTCGTATAAATTTCAAAGCAGTATCATGTTGACAATTTGGACATTATTGAATTCTGAATAAATTAAATTATAAATCTTTAAAAAATTATCCTTTGTTTTCTTTTAATTGAATTATTATATCATTGTCATCATCCTCGTGCTTATATTGTGATGAAAGTCATCTTTGGCCCATAGTGCATGGATGGACTGTTGATTGATATGATTATGATAAGGGATTATTCGGTATAATCATGACCCATAATATTACAAATGATGTGGTAAAAGTCCTCATTGGCCCGTAGTGCATTGATGGACAATTGTTGGCATGATCATAACCATCGGTGATAACACGATTATTTTTGGCCCGTAGTGCATGGACAATTCATGGATGTGATACTAATGAATATCCTTGGCCTATAGTGCATGGATAATTCAGTGATGTGGATTATTTATTAAGCTGAGTCTCAGCGATAAAATTGATGATAAACTTTTTAAATCATAGAAGATAGTAGATATCATGCTCTACTTGACTCTTCTAATGGATTGCTTGTTCCGATGCAGTTAAACTTGTTATTTATTGTATTTTATCAGTTTAACACTATTGAAGACTAACGATAATTTATTTTGCATTATCTTACTCATAATATTTCTTACTGGGCTAGTTGAGCTCACCCTTTACTTTCATTGTTCACTTCAGGAAATAAGAATATAGCTGGGACGAGTCGGGGAATGGAGTGATGGTCCAGGATGGTGTCTTTAGTAGTCCTTACTATTCTATGAAATAGTATGATAATTTTAGACACTCAAAATTTTGCATTCATGTTACTAACCTTTCAGGAAGGCAAAATCGTCTTCCAGAGATAACCCTGGAGGTCAACTCAGCTCAATCCCGGAGACAACCCTGGGATACTCAGTCTTTTCCATCTCGGAGACAACCCCGAGATACTCAGTTCCAGTCCCAGAGACAACCCCGGGAGTTTCAGTTTCAACCTCGGAGACAACCCCGAGGAATGCAGTTCCAGTTCCAGAGATAACATTGTATCTGCTTGTGATATGAAAGTGCTTCGCATATATCATCATCTCCATACGGTGAGACGCGATGTATATGAATGTATGTTGTGTGGTTCCTCCACCAGGAGGTTATCCTATCGATGTTTGATTACTGGACTCGTTGGGAGACTAATTCCAATGAGGCTCAGGAAAGGCACTGTAGACACTCAAATTTTTTTGCACTCTTGTTACTAACATTGCAAAAGGGCAGAATCGTCTTTCGAAGATAACCCCGAGGGATGCAGTTCAAGTTCCAAAAATAACACCGCAGAAAGCTCTTTCATCTTGTAGATGACCCAGAGATATCCAGTTTCATCCCGGAAACAACACCAGGAGTTTCAGTTCCAACCTCGGAGATGATCCCGAGAGTGCATTTGCAGTTCTGGAGATAACCCCAGAAAAGCTCAATTCAACCTTTGCAATCAGCTTCAACCTCGAAGATAGCCCTGAAGCACTCAGTCCCAAACCCGGAGATAACCCTGGGTGGTCAGGCACACCTCAGAGATAACCCTGAGGACATTCAGCACTTGCAGTAGCCTAATATTAGAGATAACCCTGAGCAACGACTGCTATATCAGCCCAAATAGGAGATAACCCCGGTAAGGGGTAAAATCATAATTTTGCCACCTTGATCCTACATGTGCGCCTTCTCAACATATTTCAACATACATTCTACATAACAGTGTCCTACAAGAACCAATAGCTCCAATCCCGAGTGACTACTACAAGGACAGCACACCAGATAGAATTTGAAGACTTGAAGTCCAAGGGTATGGTCCCATTTTTCTGACTTCGCACAACCTCTAATCCCATGTCATTGTGTAGCTCTCAACAACAACACTCCAAAAAGGTCTTATACACCTCAATTGGATGCCCGAATTGAAGTCATGAAAGTTCGACCGGACATCACATTGCATACATATACGTACTTCAAGACGACGGGACCCGTGGAGCCCGGGGCACCCCGGACAGCTGAAGGTGCACATGTGGCAGTCGAAGGTGCACCTGCAGCTGCCGCAGGTACACCTGCGGCTCCCCCTCTATAAATAGAGGGCTTGGGGTGGCCATTTTGCAAGAGAAAACGGCGAGGAAGCCCTGTCCAATTTGCTCTGTACACATTATAAATTGAGTGCTTTCTCATTTTAAACACTTGTGAGCTCATATTTGGCTATATTTTTACCGGTGGGAACCGAGTGTTCATCCATTTAAAGCTATAGAAGTCTTCTTTTCAACTCCACTGTAAGCCTTCCTACATCTTTTCAAGCCTTTCTCCACTACTGTGCACACACAATTATGCACGTTGAGAGTCGTGTGGCGTGTGTAAGCCCGACTTCGGTCCGTGGCTTTTTATTTCATTATATATATATATGGACTAACATTATCGACTTATGCCTCGATTGAGCCTGGACTCACGTCCGGAGCATTTATTGCTTATATATATATATATATATATATATATATATATATATATATATATATATATATATATATATATATATATATATACTCATATATAAACATTGTTGAACTTTGTTCGATGAGCCTGGATTTACATCCTGAGACATTTATCGCTTTTTTATATATACTTATATATAAATCTGTTGTCGAACTCTCTTTCGATGAGCTTGGATTTTATATTCGATGCGTTTACTACTTATAAATATATATATATATATATTGCTAAAATGATAAACCGAGCCCGAATCATATATATCCGGTGCATTTACAGCTTTTATACATATATATATATATATATATATATATATATATATATATATATATATATATATATATATATATATATTTATAGAGTTTACTTCGTGGCCATTTACTACTTTATTTACATTTAGTCCCGCCTGGAGTTTACTTTGTGGTGGTTGATCGTCTTTACTGCTTTATTTACTTTTCTGATCCCCCATAGAGGTGCTTCGTGGTGGTTGATCATGTCTCTATATATATATTTATCGCTTTTATATATTTACATTTCAAGTCCCCCATGAAGTTCGCTTTGTGGTGGTTAATCGTCTGTATATATATTTACAACTTTTATATATATAATTGTTTACAACTTTCATACAAACTGCTACATCATGTGAGCCTAGGAATCATGTGATTACAGATTCAGTCTTCTGAATCTAGATTCGGTTCCCGTGATGGACATTTTCAACTGTAATCAGCTTGTACATTATTTATGGTGTTCGAATTTCCTTAGATGGCTCTCATGCCCACAAGGAGTTCAGCATTGCTATATACCTCATTTTCTTGAAGATGCCTCGCATCTCGAGAAATAAAAGCAATCAAGCCAAACATATAATAAAATGGAAGTATCAAAGGCCTCAATTACTATTGAACATAAGGCTTTAAAAAACCTCTTTTACAAAACATCATTGCTATATCTTGTTAAAATTGAACTTTTATATAAAATTTAAACCCTTTGTATATAGGTGCGAATGATGCATAACACTACTTCCATATAATTTCACATTGATCCACACACACACATTCATATAACAGTTTAATTGAAAAGTGGTGGTCATCGTGGTAACACGAATACCGGGGGGTGCCTAACACCTTCCCTCCACATAATCAAGTCCCCGGACCCTAACGAATCTCAGTTTCATAGACTTGTTAAACAGTGTCACATCATTGGGTCAGTGTGCAAACCTTTTCTCGGTTGAGTTGGTGCAACCATTTAAAAATACCATCTGGCAATTCTTACATTCTAATCGTCGACATATACATGTCGGACCTTTCCACAACTTATTTTTTCAAACAAATCTCACCTAACATGAGAACACCAAAAGACAAGAATAGAAAAGGGACAATAAAAATCTCGACGTCGACAGGTGGCGACTCTGCTGGGGACATCCAGTAAAAAAACTTAAGCCGCTACTACAAACTTTTCAAACTGTTATATGCTTGTGTGTGGTTGTTGCATTTACATTTATATGGATGTGTATGAATGCATTTACTTACTTCACTTAGTGCTTCGCACTGTATCTACTTGTGATATTAAAGTGCTTCGCATATGTCATCATTTCCATAACGGTGAGATACGTTGATGTGAATGAATGTTGTGTGGTCCCTCCCTCAGGAGGCTATCCTGTCGGTGTTTGATTACTGGACTCGTAGGGAGACTAATTCCAATGAGGCTCAGGAAAGGCACCACCCAGATTCGCTCCAGTTGAAAGACCGGATTAACTTTCCACCAACTAAATTGCGATGATCTGGGAACCTTCATACCAAAAAGCCGCGAGAGTAACCTAAGATAGGTCAGCCTCTGATAAACCAAATGTGGAGGGAAGTCTCTTCATACTTTCCCACTTCAATTACTCATAAATACAATTACTTGTAATTACATTCCATGTCAATCTCATTGTAATGGAAAGTATAAAAGAAAAATGTGTACATGCATTCCTTTTTACCATGCTATCTTACAAACAACTAACATCCGTTTTGCAGGATAATACTCCTAAAACGGACCCATCACATAGCATGTAACATTTATACATTCCCTAAGACTAAACTACATAAGTTTTTTGTAGGTAAACAATTGGGCCTGTTACCCGCTCAAATTCCAAAAAGGCAACGAGCCTACATCCAATTATATCTTCATCTGACCAAGCTAATCCTGCTCCTATCTCCTGTGAGGAGTTTGACGGATTAAGCAAGCAAATTACAGATTTGTCTATTCTGCTTAGAGAACTACACCAGTCTACTCAGGGTCCACGAATACCCATACATACAGAATCCTTTGTACAAGGAGGAACTCAAGGTTCTAACCAAGCAATTATAATACCTGAGCTTCAGTTGGATAAGTCCAACAAAATCCCTGAAATTACCCATCTCAAAGAAGATCGAGACACCGGTGATATCAGGAAGAAAGTCCTTCAAATGGAAGAGACCATTGGGTCTATTAAAGGGATTGGAGCACATGGGAGTGTTTCATATGCCGACCTTTTTATATTCCCTGGTGTTCATTATCCAGAGAAGTTAAGACTCCTGACTATGAAAAGTATGATGGGTTGAGAGATCCTTACACACATTTGAAGGTATTCATTGGAGAACTCAGATCTTATGCCGAGGATGAGAAGCTTAGAATACAGTTGTTGCAGAAAAGTCTGATAGGAAAAGCCCGATCGTGGTACACCAGATTAAACAATTCTAAGATCCATAGCTGGGAGGAGCTAGCTCATGCCTTCCTCAGTCAGTACAGTTTCCAGTCTCAGATGGCTCCAGACCGGTACCAAATTACCATGGTCAAGAAATAATCAAATGAGTCTTTCCGAGAGTATGCTTAAAGGTGGAGGGGCCTTGCTGCTCAAGTGATTCCCTCTATGACTAAGTCGGAAATGGTTATGACCTTCATAGACATACAAGAAGCTCCCTTCTATGAGAGAGTCTTGGCTGGCATTGGCAAGCCATTTTCTGAAATAATCAAACACAGAGAGATGGTTGAGATGGGATTGAAGTCAGGAAAGATCTAAGACCTAGCTGCTTTGAAAGCTGTTGCTGAGCACATCCAGTCTGGATGTTATGGAAACAACCCCAGGAGGGTCCATAAGAAGAAAGAGGAAGATGTTTCCTTGATACTACAAGGTCAGAAAGGAAATCAGAACATGCCTATCCAGAGGAGACACTATTCCCCTTTTCAAGTACAATCTTCAAACCCTCCATTGCCCAAAAGTGGAGAAGTCTGACGCAACTGAGTGTTTACACCCCTAGGGGACTCACTCGAGAACATTCTCAATCTTCTGATAACTCAGAAGAAAATTACTCATCTTCTTCCACCAGCCAACCCGAATGGGAAGGGTTTCAATGCTAATCGGAAGTGTGCTTATCATGCTGGAGCGCCAGGACATGATACTCAGGATTGCTGGGCCTTGAAACATAAGATCCTTGATTTGATTGATAATGGTGAGATCGTGGTGACTAAACCCAACCAACCTCATGTGCAAGACAACCCTCTTCCTCAACACAAAGAAGAAGAGGTTAACATGATTAATTGGAGCAATGGACAGAGTTCCAATTATGGTGGCGAATCCTCCAAAAACAGCAAGGATGGTGCTGATAAATGGGACTATGTGCAGTTCCAGTTTATGATGGAACAGAAAATGAAGGCTTTTTGTAAGCAAGTTGAGCAATTGGCAGAACTAGTTATCCATCAGCACCAAGTCACACCCCAATTAGTTAGCCAGGAGCATGCTAGTTTTCTTCCTTTTTTATGAATACTCCATCATCGTCTCCAAAAAATGAAACAGTGAAAGATAAAACTGCAAAAAGAGCAAGTGCCAAGGCTCGTAAAGAATTTTGCCAACAAGAAGGAATTTACATACCTTGGCCAACCAATGGAGTAGATATTTCAAATGCTGGTTAATGAAGGGAGAATTACAGCTCTGCTACCTCCAATAAATTCCCATTCCAGATGGTTCAATTCTAATGGAGTATATCAGTATCACTCCCATTCTCGTGGACACAGCACAGAAGAATGCTGGGCACTCCGCCACCTTATTCAGAATTTAATTGACAGTGGTGTCCTGCAGTTGGCAGACGATGACACTGTGCTCCTTGAGAGTGGGGACATAATTCCTACAAAATGGAAAGAAGTCGTAGCAGTTATATCTGCCGAGGATGATTCGGCTGCCAGACCACTCACAATACAAACAATTCAACTCAAAGGTGTTGATAATCCTTTAAAAGTGGTTGCACCAAAGCCAATAACATTGCCATCCAGGCCACAGTATCATGTTGTCAGCCTACAAAAAGTACCATGGAATTATGGACAGGCTGAAGGATCCACATCTTATATAACTGCTACAGTGTTGAAGGAGAATCAATTGTATCTTCCACACCAGGTGATGAAGCCTACCATCAAATCAAAGAGAAAAGTTCGCATGGAGAAAATTGAAGAGTTCCTCCGTACTATGGGCCATAATGAAGCTAAGGTGGTTTTAAGCTTGAGAGAAGCTCCGCAACAAATTTCCATACTGGATTTGGTTTTCTCTTCCGAAGATTACAGGAAGATCTTGCTAAAGGTTTTGGAAGAAGCCCATTTGCCAAAATCAATGGACGTTGAAAAGTTCCAACATCTGGTTGATCACATTTTTAACAAAAATGTGATATCTTTCATTGATGATGACATTCCTCCCAAAGGGACTGGTTATTGCAAGCCATTGCACATTGCGGTTCTGTCCTCGAGATACATGGTGGGAGGAGTTTTGATAGGCGGAGGTTCATCTTTGAATATTTGTCCCTATGCCACCTTGCTTAAGATGACCATCAATCTCAATCGGATCCGAAGCAGCCATACAGTTATTAAAGCTTTTGATGGATCCCAACGAAACTCTGTCGGAGAGATTGAACTTCCAATGGAGATTGGTCCACATACATTCTGCGTATCTTTTCATGTGCTCAAGATAGATACATGATACAACCTGCTCTTGGGAAGACCGTGGATTCATATGGCCGGAGCCATCCCTTCCACCCTTCACCAACAACTCAAATACATTATTAACAACAGTCTAGTCATTGTCAATGCTGAGCCAGAATGTCTTGAACAAGGTGACATACCACTCATCAGCTTCAATGCAAAAGTTGAACCGGTCAGTTTCCATGCCCTAGAGGTGAGAAACACTCACTATCATCCCATTGGGGTGCCACCTCTCATACCCAAGATTTCTGTCGAGATAATGGCAACAACTCAAGAGATGATATCATTAGGCTATCAACCTAGACAAGGGTTGGGCAAAGATCGTCCGGGCATCAAGCGTCCAATTCAAGTTCCCAGTCAGACCGAAACAGCCGGACTAGGCTATTCTGCCAGTTCCAGTCATAGGAATCCTAATAAGCACAAATAGATTCCTTCAGTTTCAGCCACACGACGATTATCTCAACCTACAGATCCTGAGCCTATATAGTCTCCAGTAAAGGTGCCTGCCAATGTAATGGCTATGTTATTTCCCAAACCGATACCAGTTAAAGCAAAAGAGGTCTTGATTCCTAATCCCGAAGTGGAAGAAAGGGAGCAAAGACGCAAACAAGACATCGCCAGGATATTATCTCACCTACGTATCATTTTCCATGATGAGCACATAAATAGAGACACCCCAGATGATATTGTCCAGACATTATGGTCATCATTCAAGAAAAAGAGGACGATAATAGCCCCTTTATCACTACAGTCCAACAGGACTTCACCCTTGACAATTGGAGCAGCACTCCTTGCATTTGTCGATAAAGGTAAAAAAGGCGTAAACTCCTCCGCCTCAGATTGCTATAATCGCTTACTTTTACATCATGATTATTATCAGTTGTTTTATCATTACAGGCTAACCCTTTGTATGATTGAACAGTTTTATATATTAAGTGAAAGCATATTTTGTTTCAAGACTCTGAATTTAGATGTGCCTGTACTTGCTGATGAGGTGCCTTTTCTCCACAAGGACTGTAACTTTGATGAAAAGTTGGACTCAAACTTGATGGAAATACAAGAGGACACTGAGATACCTCAGGAGATCAAAGAATAGGTAAAGGATAAACCCAAACCAAATCTTGATCAAACCACCTCATTCAATCTCGGAACCTTAGAAAACCCTAAGCTAATCCAGATCAGTACGGACCTCACTCCAAACCAAAGGAATGATATGGTTACACTATTAACCCATTTCCAGGATGTGTTTGCATGGTCTCATGAAGACATGGTTGGCTTATCCATTGACATTGTCATTCATCGTCTTCCCATTAAAGATGGAATCAAGCCAGTCAGGAAGAAGCTCAGGCGATTAAAACCTGAGTGGAGTTTAAAGGTTAAAGAAGAAAGTGTGAAACAATTTCGAGTAGGCATCGTCATGGTGTCTACATACCCTGAATGGCTATCCAACATAGTCCCCGTGCCTAAACCGGGAGGAAAGGTGCGAGTTTGCGTGGTTACCGGGATTTGAATAAAGTTTGCCTTAAAGATAGCTTTCCCTTGCCATTTATCCACATTCTCATTGACAATACTGCTCAATACAGCATATACTCCTTCTCTGATTGTTTTGCGGGGTACCATCAAATCATGGTTGCTGAAGAAGATCATAAGAAAACTGCATTCATCATGCCTTGGGAAACCTTTTGCTATAGAAGGTTATCATTCAGCCTCATCAATGCCGGAGCTACCTATCAGTGGGCCATGATGGCTCTTTTCCATGACTTAATGCACAAAGTTATAGAGATCTACGTTGATGACATCATTTTCAAATCCGAAGGAAGAAGACCACATAAACCATCTTAAAAAGCTATGCAACAGGTTGTGTAAGTACACCTTGAAGTTGAATCCAGCCAAGTGCACCTTTGGCGTTAAATCAGGCAAGTTGCTTGGTTTCCTAGTCAGCTACAAAGGGATTGAGCTGGATCCCACCAAAATCTAGGCTATCACTGAAATGCCCATTCCTCAGACAGAGAAGGAAATATGGGGATTTTTGGGAAGAATCAATTTCATCAGCTGATTCATCTTCCAACTCATAGCAACCTGTGAGCCTATTTTCAAGTTGATAAGGAAGAACTCCTCCATGAAATGGAACGATGAGTGTCAAAAAGCCTTCCTTGCAATCAAAGAACAGCTGGTCAACGCTCCTATTTTGGTACCTCCCAGGGATGATGTTCCCCTGTTCATGTACCTATCCATCAATGACAATGCTATGGGTTGCATGCTGGGACAAAAAGACGATAGAGGCCAAGAGCGAGCTATTTACTACCTCAGCAAAAGATTCAGCAGCAGTGAACACAAGTACACTCTGATTAAGAAGACTTGTTGTGCTTTAGCGTGGGCTTCCATGAGGCTACAACATTACCTCCATGGTCACACAACCCATCTCATATCCCGCATGGATCCTTTCAAGTATGTGTTCAGTAAACCCATCATGAATTGTCGGTTGTCCAGATGGCAGTTGATCCTACAGCAATTTGACATCGTCTACATGACATAAAAGTCTGTTAAAGGTCATGGAATACGAATCAATCGGCCGCCGCACCTTCAGGGGATTTTAAAACCTTGGAAATATACTTCCCCGATGAAGGGGTAATGACAGTCCATCAACATCATCATTACGATACACACCAATTATGGAAAATGTATTTTGATGGAGCTATTAATATGGAAGGTTCTGGAGCTGGAGCGGTTCTAGTATCCGGTACGGGGGAGTAGTATCCCGTCACTGTCAAATTGCAGTTTGTCAGCACAAACAATACAGCTGAGTATGAAAGTTATATCATGGGACTCAAACCTGCCCTATCAATGGGTATTAAGCGGTTAATTATGGAAGAGTTATCCACTATGAAGCATCCTCTAATGATTATCAGGAATAATCGCCAAAGAATGTGATCCCTGACTCTCATATCATCGGGTATAGGCTCACTCAATAGCCCGCTCATAGCATCTATGCTCAAAGGACCTGTACGAACTATCCTACCCTTGAGCGCCTCAGCCGGGACTTCTAGCAAGGATCTGACGGCAGTCAGGGTAATATATGTCGTACATGGCACTGGCGCACCTCCAAACTCCATACCTATGATAAATTGCCAATCCATCGGTGTCATTATCACTTCAAAGTCTAACAAATGGAGAGACTGAGTTTGGTGAAACCAGCGCTCAGACAATGCCCTGAGGTAACCCCAGGGACAACGATGGGGGAGGATGGAAAAGAATGACTCGATGCCCCATCTATACACAATCGCTCGATAATCGGGATATAGAGACTGATATATAGAGTGACTGCTGAACCAGTTCCCTCGAGGCTACGTAAAGCCGGGAACCTACATCACAAAAGCGGATCAACATCAGAATCCTTTACTCCTCATCAATAGGAAAGAAGGAAGATCAAATTCTAGCTTGTACCTCATTTGCATACAAGTAAACTGAAGGGTGTTGACTCAAATCACCCAGAAGCTCTGGGATCACCACCTGAATGCCTGGGAAATCCCTACGGGGAACAGGAGCAGCAGGAGAAGGGTCCATAACTGGTACATCCTCCTTGTCCTCAATATCTAGTACATCAACACGGATAGGATGAATCACTGCCTCCGCCAGATGACGAGGCTGTCTAACTGAATGGGGTTGAGGCACATCAAAAGCCCTCCTCCGTACACCTAAAGTACTCCTGCAGGAACTACTAGGCTGATCCGGATTCATATATCAGGACATAAGTCTCCAAATCACCTCAGAAAGGGTGTGGTAAACTCTAACCTAAAGCTTTTTCAAATGTATTACATGACTACATGCATGTATGCATTACTTTAACATACGCCTACAGTAGAGTTAAAAATGCATGACTACCCAATGCCTACATTTTGGTAAATTTTTGCCATAGTCTCCTTTGTAAACAGGACTATCCACATGCACATAGGTATAACTAGGTGGCCAATCAGTAGCACACCTACCCACAATCATAAACATCCTATATGCATTATAATATCAAAGTCAAAATCCGTAAGGGTAGCCTAATTACCCAAATTACTTTGCTTTGCCACCTTTGCTCATTTGTCCTCAAATAGGATAAGAAATAGTAGAAAAAGGTGTCAATTTGACTATTTCAAAAGTCAATTTTTTTTCACATCATTATGTTTAGCATGGTTAAATACTAACATTTACTGTGTTGAATATTTTTTATCAAGTCATATGAGTATGCATATTCAATACTATGTGTTTAGAAGCATTTCATGTGATAATTCATTTTCCAATGAATAAAAACTGGAAAAGAAGACATGCATAAGTTACCAGGGTAGTGTAAAACACTTGTACGATGACCGAATTTGCAGAGAGATGCCCGAACTCAACAGATCTAAAGAAGAGCTCTCGGATTTCCTGTGTGGCGCGATATAAAAATGACTTATGACTGCAACAAGCCATTTAAGGCCACCCATGGCTGGCCGTAGGTGTACCTATGGCTCCCCTAGGTGGGGCCCACCCCTTCGAATCAGTTTAATATAAGTTACAAAGGAGGTCTTACAAGCTGAAAAGGCCAAATCAGGAAGAAAAATGCTACGCGATTGAGCGAAAGAGCCTGAAATCCTGGTTTTCATAGACCAAGTTATGGGTCTACATATCACTCATTGGTATTCGCCCAAACATAGGGTTCACTATACCGATGATCACAGTTTTTCCACACTACACTCGGCAATACCTCACAGGGGTCCGATGCCGTCAGTTCGGAGTTGTAACTCCAAAATAATTCTCCCCAGCAAAAACTTCATTCATTGATGCACATGTCAACGAAGGTCAAGCAACCTTGACATCATCAGCCGTTAGTAGTTAATCCCATCAAAGCGTTAGGAACCATCTCACGATCTCATCCATTAATGCACATATCAACAAAGGTCAAACAACTTTGACACTTTTCCCAGCAGGGATCTAATCTGTTGATGTACATTTCAGCGAGATTCAGGCAACCTTGACAACATAGACTGTTGGCAGTAACTCCAACAGGACACTAGAAAACCCCGGCGATACCAACCAGGAAGGAACACCTTTATCAAGGAAATTCGATGATGGAATCTGTAATACACAACTTCATCAAACAAAACACATCCCCATAGAGTCTCTTGTACATGAGAGATACATCCTCAGTGGAAAGTCTGTACCGAGGATTAAAAACTTTGGTGATTACACGAACGTCAACATCCTGAGAGTTCCTGAGAACTTTGGATCACACATCCAAGATAGTTCATCAGATTTGTTAGTGATAACTGTAATCCCCATTAGAAGTCATGGGAACAAACAGTCATCACATCCTGTTGGAGAACAATCCAACAAACCACATACATCATTCATATACATCATGTTGCAGTACATTGCATCATGTTTAACTTGTCACATTTCAAGTGTCTAGTGTTGTTTATCCTATTCATGCCATTGCATTGCATGAATATGATAAAGAGGGGCATCTGTACACATTTAAAAAATTTTGCACTCCTGTTACTAACATTGCAGGAGGACAGAATCATCTTTCGGACATAACCCCGAGGGATGCAGTTCAAGTTCCAGAAATAACACTGGAGAAAGCTCTTTCATCTCGAAGATGACCCTGAGATATCCAGTTTCATCCCGGAAACAACACCGGAAGTTTTAGTTCCAACCTCGGAGATGACCCCGAGGGTGCAGTTGCAGTTCTGAAGATAACCCCAGAAAAGCTCATTTCAACCTTTGTAATCAGCTTTAACCTCGGAGATAGCCCCGAGGCACTCAATCCTAAACCTGGAGATAACCTCGGGAGGTCAGGCACACCTCAGAGATAACCATGAGGACATTCAACACTTACAGTAGCCCAATCACAAAGATAACCCTGAGCAATGACTGCTATATCAGCCTAAACTGGAGATAACCCTAGTAAGGGGCAAAATCGTCATTTTGCCACCTCGATCCTACATGCGCCATCTCAACACATTTCAACATACATTCTACATAGCAATGTCCTACAAGAACCAATAGCTCCAATCCTGAGTGACTACTACACAGGATAACACACTAGATATAATTTGAAGACTTGAAGACCAAAGGCATGGTCCCATCTTTCTGATTTCGCACAACGTCTAATCCCATGTCATTGTGTAGCTCTCGATAACAGTACTCTGAAAATGGTCTTATACACCTCAATCGAATGCCCGGATTGAAGTTCTAAAAGTTCGAGGGGACATTATGTTGCATGCGTGCATGTACTTCGAGACGGCGGGAACCGCGGCACCTGCGGCTCCCCCTCTAGAAATAGAGGGCTTAGGGTGGCTATTTTTCAATAGAAAACGGCGAGGAAGCCCTGGCTAATTTGCTCTGTACACACTATAAATTGAGTGCTTTCTCATTTTAAACACTTGTGAGCTCATATTTGGCTATATTTTTACCACTGTGAACTGAGTGTTCATCCATTTAAATCTATATAAGTCTTCTTTGGCAGTCCACTGTAAGCCTTCTTACATCTTTTCAAGCCTTTCTCCACTATTGTGCACACACAATTCTGCACGTTGAGAGTCGTGTGGCGTGTGTATGCCCAGACTTCGGTCCGTGGCTTTTTATTTCATTATATATATATATATATATATTTACATTTCTGTCAGGCCTGGAGTTTACTTCGTGGCCATTTACTACTTTATTTACATTTAGTCCTACCTGGAGTTTACTTCATGGCGGTTGATCGTCTTTACTGCTTTATTTACTTTTTCGATCCCCCATGGAGGTGCTTCATGGTGGTTGATCATGTCTCTATATATATATTTATCGCTTTTATATATTTACATTTCCAGTCCCCCATGAAGTTCGCTTCGTGGTGGTTGATCGTCTGTATATATATATTTACAACTTTTATATATATAACTGTTTACAGCTTTCATACAAACTGCTACATCATGTGAGTCTAGGAATCATGTGTTCACAGATTTAGTCTCCTGAATATAGATTCGGTTCCCGTGATGGACATTTTTGGCTGTAATCAGCTTGCACATTTTTTACGGTGTTCGAATTTCCTTAGATGACTCTCATGCCCACAAGGAGTTCGGCATTTCTATATACCTCATTTTCTTGAAGATACCTCGCATCTCGAAAAATAAAAGCAATCAAGCCGAACAGATAATAAAATAGAAGTATCAAAGGCCTCAATTACTATTGAGCATAAGGGTTTGAAAAACCTCTTTTACAAAACCTCATTGCTATATCTTGTCAAAATTGAACTTTTATATAAAAATTTAAACCCTTTGTAAATAGGTGCGAACGAGGTATAGCACTACTTCCATATAATTGCACATTGATCCACACACACACATTCATATAACAGTTTAATTGAAAAGTGGCGATCCTTGGTAACAACACGGATGTCGAGGGGTGCCTAACACCTTCCCTCCGCATAATCAAGTCCCTGGACCTTAACGAATCTCGATTTTATAGACCTGTTAAACAGTGTCACCTCACTGGGTCAATGTGCAAACCTTTTCTTAGTTGAGTTGGTGCAACCATTTAAAAATACCAACTGGCGACTCTTACACTCTAATCGTCGACATATACATATCGGACCTTTTCACAACTTGTTTTTTCAAATAAATCTCACCTAACATGAGAACACCAAAAGACAAGAATAGAAAAGGACAATAAAAATCCCGACGTCGACAGGCACCACCCAGATTAGTTCCAGTTGAAAGACCAGATTAACTTCCAGTTGAGTAAATTGCGATGATATTGGAACCTTTATGAGAAAAATCCGCGAGAGTAACCTAAGATAGGTCAACCTCTGATAAACCAAACACGGAGGGAAGTCTCTTCATACTTTCCCATTTCAATTACTTGTAATTTCATTCCATGTTAATCTCAATGTAATGGAAAATATGAAGAATATGTGTACATGCATTCCCTTTTATATCAAAACCTGACATGCTATCTTAAAAAAACAAACATCCGTTTTGTAGGATAATACTCCTAAAACGAACACATCACATAGCATGTAGCATTTCCACATTCCCTAAGACTAAACTATATAAGTCTTTTTGTAGGGAAACAATTAGTCATGTTACCCGTTCAAAGTCCAAAAAGGCAGTAAGCCTACAGCCAAGCATGGCTTCATCTGGCCAGTCTAATCCTACTCCTGTCTCTCACGAAGAGTTCGAAGGAACCAAATTACAGAGTTAGCCGTTCTGCTCAAAGAACTACACAATTCCACTCAGGGTCCACGAATGCCCATAGATACAGAATCCTCTACACATGGAGGAACACAGGGACCAAAAAAAGAAGCTCCAGTACATGAGTCTTAGTTGGACAAAACCAACAAAACCACTAAAATTACCCATCTCAGAGAAGATCTATACACCGGTGATATCAGGAAGAAAGTTGTAAGACCCCAACTTTTATGAATAAAGATAATTTTTTCTATAAATATCATTTTGAATAATTACGGTGTTGATTTGTTATAATATTAAAGTTATGGGTAATATTTATAAATTTTGTAAAGTAAGCAAGTTGTTATATAATATTCGATTGGTCAGGAAATATTCGTTTTAACAGGGAATATTTGTACAACGGCACAATCATTGGTGGACTCCACAACAGAATTATTGTCGGAATGAAAAAATGACAGAAATATCTTTTTATAAAAATAACGACAGAAGTTTTACTGTTAAAAATTTTGAATTTATGATAACCCGGGATTTTGAATAATCCAAATTTCACGAATAAATTTTTTATTTTTTATTTAATATTGACATTGACTGTTAATATTGTACTATATATCTGTGATGCGAGTATCGAGGTATGGTCAATTTGTGTATTGACTGAGAAATTAGAGTAGAGTTGTGCTTAACAGCTTTAGAAAACCCTAACCCTAATTTCTAGATAGGGATTCGATAGAAAATGCAATTAGAATAATTGTATCGATGAATACGTGTTTGTACTGTATAAGAATGTTGATCAATGATTGATTGGATAAGGTTAAATATTAATAAACCCTAATAAGAGATTGGACAGTTAGGCGAAATGTGCATGCATAATATTTTTATTAAACACTAATATGATTAGGAAAACCTAATTTTAGTTTTAAACTTTTAATTTTTCTAATTTTAAAACCCTAATTAGAAAATCCTAGAAAGCTAAAGTTTTAAAACCTAAGGGTTAGAACCTTAGGATTAAACCCTAAGGGTTAAAACCTAAGGGTTTGAGCAATTGTCTAGCATGCCATTAAAATCATTTTGCTAAAGACAAAAATGCCCCTTTTCATTTTCTTTAGATGGTAACTTGTAAAATTCACCAACACCTTTCGTTGGTGACCAACTAATTTGACAATGTGACTATTATATTAGCAAATCAGCCTCTTCTTTACACATGTTCCAGCAAAATGCATTGAATCTAAAGATTATATAAGTGTTAAAGAGAGAGAAAGTTAATACTTTAGCCCATTTTTTTTGAAAGCTCTCACCAACTCTAATTCTCTCTCAACCTCCGAAATTATCAAGTATATCAGTCCCCTAATCAGCCCCTTGATCAACCAAGATCAGTTAGGAGTATCAAGATCAAGGATTTGAAGCTAGAAGGTATAACCCTAAGTTGATTTTTGATCCATGTTGCTAAGAAAAGTTTTTGTTTAAAATGTTTAATCAGGTGTTATATGATGTTTTTAGATGTTATATGTTGATCCATCATGGATCCATTGCATCAAATGGCTTTAAAGTAGTATTTTTCAAAATCTGTCCAAGAACAAAAATTGTGGTCTGACAAGCTAATGTCAGTAGCCACAGATTCTTGATCGTTTATTGTATTTGATGTTTTAAAGTTGTAATTTGTAGCCTGATATGTTGTCTTTAATCTGAAAGTGGAATCAATATCATTGGATGTCTAGATCATGTGTTATGGGCGGTCAAAACTCGTTGACCGGGCATGACCGGACCAAATCTGGGCAACCCAGAAATGATTTACCAGAGTCTGACAAGCTTTTAAAATGACTAGATCTGTCAGTGTTTACTAGTTTTGTTGTTGTTGTTGTAATACATGTGTAGCCTAATATCTTGACTATAGATTCATAGCTTTATATCATGTAGTTGATCAACAGATCGAATGTAGCAAGCCGTCAAAGTAGCCTATTCGGCATGAATGTCTATTTTCTGGAATTTCCAGAAAATGTATGAACTCAGTTTTTGTCAGAGTTTGACCGGGTCATACTTTGTGATTCTGTTGTTGTTAAACTGAGTTGTTGTTTTGTAAATGTTCTATGACACAAGCACTATAACCTTGAACCATTAAACAACATGAACCAAGATCAGAACCTGGATTAATTTGGGCTGGAAAGTACCAAGTCGAACTGCCTGGGTTTCTGGAAAACCCAGAAACCGTCTGACAGCAACTTTGGAGGCTTTAATCTCCTTGTTGTGATGTCGTATGACTTAGTTGGTGATTGATAAGTGTAGTATTACGTTTCTACTACAATACCTAAGTCTTATATGGCCCAGAAACAATATGAGCAGAGAATTAAGGCTGGTCAAACCATGACCCTTGCTAACTGGAATTGGCAGTGTTCTTGAGCTAAGAACACCAAAGACGACAGATATGTGTCGCTAAAGGCTTCATCGACGGTTTCTAATTATTTTAATTTCAGAATTTCTAGAGATTAATAAAAAAATATAAATAAATTCTAAAAATAATTAAAAATGGTTTAAAAATTATTTTAAATTATGAAAAATAATTTTTGACCAATTGGAATATTTTTCTTTAATATTTATAATTATTTAAATATTAAAGGGATTTAATTTATTTAATTAGAGTATTAAATAAATTAGAGGAAAATCATTTAATATTATGAAAAATCATTTTAAATAAGGATAAAGTATTTAAAAATATTTTGAGTTATAAAATATAACTTTTAATATTTTTAGAAATTTTTCATTAATAATTTAATATTAATTATATTAGATTTATTTAATTATTATATTAAATAAATGAGTTAAAAATGATTTTAATAATTTAAAAATCATTTTAAGTGAGAATAAAGTGTTAGAAAATGTTTGAAATTATAAAATATAATTTTCAATATTTTTGGAGAATTTTCATTAATAAATTAATATTAATGATATTAGATTTATTTAATTATAATATTAAATAAATAAATTAAAAATGATTTTATTGATTTAAAAATCATTTAAAAATGAGAAAATGATTTAAATATATTTTAAGTTATAATTAATAACTTTTAATATTTGGATGATAATTTCATTAATATTTAAATATTAATGGTAATAATTTAAAATGATTTTAATTACTTTAAAAATCGTTTAAATAGAATATTGATGATTTAAAAATATTTGAAGTTATTGATAATAACATTAATATTTTGATGAGTATGTCATTAATATTTTAATATTATTACATATTAATGGTGATAAGATTATTAGATAATTAAATCATTTAAAAATGATTTCAGTGTTTGAAAATTTATTATAAATTATAATAATTGCTTATAAATTATTAGAAGCTTCCGAAAAATATTATAAATGATAATTGAATTATCTAAATTAATATTGAAGCTTAAAAACCGAATTTACTAGACATTAACTGTGTTAATTATCGGGTAAGGTTACCAGAACAATGAGAATGGACCGAAGTCCAACCAGACCGAAATCGTTAGACTTATTAAGTGTTTATATAGGTTATAAACACTGATGTTGCTATGTGGTAATATGTCTAGAAGAAGTTTGACTGTGAATTATAGTGTTGTGTGTTATAAATGATTGTGCTAATTGTTAGACCGATATTATTGGTTATAGGTCTTACGAATGCAGATAAGTTTATTGTGTAGCTGTAATCAGCGGAAGAGGCAAGTTTCCTTAACTCAACCTTGAGTTAATATTGTTTAATTATTATGGTGGTTAATTATTGTTAATTAGACCACGTCCAATGATTTATTGTTGATTATTCGCAGTTAGTGCATGCTTATTAATTCAAATTGAATTATTGATTATGAGAATATACTTGTAGAATAACTACTATTGGCAATTCATATCCGTAGAAGCTATTATTGATTGTAAATAGTATAGATAATTTATGTCTATTGTTAAGTCGTGTTGAGAAATGTCTTAGCCCATTTGTTCTGGCAAGACGAACATTTGTTAAAACCTGATAGGTTCGAGAAGAAAAGAAAAGAGAAGTGATTAGATATTGGAAATTATTTAATTTTGTTGTTAAATCAAAATCTTGATTCTGAGACTGAGGAGAACAACCTTTTATATAAAGGAAACATTTTATTGGTCGTAAATTCGACTATTGTGTGCTATGTTTAAGTATTATACATAATATAGGGTATAATAAAGTTGATCACTTGTTATACTTGCAGAGGGGTATGATTTAATCTTTATGGTTATCTGATACACCTGAATATTTATCAAAGTAAATCTTTGATATCTACCCGAGAAGAAAAGTTCTAGATCTTGTGTGATCACTCAGCATAAATCTGGAAAACATTCCACTTTGCTATTGCGTAGAATTGATTCTTGATTATTCATTAGAATATCGTAGAAACTTTGAAAGCATTGTATATTTTCGTTAATTTGTTGCATAGGTTGTGAGAAGATTAGTTAGAGAAGAACAAATTGTTCAGCTATTTCAAAGTTCCCCGAACTTTGGAGTCATTCTATCGAATTAGATAGTTTGTTGTCTTGATTCTTATACATTTATTGTATATCTTAACTTACGAGGCAAATTTGTTGCTCACCCTTACTAAATAAAACATTTCAGCTAGGGACGCAGTTTCGAGAGTTGCTGTGAAGACCAAAGACAAAGGTGTTGCGCTGTAATAGCTATGTTTAACATTATTATTATGTTGTATTTGTAAACCCTTTTTGTATATCTAAAAGGGTATGTTTGTAATACAAAAGTTAGATAACTTGGGACAAATGTATTAATTATATCAGTTAATGTCGTTTATGTGTCTATTCATAATTAAATGGGTAGTTAGATGTTATTTATATTGAGGATCGTGAGCACAAAACTCGGGAGTCAGGTAACCCAAATTTGGGGGCGTCACAGGTTTGTATCAAAGCTGTAGTGACCAAGGTGTCACAAGTTGGTAGCAGAGCTATAGGTTATTAACCTTAAGTGGGGGGGAAAACCCTAGGATTATAACCATAAGCGAAGTAGAATACTCATTTAGATTACTAAGTGAGGGATTGCCAAAGCGCATCAATAGAAAGATGTGTGGACACAAAGTGTGAGAAGTTTGTACTATTAAAGTACTAATCAAGTTGTGTAACTGACTGTAGGATGTCAGGAGAAGATGAGATGGGTACAGAAGTGCTAGCGGCTATTGCACCAGTGCCAGTAGCCGAGGTGCCAGCGCAAAGAGAGTCAGTTGAAGAGGTGGGAAAAGATGAACCTATGGTGAATTCGGGGAGTGATCATGTCAATTATCCCGAGATGTATCTGAGTGGTGATGAAGAGGCGGAGTCCGAAGAAGTTAAAATGGAGAAAGGGAATAAGACTAAAGTTGGAGAACAAGGTCAAGAATCTGCAGAAGTACAAGAACTCCGGAATAAAGTATTTCTCTTGGAGGAGTTATGGAAAATGGAGCGAGCATTACGTGAGATGACTGAAGAAAGGAATGAGTTGAAGGCGCAGGTGGACATAATGAAGATGAAAGGTGGTGGATCATCTGAAGGAATAATTAAGCAGAAGGGAAAGAATAAGAGAAAGAGGGATCACGACAGTGATAATTTTGAAAATTCAAACCCGAAGAAGAAGAAGGTCTGTAGCAAGTGTGGAAAGACTCACTTGGGAGAATGCATGATGTGAAAGAATGTGTGCTTCAAATGTAAGTAGGAAGGACATGTTTCCCAACATTGTCCTAAGCCAAATATGAGAAAGTGTTTTTCTTGTGAAAGAACGGGTCATGGATTCAACAAGTGTCCTGGTAAGAAGAAGAATGGTGAAGGGAGTGGAAGGTAGACAGCTTAAGTATAAGTGATAGTATCTTCTGATAATGTATGATATTAAGTGTGTAATTTCGAGAACGATGTTTGAACATATGTAAATATATATGTTTGTATGAATAAAATCTCTATTTTCTATATGAATATAAGATTGAGATTAATTTGTGAGTTCTTAAAACTCATACTTATGGTAAGTTCATGACTCATAATTATATGAGCTGTTTTGAACCCCTCAGCGAATGGACGCTAAAGGTCTGACTAGGATAAGTTCATAAACTCATATAATAGTGGCAAGTTCCTGAACCCCTAGGTGTGGTAAGTTTGATGAACTGGGAATAGTTGTGTGTGAATGGAGAATTACGACTTTTTGTTTAAAGTCGGAGAATTACAACTTTTGTTTAAAGTTGTGTTGTTAATCCTGATATTTATGAAAAAGGGATAGTTGTATATGTTAAGTACTAAATGTACTGTGTGCTATTTGAATAAATATGCGATTATATGAGAACTTTGTGTTGAATTCTTATTGTGCGATGAATAAGAGTTTGTGTAGAGAAATAGAATTAATATAGGATTTTTATTTAAATCAGATAATGTCGCCTAGACGACATAATTGAAATCAAAGAGAAGAGCGGTCTGCGAATAATGAAGGAGGTCAAACGGACCGGGATGCGAAATTTTAGGGACATGATAAATAGAAGCTATGGAAATAGAGCTCGGCGACAAGAGGAAGAAGCGAAAATCATCCAAATAGATAGATTGGCTAACTTTAAGGATTTTAAAATGGTAGGACCGCCAGAATTTAAGGGAACTACGGATCTGATAGAGGCTCAAACTTGGGTAAAAGAAATGGAGAAAGCATTTATTGTTGCGAGAGTGGCAGAAGAGCAAAAGACAGCTTTTGTAACTTATTTGATGAAGGGGGAAGCGAAGCTGCATCCCGTTATAATCAAGAGACGAAGAAGAAGAAAAATGATGGAGGAAGTAGTGGTGGTAGTGATTCAAACAAGAGAAAGTTGAGCGAGAATACCTAGTCGGGTAATAAGAAAGAAGGGAATAAGAAAGGAGGAGAGCCTTGTGCGAACTGTGGAAAGAATCATCCAGGACTTTGTCTAAAGAAGAAGGGAGTTTGTTATAGCTGCGGACAAGAGGGACACATGTCTTCTAATTGTCCCAATCTGAAGAAGATACAAGGTTATTATGCATGTGGATCGACCGATCATCTGGTTTGGAACTGTCTGAAAAGGAATAAGGAGAAGTGGAGTGCCAACAAGGGAACCGGTAGTGGAACCTTGGCGATTAAAGAACCTACTCAGCCAGGTAGATCAACGACCCATACATTTAATATGACGGCTCAAGATTCAGTCGCTGCCCAGGAGGTGGCGATAGGAAATAATTTTGCTTAATAATTAAATTACGCGAGAAATATTGGTGATATAAGCTGTGAATTGTTTTCTTTTATATATCCAAATCACAGGTTAGAATATGAGACATAAATTAATATTGTGTTAATAAAAATGAATTGATGATACAACTTTAAAAGATTGTAGAGAATAAGAAAGCGGTGATTCCAAGGATGGAATCCTTTTAAGGAGGGGTGAATGTGATAACTCGGGATTTCAATAATCCAAATTTCACGAATAAATTTTTTTTATTTAATATTGACTGTTAATATTGTATTGTGTATCTGTGATGCGAGTATCGAGGTATGGTCAATTTGTGTATTGACTGAGAAATTAGAGTAGAGTTGTGCTTAACAACTTTAGAAAACCCTAACCTTAATTTCGGGATAGGGATTCGGTAGAAAATGCAATTAAAATAATTGTATCAATGAATACATGTTTGTACTGTATATAGGAATGTTGATCAATGATTGATCGGATAAGGTTTAAAATTAATAAACCCTAATAAGAGATTAGAAACCCTAATATCAGGATTAGAAACCCTAACGCGTAGTTAGAAACCCTAATCGAAAGTCGAGAAACCCTAATTTTATATCCGAGAATCCTAAACCCTAATTAGGAAACCCTAATCCTAATTGGCAAGCATAATGTTTTTATTAAACACTAATATGATTAAGAAAACCTAATTTAATTAGGAAAACCTAATTTTAGTTTTAAACTTTTAATTTTCTAATTTAAAAATCCTAATTAGAAAATCCAAGAAAGATAATGTTTTAAAACCTAAGGGTTAGAACCTTAGGGTTAAACCCTAAGGGTTAAAACCTAAGGATTTGAGCAATTGTCTAGCATGCCATTAAAATCATTTTGCTAAGGACAAAAATGCCCTTTTTCATTTTCTTTAAATGGTAACTTGTAAAATTCACCAACACCTTTAGTTGGTGACCAACTAAGTTGACAATGTGACTATTATATTAGCAAATCAGCCTCTTCTTTACACATGTGCCAACAAAATGCATTGAATCTAAAGATTATATAAGTGTTAAAGAGAGAGAAAGTTAATAATTTAGCCCATTTTTCTTGAAAGCTCTCACCAACTCTTATTCTCGATCTCTCAACCTCCGAAATTATCAAGTATATCAGTCCCCTAATCAACCCCTAGATCAACCAAGATCAATTAGGAGTATCAAGATCAAGGATTTAAAGCTAGAAGGTATAACCCTAAGTTGATTTTTGATCCATGTTGCTAAGAAAAGTTTTTGTTTAAAATGTTTAATCAGGTGTTATATGATGTTTTTAGATGTTATATGTTGATCCATCATGGATCCATTGCATCAAATGGCTTTAAAGTAGTATTTTTCAAAATCTGTCCAAGAACAAAAATTGTGGTCTGACAAGCTAATGTCAGTAGCCACAGATTCTTGATCGTTTATTGTATTTGATGTTTTAAAGTTGTAATTTGTAGCCTGATATGTTGTCTTTAATCTGAAAGTGGAATCAATGTCATTGGATGTCTAGATCATGTGTTATGGGCGGTCAAAACTCGTTGACCGGGCATGACCGGACCAAATCTGGGCAACCCAGAAATGGTTTACCAGAGTCTGACAAGCTTTTAAAATGACTAGATCTGTTAGTGTTTACTAGTTTTGTTGTTGTTGTTGTAATACATGTGTAGCCTAATATCTTGACTATAGATTCATAGCTTTATATCATGTAGTTGATCAACGGATCAATGTATGTAATCAAGTCAAAAGTAGCCTACTCGGCATGAATGTACATTTTACGGAATTTCCGAAAGCGTATGAACTCGATTTTTATCGAGTTTGGCCGGGTCATACATTGTGATTACATTGTTGTTAAACCGAAGTTGTTGTTTTGTAAATGTTCTACATAACAAGCACTATAACCTTGAACCATTAAACAGCTTGAAACAAGATCAGAACCTAGATTAATTTGGGCTAGAAAGTACCAAGTCGAACTGCCTGGGTTTCTGGAAAACCCAGAAACCGTCTGACAACAACTTTGGAGGCTTTGATCTCCTTGGTGTGATGTCATATGACCTAGTTGATGATTGATAACTGTAGTATTACGTTTCTACTACAATACCTAAGTCTTAGATGGCCCAGAAACAATTTTAGCAGAGAATTAAGGCTGGTCAAACCATGACCCTTGCTATAACGGGAATTATTAGTGTTCTTGAGCCAAGAACACCAAAGACGACAGATATGTGTCGCTAAAGGCTTCAGCGACGGTTTCTAATTATTTTAATTTCTAAATTTCTTGAAATTAATAAGAAAATAGAAATAAATTCTAAAAATTATTTAAAATGGTTTTAAAAAATATTTTAAATTATGAAAAATAATTTTTGACCAATTGGAATATTTTTCTTTAATATTTATAATTATTTAAATATTAAAGTTATTTAATTTATGTAATTAGTGTACTAAATAAATTAGAGAAAATAATTTAATATTATGAAAAATCATTTTAAATAAGGATAAAGTATTTAAAAATATTTTGAGTTATAAAATATAACTTTTAATATTTTTAGAGAATTTTTTATTAATAATTTAATATTAATGATATTAGATTTATTTAATTATTATATTAAATAAATGAGTTAAAAATGGTTTAGTAATTTAAAAATCATTTTAAATGAGAATAAAGTGTTAGAAAATGTTTGAAATTATAAAATATAATTTTCAATATTTTTGGAGAATTTTCATTAATAAATTAATATTAATGATATTAGATTTATTTAATTATAATATTAAATAAATAAATTAAAAATAATTTTATTGATTTAAAAATCATTTAAAAATGAGAAAAATGATTTAAATATATTTTAAGTTATAATTAATAACTTTTAATATTGGGATGATAATTTCATTATTATTTATATATTAATGGTAATGATTTAAAAATAATTTTAATTACTTTAAAAATCATTTAAGTAGAATATTGATGATTTAAAATATTTTAAGTTATTGATAATAACTTTAATATTTTGATAAGTATATGTCATTAATATTTTAATATTATTAAATATTAATGTTGATAAGATTATTAGATAATTAAATTATTTAAAAATGATTTTAGTGCTTGAAAAATTATTATAAATTATAATAATTGCTTATAAATTATTAAAAGCTTTCGAAAAATATTATAAATGATAATTGAATTAATATTGAAGCGTAAAAACCGAATTTACTTGACAATAACTGTGTTAATTGTCGGGTAGGGTGACCAGAACAACGACAATGGACCGAAGTTCAACCAGACCGAAATAGTTAGACTTATTAAGTGTTTATATAGGTTATAAACACTGATGTGGCTATGTGGTAATGTGTCTAGGAGAAGTTTGACTGTGAATTACAGTGTTGTGTGTTATAAATGATTGTGTTAATTGTGAGACCGATATTATTAGTTATAGGTCTTACGAAAGCAGATAAGTTTATTGTGTAGATGTAATCAGCGGAAGAGGCAAGTTTCCTTAACTCAACCTTGAGTTAATATTGTTCAATTATTATGGTGGTTAATTATTGTTAATTAGACCACGTCCAATGATTTATTGTTGATTATTCGCAGTTAGTGCATGCTTATTAATTCAAATTAAATTATTGATTATGAGAATATACTTGTAGAATAACTACTATTGGAAATTCATATCCGTAGAAGCTATTATTGATTGTAAATAGTACAAATAATTTTTGCCTATTGTTAAGTCGTGTTGAGAAATGTCTTAGCACATTTGTTCTGGCAAGACGAACATTTGTTAAAACCTGATAGGTTCGAGAAGAAAAGAAAAGAGAAGTGATTAGATATTGGAAATCATTGAATTTCGTTGTTCAATCAAAATCTTGATTCTGAGACTGAGGAGAACAACCTTTTATATAAAGAGAACATTTTATTGGTCGTAAATTCGACTATTGCCAGCTATGTTTAAGTATTATGCATAATATAAGGTATAATAAAGCTGATCATTTGTTATACTTGCAAAGGGGTATGATTTAATCTTTATGGTTATCTGATACACATGAGTATATATCAATGTAAATCTTTGATATCTACCCGAGAAGAAAAGTTCTAGATCTTGTGTGATCACTCAACATAAATCTAGAAAATATTCCACTTAGCTATAGCGTAGAATTGATTCTTGATTATTCATTAGAATATCGTAGAAACTTTCAAAGCATTGTATACTTTCGTTAATTTGTTGCATAGGTTGTGAGAAGATTAGTTAGAAACGAATAAATTGTTCAGCTATTTCAAAGTTCCCCGAACTTTGGAGTCATTCTATCGAATTAGATAGTTTATTGTCTTGATTCTTATACATTTATTATATATCTTAACTTGCAGGGAAAATTTGTTGCTCACCCTTGCTAAATAAAACATTTCAGCTAGGGACGCAGTTTCGGGAGTTTCTGTGAAGACCAAAGACAAAGGTGTTGTGTTGTAATAGTTATGTTTAACATTATTATTATGTTATATTTGTAAACCCTTTTTGTATATCTAAAAGGGTATGTTTGTAATATAAAGGTTAGATAACCTAGGACAAATGTATTAACTATAACAGTTAATGTGGTTTATGTGTCTATTCATAATTAAATGGGTAGTTAGATGTTATTTATATTGAGGATTGTGACCACCAAACTCGGGAGTCAGGTAACCCGGATTTGGGGGCGTCACAAAAATAACTAGTGTTAAAAGTACAGTAATACGCGTGGTTGCATAATAGCACACAATATTGATTATTGATGCTTACGAGAGAAGTCACTCAGTTATACTTAATTATTACTACAGTAGTTGCTGCATCATATCTCTCATATTATTGATTCAATTATTATCACAGTATCATCTGTATAATATTTTATATTATTAAATCAATAATTGAGATGACAAAATTATTAATATTATTATTTGCAATATTGACGATGTCTAGAAGTTCTATCAAAGAGAGGTTTAGTCACATAATTGCGCGCCAATAGGGAGAAATCCTTATTGGAAAGCCCCCTCTTTCCTGGGAACGACCTGGTTGTTAAATATTGCAAATTATAATAATAATGATAAATAGTGTTAAAAATATTGAGGGGATTTTTATAAAGTATTTGTTGTAAATTTGGCTTATTATATGGACCCCCACCTACTTATTTTTTTAAAATAGTGTGTTATGAATATAATATATATATATATATATATATATATATATATATATTTGTTGGAAGCATTCACATGGGTTTTGGTGGGGGGGATTCACGGGTAGGAATTAGGATGTCTATATTATTATTATATGCATATATATATATACACACGTGGGTTTTGGTGGGGGGGATTCACGGGTAGGAATTAGGATGTATATATTATTATTATATGCATATATATATATATATATATATATATATATATATATATATATATATACACACACAATTGGTAAATGCTCATATGTATATATATGATATGTATATATATGAATATATATATATATATATATATATATATATATATATATATATATATATATATATATATATATATATATATATATATAAGTTTTGTTTTATTAGATTATAAATAGAATATATTTTATTTTATTTAAAATTATTTGTTTTACTTGAATTTTATAATATTATTTTTAAAAACGGACGTGTTGAATTTTGGGTCGTGAAGTTGTGTTTAAATCTGCGTGATTTTTTTAAAAGAAATCTTTGCTATGCGTTCGTTTCTTAACAATACCCCTTCCATTCCCCTATAAATAGGATGCTTAGTTAGAATTGAAAATCACACCAGAATCAGAGAATTCTTCTTCTATAATCTTGAGCGTATTTCTTTAGAGTTTAAGAAAGCTTTGAGCGAAGAAAATAGTGCAAGTTTTCTTCAAGTATATTCCCGCAATACCAGTTGGAATACTTTTTTTTTCAAGGTAAGTGATGTTATTTTTGTTCAATATTCGCTTGAAATAATATTTTCTTCCATACTCTATAGTATGTAAGTAATATTATTTTATTTCAGATTTCGAATTCTATACTCATTTGGTTAAAGTTTTGGCTTCTATACTCTATGAAATTAGTAGAATATCCTTCATATTTGAGCTACATCCAATATCTTTTCATAAAAATATTATTCTGAGCATTCTTGATAAGTTTTAACTTTTTCATGCTGGAGTACTATTCACGGGGTTACTATTCCCAAAGTACTATTCACAGGGTACTATTCACTTGAGTACTATTCACCCGGGGTACTATTTATGATAAAAATTGATTCGTTTTCAGTCCAAATTATTTTTGGTACAATATTATTCTTGAATTTTACTCCACAAAGCAGTATCATGTTGACTATTTGGACGTTATTGATTTCTGGATAAATTTAATTATAAATTTTTAAAAATTTATCCTTGAACTTTTTTTATTGAATTCTTATATCATTGTCATCATCCTCATGTTTATATTATGTTGAAAGTCATCTGTAGCCTGTAGTGCATAGATGGACTTGGTATGATTATGACCAGGGATTATTCGGTATAATCATGATCATAATGTTACCAATGATGTGCTAAAAGTCCTCATTGGCCCGTAGTGCATTGATGGACAGTTGTTGGCATAATCATGACCATTGATGAACACACGAATATCCTTGGCCCGTAGTGCATGGATAATTTGTGGTCGTGATACTAAAGAAAATCCTTGGCCGTAGTGCAGGGGTGATTCGATGATGTGGATTATTTATTAAGCTGAGTCTAAGTGATAAAAGTGATGAAAAAACCTTTTAAATCATAGAAGATAGTAGATATCATGCTCTACTTGACTCTTCTAATGGATTGCTTGTTCCGCTGCAGTTAAACTTGATGTTTATTATATTTTATCGGTTTAACAACATGTTGAAGGCTAACGATAATTTATTCTACATTATCTTAGTCATAATATTTCTTCTTTGGGCTAGTTGAGCTCACCCTTTGCTTTCATTGTTCTCTTCAGGAAATGAGAATATAGCTGGGACTAGTCGGAGAACGGAGTGACGGTCCAGATGATAGCATTAGTAGTCCTCACTATTCTGTGAAATAGTGAGATAATAAATGTATTGAGGACTCCATTTGAGTTTGAATACTGTCTAGAAGACAATATTCATATTAGAACTCTCAGTTTATATTTTGTCGTATTTTACACAACAGTTGTATTATCAAGTTGTATTTGAATTTTGTACCATGTATTTGGCGACTCAAGATGGGTGATGTATACCTATTTTGGGGGAGTCACAGTTGGTATCAAAGCTTAGGGATATGATCCCTGGCTGAGATGTGAGACAAGAACTAGGAGGTTTATATCCTTGGCCCGTAGTGCATGGATAGTTCGTGGTCATGATACTATTAAGTTGAGTCTCAGCATTATTGGTTTTTCAGTTATATATCTTTGGCCTGTAGTGCAAAGTTGGAATGATGAATTACTTGATTATAAATATGAATTGTGATTTAATTATAATATGTGGTGGTTCAGGTGAAGACAAGTGATGAGAGTTCTACTTGTCTTTAGTATAATAGATGAACTATTGATGAGTATTACAGGGATGAAATATTAACGATGGACTTCTAATCTAGAGGAGAAAGTAGACATTATGTTCTACTTGACTCTTTTAATGGATTGCTTATTTCGCTGCAGTTGTTGATCTAAAACTTGTTGTCTGTTATATTCTATCAGTTGTTATACTGTTGAAGGCTAACGATAATTTATTCTACGTTATCTTAGTCATAATATTTCTTACTGGGCTAGTTGAGCTCACCCTTTCTTTCACTGTTCTCTTCAGAAAATGAGAATGGAGTCGGGACTAGTCAGGAAACGGAGTAACGGTCCAGATAATAGCATTAGTAGTCCTCATTATTCTATGAAATAGTGTGATAATAAATGTATTGAGGACTCCATTTGAGTTAAATGTTGTCTAGAAGACAATATTCTTATTAAAACTCTCAGTTTATGTTTTGTCGTATTTTACACGACAGTTGTATTATTAAATTGTATTTAAATTTTGTACCATGTATTTGGCGACTCAAAATGGGTGATGTATACTTATTTTGGGGAAGTCACAGTTGGTATCAAAGCTTAGGGATATGATCCCTGGCTGAGATGTGAGACAAGAACTAGGAGGGGAGAGACGGGGAATTCCTTCGCTAGTATGACCTACCTAAGTTTATTTGTTATTTAATTGGTCGGTCAGAGTATAGGGATAATATGTGACATGTCAATTGTTTTATTGCAGTATTTAAAAATGACATCTGAGAATGTTGAGAATAGCAATGGAGCACAGGAGACCATTGAGTCACCACAGATCAATAATCAAGATAATGTGCATTAAGAAGGCAACAATCCTCATGCAAACAACAACATCGATCAAATGATGAACGATGGAATGTTCAGAGGCTTTATGCAATTTATGAAACATCAGGCAAGAGCGGCTCCTATCCAAAATGCAGATGGAAACACTGGCAACTCTCGGACAGTCATCGCTAAACAGTTTAAGGAGCTGGGACCACCGGAGTTTTTTGGAGAGCCAAAACCACTTAAGGCGGAGACGTGGATAAAGCAGATCAACAAGATATTTGATGTCTTGGGATGCTCCAAGGAGCAAAAGGTTCCCTTTGCCACCTTCATGTTGCGAGTAGAGGTAGATTACTGGTGGGAATCTATAAAGCGTACTCAACCTGCCGCACTGAAGATGTCTTGGGAGAAGTTCCGAGAACTGTTCAATGACAAGTACTTTCCCAAAAGTATTTGTCACATGAAAGAGGTAGAGTTCATTAAACTGGAGCAAAACAACATGACCGTGTCACAGTATGAAGCCAAGTTTGCCGAGTTATCCCGGTTTGCGTCCCACTTAGTTGATAATGAGGAGAGATTGACGCGAATGTTTCTAAGAGGTTTGAAACCCGAGATACGTCAATACCTTATCTCTAACAAACTATGTTTATATTCAGATGTTATAAATAGGGCTCAATTATTGAAGCGCGATAATGAGTCAACCCAACCAAGAGAGAGCAGCTGACAAGTCAATAATACCAGTGGTAGCAGTCATCGAAGCGGTGACAACAAACGTGGAGGGAATCAACATACCGAAATGGTAACCACTTCGGTGGCAATCATGGCCAAGACAATAAAAGTGGACATTTCAAGAAAAGAAGATTCAACAATGATGGAAAGACGTCAGTACTAGCACCTATTGTTAAGGAAGGAGAACGATCACCTATCATATGCTTCAAATGCGAAGGGGAGAGACATATTAGTCCAAACTGTGTGCAACAGTCCAAAACGTGTTACAATTATGGAAGAGAAGGTCATCTAGCTCAATTTTGTCATTCGGGGAAGCCAAGTCCAGCTGGGATGGAGGCATCAATGGCCGTTCCAGAAAAGTCAAAACCATTAGTTCAAGGGAGAGCATTTGTCATAACCTCCCAAAAAGCAAGGAAACCGAACGAGGTCTATACCTTATTTGATACCAGTTCTACCCATTCTTTTATTTCTCCTACTTGCGCTCAACGTTTAAATTTGACTTCGGAGAAATTAGACTTTGACTTGTCTATTAAAACTCTGTTGGGAGAAACCTTTATTACATCCACTGTTTATAAGTCCTGTTTGGTTCAAATCGATACCCTCGCATTACCTGTCGATCTTATTTCATTGAAAATACTTGCATTTAACGTAATTCTAGGGATTGATTGGTTAACTACTCATCATGCGAAAATTGATTATTTTCATAAGGTTGTTAGCTTTCATATTCCTAACCAACCTATTATACGAATTCAAGCAACCAAACCATTAAAATCAATCACTGCCATCTCAACCCATAAAGCTATTCGTTTATTAAAAAACGGATGTCAAGCTTTCTTAGCCCATGTCACAGATTTAAACAAAAATATGTCAAATTTAAATGATATTTCTATTGTTAATAAATTTCCTAACGTATTCCCTGAAGAACTTCCTGGCCTACCCCCAGAGCATGAAATTGAATTTTGTATCAACCTTGAACCCGGTACAAAACCCATTTCCAAAGCCCCATATCGAATGGCTCCTATTGAACTTCAGGAGTTAAAGACCCAACTATAGGAATTATTAGGCATTGGCTTTATTCGTCCTAGTACGTCTCCGTGGGGTGCTCTTGTTCTATTCGTAGAGAAGACAGATGGGAGTATGCGACTTTGTATTGATTATCGGGAGTTGAATCATGTCACCATCAAAAATAGGTACCCATTGCCATGTATTGATGACTTGTTTGACCAGTTGTAAGGCGCCAAATTCTTTTCAAAGATCAATCTTCGTTCTGGATATCATCAGTTAAACATTAAAACCGATGACATTCCAAAGACGACTTTCAGAACTCGGTACGGGCATTATGAATTCCTAGTCATGTCATTTGGATTGACTAATGCTCCTGCTAGCCTTCATGGACATGATGAACCGAGTATTCAAGGAATATTTGGATCATTTTGTGGTTGTCTTTATTGATGACATTCTCATATATTCCAAAAGACGTGAAGATCATGAGCAACACTTGAGGCTGATACTCCAAAAGCTTCGTGAAAATAAGCTTTATGCCAAGTTAAAGAAATGCGAGTTCTGGCTTGAGGAAGTTGCATTCCTTGGGCACATAATATCAAATCATGGAATATCTGTTGACCCGACAAAGATTGAAGCAATTTAAAGCTGGGAACAATCTGAGTCAGTGACCAAAGTACGTAGCTTTCTTGGCTTAGCTGGTTATTATCGAAGATTCGTAGAAGGATTTTCTCAAACCGCTACTCCATTAACTCAGCTGACTCAAAAAGATACAAAATTTGGTTGGAGCGAAGAATGTGAGAAGAGTTTTCAAGAACTCAAGAGGAGACTCATTTCAGCACCTGTTCTGACAATATCATCTGGCTCGGAGGGATTTGTCATCTATAGTGATGCTTCGGGCAAAGGTTTAGGATGTATTCTCATGCAACATGGGAAAGTTATAGCCTATTCCTCATAACAACTCAAAGAATATGAGAGGAATTATCCTACTCATGATCTAGAGTTGGCAGCAGTCGTTTTCGCACTAAAGATCTGGAGGCATTACCTATATGGGGAGAAAGTGGAGATCTATACGGATCATAAAAGCCTCAAATATTTCTTCACTCAAAAGGAACTCAACATGCGGCAACGACGTTGGCTCGAACTGTTGAAAGATTATGATCATACCATCCAATACCATCCTGGTAAAGCGAACGTAGTAGTTGACGCATTAAGTAGAAGATCATATGCGGGTATGAGTGCGATATTGTCAACACAAAGGCCCATCTTGTATGACTTGCAAAGGATGGAAATAGAGATAAAGACTCCAGGAACCCACGTGATGATGGTAAATATATAAGTAGAACTGACTTTAATCGATAAAGTTAAAGCTGTTCAAGCTACAGACCTGGAGTGGATACGTATGAGGAAGAAAGTACAAGAAGGTGCTATTCCGGAAGCAAGAATCAATGAAGAAGGAATACTTCGAGTCAACTCCAGACTTTGTGTTCCTAACGACCAAGATTTAAAATATAAAATTATGATGGAGGCACACAACACACCGTTTGCAATCCATCCTGGGAGTACCAAAATGTATCATGATCTTTAACATACATTTTGGTGGATCAATATGAAGAGAGAGATAGCGGGGTTTATCTGTGATTCCCCCAAATCCGGGTCTCTTCTAACCCGACAGATGGTACTACACGGTACTACCATTCATTCATTCATTCAATTGAATAGTCTCAAAAGGACTAATATAACTTTTATATATCCAAAATAATATTACATTTCCCAGGTTCTTTGTAACCCATTCGTTTGTTCTTGTCATAATATTCAATATATTATAGACATTCAGCTATTCTATTACATAAATAATCTAAGGGTTCGTCTTCGCCTTGCCCTTGTCCTTACCTGAGCCTTCGGTCCGCTCGATCTTGGCTATGTTCATATGGTTCAAGCAAGAGTGAGCATGACTAGCTCAGCAAGTACTACAATTCTAATAAACAACATGCTTGAAACATAGAACTCATATACCTTCAATAACTGAACAATAGTTACGAAGTACTATCGATAATTCAAATAGCACTTCTTTTCATTCAAAATGTTTTCCAACAACAATATTCAATAGAATATCAACTAAGGCTCAAGATTGTGAGCAGTTCATAATTTCTTTTGAAAAGGACAACCCGGCACTAAGTCCGTAAGTCCGGCATAGCTTACGAGCACTTTTGGGTGAGAAACCCATATTACTCTATGTTGATCAACACTATATTCATTAAACGTGTATACGTTTAAGTTGTGGCAACCTCACGTGCCTGTCGTTAAATGATAAAAACATTTTAGCATACTTGGTTTTCGATTGAAAACCATACCAATATAACTCGGTAAACATAAATCATGCTTTACAGAATCATAATATAAGTCTAACCGAAAGAGGTGGCTTTAGACTTCATCGTTAAAAACTTCATGCGAAAGAATACATGAATTACAAAACTTGTCCAGACTGAACTGGAACAAGGGTTAGAATACTTGCCTTCATTCGCTTCTTGATTAACACACGTACACTTTAAGTCTCTACGTTTCTACAATACATGATCATATAACGTACCACATTAGGTCATATATAATCAAGTATGTATACTATTATATCTTACCCTTCATCTCAATGTAAATCCTGACTTAGATCTACTATTATGGGTTTCCGGCTTTCATTACGTCATTCATATTTCATTCATCTTCGTTTGATTATTAACTCTTAATCATCATATGTAAGTGTCTAACAATGTCCTAACAATGTCATGTTTATGCCTTAGTTCAATACTATAAAGTTCCATTTCATTCTGTACTTGAAATCTTTCTTCTCTGGCAATTTCTTAGGTCTGGCACCGCAGCACCACACACCACTCTTCTTCTCGCGTCGTAGCACGAGTTTTCAGTGAAAAAGCCTCAGACTAGGCGCTGCGGCGTCACTCAATGGCCTTGGGTTGGCGCCGCAGCGCCAACTCTATGCCTCAGACAGTTTGCAATTTTTGAAAATTTGACGAAACTCCCAAACTCATAACTTCTTCGTTATAAGTCCGAATTGGCTCGTTCAAAAGCCTACGGTTCACAAATTACATACTCTATGTGTTCATGCAAGAATTTTATATATTCAACTTTGTTTGCTAAAATTTCATCTATGAGTTCATTTTTAACGAAAATGATAAACGTCCGTGAACGTTCAACGCTCGTTTCTTCGTTCTAAGTCGAAATTCGGTCATTTTTGAGTCCGCAACTCTATAATGCCAAATATGACTTGTCTCCATCAAAAACCAACGTTTCCGACTTCAAACACAAAATACGACTTCCATTCCGAGAATTTCACGAATTCGACGATAATCATCCAATTGTATGAATTCCGGCAAAGCTACATTCTTAATGATTCTAAATGAATTTTAACCAACATATGAACATCACAAGTTACTTATTACACCAACTTATAGTCAAAGTAGGTTTTGACTTATTCTCATAAGTCAATGACTTATTTAACTTATGAACTACTAATTCTCATGCTAATGACTTACTATGAACTTAAGTTCATTAATCAATGTTCTCATGCTATAATCAACATACTAACATCATATGACAAACATATGACAAGTTCTTCAAGATTCCAACAACTTATTAGAGTTCAAGTTGCTTATTCAACTTATTCGGCTTAAGTTTATTCCTTAATAACTTATAACATGTTCTTAACAACCAATCCCCCTTCTCTATCAATCCTATCATAGAAGAGATAAAGATAAAAAGTATGAGTCTTACCCTTGAAGACTATGACTTCAATTCACTTTGGAAAATCTAGCAAAAGTTGAAGTGGCTTATAAGTGCTTAAGTGGCTTATTCTCTCTACCAAATAAGTTGCTTATCTTTGAGATGAGTTGGGAGAAATTGAACAACCAACAAATGAAGTGAGACTTCTCTATTTATAGGCAACCAAAAGCTAGGGCAAATTGGTCAAAACACCATCCCACCTCCTTATTCCACCTCCTCAATCCTCCACCTCCTAACTATTCATTCCTTGTCTAGCACATCACTTGGTCACCACATAATTTGATTGCCCATCAAGTCTACCCATTTCATACTTGGTTTGCCCCATGGATCATGGCTTAGTCATTGGGCTTGCTAATTAATCTAGATAACTCCTTATTGGGCTTATACTTCCATAATTTGGACTCAAGACTTATCAAACACTTGGGCTTGATTGTCACTTCTATTAGACTTATACTATTAGGTTAATAAACCTACAAGTTCATTATCTTAGATTTAACAACTTAACATTTATACCCCATATATAATCCTCATATACTAGCTCGTATATTAATTCGTAATATACATTATCTCATTCTTCATACATAATAGTACAATACGTCGTATTATACTTACATTCATTACCATCATATAATGAATACACATTATACGATCGCAACTTTCTTCCCTTAACGCTTAATAAACCTAACGTTCCCAAATTAAGTCCGAATGCGAAATATTACATTTTCCATACTTAGGTTATTATTGCATAATCCATCTCACCTTGATATTATAACGTTACGTATTTCTCAAAAGTTCAAAAATAATTCCCGAGCAGAAATCGATGAATAGTGTTTTTCGAAAAATTTCTCGGAAAGCTTTTATTTTCGTCTTAGAAATTCAAACAAATTAATTCTCTCACGTAGTTAAAAATACTACGATATTCCAACGTTTCTAGGTTATAGAACGACATTCGTCTTATCCATACGTAATAATAATAAATAATATTATTTTATTCATTATTAAAAGTATTTAAAAAGGTTTAATTTTCTGGGGCGTTACATTATCTCAAGGTGTCTAACTTGTCAACGAGTCAAGGCGGAGCATCAAGTGCCAAAAGGTCTATTACAACCACTTGAAATTCCAGAATGGAAGTGGGAGCACATTACCATGGATTTCGTTACTGGTCTTCCCAGGGTTTCTCAAGGCATAGATGCAATTTGGGTCATTGTTGATTGATTGACCAAGTCTGCTCATGTCTTATGTGACTCCCCCAAAATAGGTATACACAACACCCATTCTGAGTCGCCAAATACATGGTACAAAAAGCAAACTACAACTTCAATAATACAAATGTCGTGTGAAATACGACAATATATACTGTGAGTTTAAATATAATATTATCTTCTAGACAATATCCACATGCAAATAAATCCCCATCATAATTATTGATTCATTATTTTACAAAAATGGTGAGGACTACTAAACAACTCTCTCTACAACCTTCATTCCATACCCCGAGCTAGTACTTCGCTACATTCTCGCCTCCTCGAGAAGAAAAATGAAACAACAAGGAAAAGGGTGAGCTCAACTAGCCCGATAAAGAATATTATGACTAAGATAATATACAACAAATTATCGTTAGTCTTCAACGAGGAAAAATCGATAGAATACAATAGACAACAAGTTTCGGATCAATATTCGCATAGTGAAAATAATAATTCATAGAAGAGTTACGTAGAGAATGAAATCTACTATAATCTATGAATTTAACAATCCATCATCAATATTTTATCCTATAACATCAATCAATATTCATCTCAAATCAAATATTCATCTTTGCACTACAGGCCAAAGATATTAATCAATCGGTCATATTTCATCTCAACACTGCTCATCTTTTGCACTCTGAGCCAAAGATATTCTTGAAAATCATTCATCTTTGCACTACTGAGCCAAAGATATTCAATAATATCATCATTTAAGGCCGAGGATGATGAAAAATATTTTTAAAAGCGAATCCATGAAACAAAATGACAAGGATTAAGGATTAAGGATTCATACTTGGTTTTATCCACATCCAAAATACCTCAAAAATAATCATAGTGGTGTAAAATTCAAGAATGATCAAAACATGGATACAATCGAGTTAGTATCCGAATAGATATTTTGGACAAAAAGAAGAAATTTTATTTTTCTATTGAATAGTGTCGATATCGTGAATAGTCTTAGTATCGTGAATAGTCTTAGTATCGTGAATAGTAACTTTCAGACACCAAAAGATAGAAATTCCACAAAAACATCTTCACGCTTCGAATGAATAGTACTCGTGAATAGTAACTCGTGAATAAGAACTCATGAATAGTAACTCGTGAATAGTAACTCATGAATAGTAACCCATGAATAGTAACCCCGACATGAAAAAGTTCCAAATTTGATAAAACTTCATATCAACATTTCAATTATAATGATATTGAAGAAATAATATCATTATGAAAAAATAATATCCCTTACCTCGAAAGATCGAGTTACTTACTAGCTAGAATCTACATTTATAGTCTTTGAAGGAACTTGCAACAGTCCTAGCAATACTCAAAGTATACTCAAAATACTCACAAGAATACGCCGATAATATAGAGAGAAAACTTGATTTACGGTGTGATTTTCAATTCTAACCTAAGCACCTATTTATAGGAAATTGCTTAGAACACCAAAGCGAAAATTTAATAAATTAATAATATAATTATATTATTTTCTACACATGTCTAGAATCTGATTTCAGCCATCAAACACATGCCACCTTCTAGAAAAAATAATAAAAACGTTTTCATAAAATAAATAATTAAAACTTACAAAAATCAATTATTTGAAGCTTCGAACTTCAATAATTTATAATAAATAGCCCTTTTATCAGAAAATTCGAATCTCATGCGAGTTTTTATAGGAAATTCAATTCTCTACAACTTTGCAGAAGAAAGTTTTTCCAAATTCCAATCAGAAATTGACCGAAATCCACAAACGGGCAATTTTACATTTATAATCAAATTTCGATCGAATAAATGGGGTCCATAGACATGTTTAACATGTTTTAAACATTTATTACAACAAAAATACTCTTCCTCCTCGTATACTCATATATCCCACATTCGTTGTAAAAATATCACCGTTAATATATTATTAAAATAATATATTTAAATGAATTATTTTATCGAAAAAAGATAAAATATTAATTTTCAACAATTGTCATTTTAAAATTTTCTCCATCTATATCCACATAAAATCAATATTTTCCTCATCATATAAATCAATAATTAATTATTCATAAATAATATTACGTAATCACAATATTGACAACCAGGCGGTTCCTCAGAAGAGGGGGCTTTCGAATAAGAATTTCTTCTTCTTCGCACGCAATTAGGTGACCAAACCTCTCCTTAGATGTAACTTTCTAGACATTGCCAATAATGTTATCTAATAATATTATTCGAGATAATATGAATTATTGCTTCGATAATGAAAGATCTTGTGTAATGACAATTATTGAAACAACAACGAATATAAAATATCAACGCAGACAATTATTAACTCAATAAAATCTTTGAGCATTAATTCACATAACCATTATTGAGTAGTGCCTTCTTCACGTAAGAATCAATAATTGGTGCAATACTGGTAATCTTCTTGTTCAACAACGCGTATTAGTGTGTTTTAACCAACGGTATTCAACAAAGATAATTGGTAACAACTACACCGTTATTTATAAACAACTTATATTTGTCGTTTTCTTCATCCAATCGCTTTCCGTTATGGGGCCCACAAAAGATCGCATACCGTAAATGCGAATATTCCCGACCGTACGAATATTCCACGACCAAACGAATATTCCCAGACAACAATGAATATTTTATAACCACTTGCTTATTTTTAAATATTTGCATATTTAACCCTTAACTATCCACATTAATCAAATCCACCCTTACCATTTCAAAATAATAAATAAAGGAAATTCCTTTTTATTTAAAAAATTTGAGGTCTTACAACCTCCCTCCTTATGAAATTTCGTCCTCGAAATTGACGTCACGTGACACAGTGTTTTGAAAAGATGAGAATACCTCGCTTTCATTTTCGTTTCCAACTCCCGGTCATTTCCTCTATAGCATGATTCCTCCACAAAACTTTAACTTGTGGTATAACCTTTCTTGCGTGGGACATTCTCCTTCCTATCCAAAATCTTGGCACAGTACCTCCTCATACGTTAAGTCTTCGACTATCTCGTCCTGTTCTAACTTTCTATAACGTGGTTCGGGTCTTTCACATATTCTGAAATGAGGATATGTGAAACACATTATGAACACGAGACATACTTGGAGGTAACACAAGTCTATAGGCTACATTTCCTACTCGGTCGAAGAATTTGAAATGGACCAATAAATCATGGATTGAGCTTTCCTCTCTTCCCAAATCTTGTAACTCCTTTCATGGAGCAACTCTCAACAATACATGATCCCCTACATTAAATTCCACGTCCTTTCGATGAAGATCCGCATAACTCTTTTGTCGATCTTGTGCTTGCGTTTGTATACGTTGTCGAATCATTAGTCATATCGTACTAACTCGGGTCCCAACAATGTTGCTTCACCCACCTCATCCCAACATATTGGAGAACGAAATTTTTGTCCATATAATGCTTGAATGGAACCATGCCTATATTTGTTTAATAACTATTGTTGTATGAGAATTCCACCAATGGCAAGTACTTATCCCAACTTCCTTTGAAATCTAGGACACGAGTTTTAATATATCTTGAAGAGTTTGAGTAGTCCTTTACGATTGCCCATCCGTTTGAGGATGGTATGCCAAATGAATCGTAAATTGCGTGCCCATAGCTTTCTAACCCAAAATCATGAAGTGAATCTTGGGTCACGATCTAAAACTATGGATACCGGCATGCCATGCAATCTCACAATCTCATTTACGTACATACGAGAAAAGACGTTCAAGGAATAAGTCTCTCATATCGGTAAAGAAATGAGCGCACTTGGTTAATCTATCAACAATAACCCAAATAGCATTGATGCCTTGAGAAACCGTAGGAAGACCCGTAACGAAATCCATAGTAATGTGTTCCCACTTCCATTCCGGAATATCAAGTGGTTACAACGGACCCTTAGGTACAAGATGCTCCGCCTTTACACGTTGGCAAGTTAAACACATCGAGATAAACTTTGCAATCTCTCTCTTCATATTGCTCCACCAAAATGTATGTTGAAGATCATAATACATTTTGGTACTCCCAAGATGGATTGCAAATGGCGTATTGTGTGCCTCCATCATAATCTTGTACTTCAAATCAGAGTCGTTAGGAACACAAAGTCTAGAGTGGACTCGAAGTATTCCTTCTTCATCAATTCTAAGCTTAGGAATAGCTCCTTCTTGTACTTTCTTCTTCATACGCATCATCTCGAAGTCGGTGGCTTGAGCAATCTTAACTTTTTCTATTAAAGTTGGCTCTATCGTATACTTGACATCATCGCTTTTCGTTCCTCGCATATGATCTTCTACTCATCGCGTCGGCTACCACGTTAAACTTTTCCGGGATGGCATGATCGAAAGATGTCTTTGAAATGAGTCTCCTCTTGAGTTCTTGAAGCTCTTCCCACATTCCTTGCTCCATTCGAATTTTGTATCTCTACGAGTTAAATTGCGTTAATGGAATAGCGATTCGAGAATATCCTTCAACGAATCTCCGATAATAACCAACTAAGCCTAGAAAGCTACGTATTTCGATTACTGACTTAGGTTGCTCTCAACTGTGACTCATATCCCAATCTTGGATAGCACGTCACAATGACACCTATCAGTTTACTATCGCATGAATATGACGTCCCCTACAGAGAGTCTGGCTTAGGTGAATTCCACAAAGGAAGTCACAAGATAAAGGCTCAGGTACCAAATTCTATAGTTGAATTTTTAACTCCTGAAGTTCAATAGGAGCCATTCGATATGAGATTTTAGAAATGAGTTTTGTACCGGGTTCAAAGTCGATACAAAATTTAATATCAGGCTTTGGGAGTAAGCCAAGAAATTCTTCAGAAAATACGTCAGGAAAAATCAATAACAACAGGAATATTATTCAAATCTGACGTGTCTTTATTCAAATCCATAACATGGACTAAGAAAATTTGACATCCGTAATAAACGAATGACTTCATGGCTTGATATGAAAATGTTTGACTACAATGGTTTGATTGCTTGAATTGAATAACAAAGTTGCTTAGGAATATGAAAACTAACAACCTTACGAAAATAATCAATTTCGGCGATGATGAGTAGTTAACCTTAAAATCACATCAAAAACAAATATCTCTATAGAAATAAGGTTAACGGTAATGTGATAGTGCCAACCCTGAATCAAGCAAGATTTCTAAATAATGGATGTAATGAAAGTTTCTCTAACGGATTCTCCATAAATAGGTCAAAGTCTAATTTCTCCGTAGTCAAGTTCAAACGTTGAACATTAAGCAAGAGAGATAAAAGAATGGGTAGAACCCAGATTCTAGTAAGGTATAAACTTAAAGAGAATTTATAATTAACTAACCCGTGCTAACCGTTCGGGTTCCTTGCATTTTGATGGAAGTCGACAAACGCTCTTCCAAGAACCGTTGACTTTGACTTTTCGGGACATCCTTTTGAGTCACCATTCCATTGGACTGGTTTCGATATCGTCTAATCTCGAAAGCGATATGTCCTTCTTTTCCACAATTATAGCATACCTTAAACTGCTGTGGGCGGTTTGGGTTGATATGTCCCTCTTTCCGCATTTGTAACATGTCTGATGGGGTGGTCGTTCTCCTCCCTTAAAACTAGTTGCTCTTCGGCGGCGACGTCTTCACATGGTCTTTGTTAAATCTCCTCTTTTAAAATCTCCTCCCGACTCGCTTCTTCTATTTTCATGGCCACGATTACCACCGGAGTGGTTCCGCTTTGTCGTATTCTTCTTTCTCCGCCGGTTATCGTTATTACGATGGCTCGCTATCTTGATATGATCCACGGTTATGGTCCTCGGTTGAACATACTCGTTATCTCGCTCTAACAACTGAGCCCCATTGACAACATCCGAATAGAGAAAAATTTATGAGAAATGAGATCTTGGCGTATGTCGGGTTTCAAACCTCTCGAAACATCCGCGTCATACGTTCCTCATTCTCTACCAAATGAGGTGCAAAACTTGGATAACTCCGTGAACTTCGCCTCGTCTTTGGGACACCGTCATGTTATTACGCTCTAGTCTAATAAACTTCACTTCCTTCATATAGCGAATACTTTCGTGGAAGTACTTGTCATTGAATCTGCTTCTGAAACGTCTCCCATGACATCTTGAGTGCGCAATTTGGATGGAGTACGCTTCATGATTCCCACCAAGAATCTCCCACCACGGAACATAAAGGCGTGAATGGAACTTTCTGTTCCTCCGTGCATCCCAAGACATCGAATATCTTGGTAATTTGTTTGACCCACGCGTCTCGCGCTTTTAATCGGATCCGGCTTTCCCAGTTACGTGGTCCCAACTCTTTGAATCGCTTGGTTTGTGACCACCCGTGAATTGCTATCATTTCCTCCTGTATTTTGAACACGAGTCTCCTCGTGCGATTTTGCATGAACTGCAAAAAACTTCTAAACATCCCTCGTTCATCATCTACGCTTTCCAATGGTGTTGTTCACAGGGAGGAACATTGCCCGACTGTTGCGTTCTCTCCTCGTTGGTGAGTACAGGCATCTCCACGGTCTCATTTACTCCACTTTATTAATATTCTCGATTGACATTCTCAAATCTTGTCATAAAATAAGGGGTTAATTAAGGAAATCAATATATCACATAATATCCCTATATCTTGACCCGAACTAACAAATAAGCTTAGGTAGGACACACTAGCGAAGGATTTACTCGTCTCTCCTCTCTAGTTCTATTCCCCGATCTCCGCCTTTGAGATCATATCCTAAGCTCGATACCAACCGTGACTCTGGACACCAACTTGTGTCGACACCTCACATTGATACCTATCGGTTTGCCACAGCATGAGCAGGCGTCCCCTACGGAGAGTCCGGCCGGTGCATCCCCATCAAAAGGAAGTCACCAAATGAGAGGCTCGGGGCTCTTTACTTATAGCTCGATACCAGCTGTGGCGCCCCAAAATAGTATACACAACACCCCATTCCGAGTCGCCAAATACATGGTACAAAAAAGCAAACTACAACTTCATAATACAAATGTCGTGTGAAATACGACAATATATCTGTAATGAGTTTAAATATAATATTGTCTTCTAGACAATATCCACATCTGAAATAAATCCCCATCATAATTATTGATTCATTATTTTACAAAATGGTGAGGACTACTAAACAACTCTCTCTAGAACCTTCATTCCATACCCCACTAGTACTACGCTACATTCTCGCCTCCTAAGAAGAAAATGGAACAACAAGGAAAAGGGTGAGCTCAACTAGCCCGATAAAGAATATTATGACTAAGATAATATACAACAAATTATCGTTAGTCTTCAACAGGAAAAATCGATAGAATACAATGAGCAACAAGTTTCGGATCAATATTCATGCGTGAAATAATAATTCATAGAAGAGTTAAGTAGAGAATGAAATCTACTATAATCTATGAATTTAACGATCCATCATCAATATTTTATCCTGTAACATCAATCAATATTCATCTCAAATCAAATATTCATCTTTGCACTTCTGAGCCAAAGATATTAATCAATCGGTCGTATTAAATCTCAACACTGTTCATCTTTGCACTCTGAGCCAAAGATATTCTTGAAATCATTCATCTTTGCACTACTGGGCCAAAGATATTCAATAATATCATCATTTAAGGTAGAGGATGATGAAAAATATTTTAAAGAAACGAATCCAATTGAAACAAAATGACAAGGATTAAGGATTAAGGATTAGTACTTGGTTTTATCCACATCCAAAAATACCTCAAAAATAATCATAGTGGTGTAAAATTCAGAATGATCAAAACATGGATACAATCGAGTTAGTATCCGAATAGATATTTTGACAAAAGAAGAAATTTTATTTTTTATTGAATAGTCTTATATCGTGAATAGTCAGATACGTGAATAGTCTTGATATCGTGAATAGTAACTCAGACACCAAAAGATAGAAATTCCACAAAAACATCTTCACGCTTCATGAATAGTACTCGTGAATAGTAACTCGTGAATAATAACTCATGAATAGTAACTTCGTGAATAGTAACTCATGAATAGTAACCCATGAATAGTAACCCAGACATGAAAAAGTTCCAAATTTGATAAAAACTTGGATCAACATTTCGATTATAATGATATTGAAGAAATAATATCATTATGAAAAAATAATATCCCTTACCTCGAAAGATCGATTACTTAAACTAGAATCTAAGGTATAGTCTTTGAAGGAACTTGCACCGTCTAGCAATACTCAAAGTATACTCAAAATACTCACAAGAATAAACTCGATAATATAGAGAGAGAAAACTTGAGTTTACGGTGTGATTTTCAATTCTAACCTAAGCACCTATTTATAGAAATTGCTTAGAACACCAAAGCGAGAAAATTTAATAAATTAATAATATAATTATATTATTTTCTACACATGTCTAGAATCTGATTTCAGCCATCAAACACATGCCACCTTCTAGAAAAAAATAATAAAAAACGTTTTTCATAAAATAAATAATTAAAACTTACAAAAATCAATTATTTCGGAGCTTTAGAACTTCAATAATTCATAATAAATAGCCCTTTCATCAGAAAATTCGAATCTCGCGAGTTTTTATAGGAAATTCAATTCTCTACAACTTTGCAGAAGAAAGTTTTTCCAAAATCCAATCAGAAATTGACCGAAATCCACAAACGGGCAATTTTACAGTTATAATCAAATTTCGATCGATAAATGGGGTCCACCGAGCATGTTTAACATGTTTTAAACATTTATTGCAACAAAAATACTCTTCCTCCTCGTATACTCATATATCCCACATTCGTTGTAAAAATATCACCGTTAATATATTATTAAAATAATATATTTAAATGAATTATTTTATCAGAAAAAGATAAAATATTAATTTTCAACAATTGTCATTTTAAAAATTTTCTCCATCTATATCCACATAAAATCAATATTTTCCTCATCATATAAATCAATAATTAATTATTCACAAATAATATTACGAAATCACAATATTGACAACCAGTGCGTTCAGGGAAGAGGGGCTTTCAATAAGAATTTTTTCTTCTTGGCAGCAATTAGGTGACCAAACCTCTCCTTAGATGTAACTTTCTAGACATTGCCAATAATGTTATCTAATAATATTATTCGGATAATATGAATTATTGCTTCGATAATGAAAGATCTTGTGTAATGACAATTATTGAAACAACAAAGAATATAAAATATCAACGCAAAGAATTATTAACTCAATAAAATACTTGAATAAGAATTCACGTAACCATTATTGAGTAGTGCCTTCTTCTACGTAAGAATCAATAATTGGTGCAATACCGCAGTGTACTCTTTATTCAACAACGCGTATTAGTGTGTTTTTAACCACCGGGTATTCCAACAATGATAATTGGTAACAACTTCTACGCCGCTATTTATAAACAACTTATATTTGTCGTTTCTTCATCCAATCGCTTTCCGTTATGGGGCCCACAAAAGATCGCTACTGTCAGTCAATAATATTCCCGACCGCATTTAATATTCCACGACCAAACGAATATTCCCAAACAACAATGAATATTTTATAACCACTTGCTTATTTTTAAATATTTGCATATTTAACCCTTAACTATCCACATTAATCAAATCCACCCTTACCATTTCAAAATAATAAATAAAGGAAATTCCTTTTTATTTAAAAAATTTCGGGGTCTTACATCTTACCTATACGAGAAACTTATACACTTGAACGTCTTGCTCGTATGTATCTAAACGAGGTTGTAAGATTACATGGTATGCCAGTATCCATAGTTTCTGATCGAGACCCAAGATTCACTTCAAGATTTTGGGTTAGTTTGCAAAAAGCTATGGGCACGGATATACGATTTAGTTCGGCTTATCATCCTCAAATGGACGGACATTCAGAGAGGACTATTCAAACTCTTGAAGATCTATTAAGACTCTGTGTCCTTGACTACAAGGGAAGTTGGGACAAGTTTTTACCATTGGTGGAGTTTTCCTACAATAATAGTTATCAAACAAGTATCAGCATGGCTCCATTCGAGGCGTTGAATGGAAGAAAGTGTCGTTCTCCAGTATGCTGGGATGAGGTGGGTGAAGCAACGTTGTTGGGACCGGAGTTGGTACGTATGACTATGGAAAAGATTTAAACGATCCGACAACGTATAAAAACCTCACAAGATCGACAAAAGAGTTATGCTGATCTTCATTGAAAAGACGTGGAATTCAATTTTGGAGATCATGTGTTGTTACGTGTTGCTCCATGAAAAGGAGTTACGAGATTTGGAAGAGAGGAAAGCTCAATCCTCGATTCATTGGCCCATTTTTAATCCTCGATCGAGTAGGAACTATGGCCTATAGACTCGTTTTACCACCAAGTATGTCTCATGTTCATAACGTTTTTCACATATCCATGTTACGTAAATATGTGGAAGACCCGAACCACATTATTGAGTTAGAACTGGACGAAATAGCGGAGGATTTAACGTATAAAGAGGTACCTATTAAAATCTTGGATAAAAAGGAACATATTCTACGCTCCAATGTTATACCTCAAGTCAAAGTTTTGTGGAGAAACCACGATGTTGAGGAAATGACCTGGGAGTTAAAATCTAAAATAAAATCAAGGTAACCTCACCTATTCGTCATACCAGGTATGTACCCTAATTTCGAGGAAAAAATTTCATAAAAAGGGGAGGTTGTAAGACCCCAACTTTTATGAATAAAGATAAATTTTTCTATAAATATCATTTTGAATAATTACGGTGTTGATTTGTTATAATATTAAAGTTGTGAGTAATATTTATAAATATTGGAAAGTAAGCAAGTTGTTATATAATATTCGATTGGTCGGGGAATATTCGTTTTAACAGAGAATATTTGTATGACGACACAATCATTGGTGGACCCCACAACGGAATTATTGTCGGAATGAGAAAACGACAGAAATATCTTTTTATAAAAATAACGGCAGAAATTTTACCGTTAAAACTGTTGAAATAACCGGTGTTAAAAGTACAGTAATACGTGTGGTTGCATAGTAGCACACGGTATTGATTATTGATGCTTACTTGAGAAGTCACTCAATTATACTCAATTATTGCTACACAATGATTCTTTGCATCATATCTCCCATATTATTGATTCAATTATTATCACAGTATCATCTGCATAATATTTTATATTATTAAATTAATAATTGAGACGACAAAGTTATTAATATTATTATTTGCAATATTGACGATGTCTAGAAGTTCTGTCAATGAGAGGTTTGGTCACCTAATTACGCGCCAATAGGGAGAAATCCTTATTGGAAAACCCCCTCTTACCTGGGAACGACCTAGTTGTTAAATATTGCGAATTATAATAATGATGATAAATATTATTAAAAATATTGAAGGGATTTTTATGAAGTATTTGCTGTAAATTTGGCTTATTATATGGACCCTCACCTACTTATTTTTTTAAAAATAGTGTGCTATGAATATAATATATATATACCCTTATCTTTACTCACCGTACTCGACCCTTTAGCGGCGAACCGGCGATGATTTCTATCATACAATGAAATCGTTTATACTTTTAGCGACGAGACAACATATAGCGTCGCTAAAAGTATGAGCGACGATTATATAAACCGAACCGTCACGTCATCGTCCGCTAAAAAGGTGAGTGAGAGCAATTAAGTAATAATAAGGTATGCACTTGATCCTAATCGTATATATATATATATATATATATATATATATATATATATATATATATATATATATAAGTTTTGTTTTATTAGATTATAAATAGAATATATTATATTTTATTTAAAGTTATTTGTTTTACTTGAATTTTATAATATTATTTTAAAAAACAGACGTGTTGAATTTTGGCTCGTGAAGTTGTGTTTCGTCCGTGATTTTTTTAAAAAAATTACTGTTGCGTCCGTTTCTTAACAATACCCCTTCCATTCTCCTATAAATAGGATGCTTAGTTAGAATTGAAAATCACACCGGAATCAGAGAATTCTTCTTCTATAATCTTGAGCGTATTTCTTTAGAGTTTAAGAAAGTTTTGAGCATAGAAAATAGTGCAAGTTTTTTTCAAGTATATCCCCGCTATACCAGTTGGAATACTCTTCTTTTCAAGGTAAGGGATGTTATTTTTGTTCAATATTCATTTGAAATAATATTTTCTTCCATACTCTATAGTATGTAAGTAATATTATTTCGTTTCAGATTTCGAATTCTATACTCATTTGGTTAAAGTTTTGGCTTCTATACTCCATGAAATTAGTAGAATAACTTCATATTTGCGCTTCATCCAATATCTTTTCATGAAAATATTATTCTGAGCATTCTTGATAAGTTTTAACTTTTTCATGTCGGAGTACTATTCACGGGGTTACTATTCTCGAAGAACTATTCACGGGGTACTATTCCCTTGAGTACTATTCACCCGGGGTACTATTCATGATAAAAAAATGATTCGTTTTCAATCCAAATTATTTTTGGTATAATATTATTCTTGAATTTTACTCCACAAAGCAGTATCATGTTGACAATTTGGACGTTATTGATTTCTGGATAAATTAAATTATAATTTTTTTAAAATTTATCCTTGAACTTGTTTTATTGAATTCTTATATCATTGTCATCATCCTCATGTTTATATTATGTTGAAAGTTATATGTGGCCTGTAGTGCATAGATAGACTTGGTATGATTATGACCAGGGATTATTCGGTATAATCATGATCGTAATGTTACAAATGATGTGGCAAAAGTCCTCATTGGCCTATAGTGCATTGATGGACAGTTGTTGGCATGATCATGACCATTGATAAATACACGAATATCATTGGCCCGTAGTGCATGGATAATTTGTGGTCGAGATACTAAAGAATATCCTTGGCCGTAGTGCATGGGTGATTCGATGATGTGGATTATCTATTAAGCTAAGTTTCAGTGATAAAAGTGATGAAAAAACCTTTTAAATCATAGAAGATAGTAGATATCATGCTCTACTTGACTCTTCTAATGGATTGCTTGTTCCGCTGCAGTTAAACTTGATGTTTATTATATTTTATCAGTTTAACACTGTTGAAGGCTAACGATAATTTATTCTACATTATCTTAGTCATAATATTTCTTACTGGGCTAGTTGAGCTCACCCTTTGCTTTCATTGTTCTCTTCAGGAAATGAGAATATAGCTGGGACTAGTCGGGGAACGGAGTGACGGTCCAGATGATAGCATTAGTAGTCCTCACTATTCTGTAAAATAGTGTGATAATAAATGTATTGAGGACTCCATTTGAGTTTGAATACTGTCTAGAAAACAATATTCGTATTAGAACTCTCAGTTTATGTTTTGTCGTATTTTACACGACAGTTGTATTATTAAGTTGTATTTGAATTTTGTACCATGTATTTGGCGACTCAAGATGGGTGATGTTTACCTATTTTGGGGGCGTCCCAAAAGTCCTATAATTTGAAGAGACCATTTGGTCTATCAAAGGGATTGGAGCACACGGGAGTGTTTCATATGCAGAACTTTGTATCTTCCCTGGGGTTCATTATTCAGAGAAATTTAAGACTCCTGATTTTGAAAAGTATGATGGATTGGGAGATACTTACACGTATTTGAAAGTATTCATTGGAGAACTCAGATCTTATGTCGAAGAAGAAAATCTCAGAATGCAGCTGTTTCAGAAAAGTCTAACTGGAGAAGCCAGATCATGGTACACCAGATTAGACAACTCCAAGATTCATAGCTGGGAGGAGCTAGCTCATGCCTTCCTCAGTTAGTACAGTTTCCAGTCTCAGATGGCTCCAGATCGGTACCAAATTACCAAGGTCAAGAAACAAGCCAATGAGTCTTTTAGAGAGTATGCCCAAAGATGGAGGCGTCTGGCTGCTCAAGTTATTCCCTCTATGACTGAGTCTGAAATGGTGATGACCTTCATAGACATTCAAGAAGCTCCCTTCTATGAGAGAGTCTTAGCTGGCATAGGCAAGCTGTAAGACCCCAAATTATTAATAAATGAAATTTATTTTCCTCTATTTATTATTTTGAAATAGTAAGGGTTGATTTGATTAATGTGGATAGTTATGGGTAAAATACGCAAATATTTCGAATAAGCAAGTGGTTATAAAATATTCATTATTGTCGGAGAATATTCGTTTGGTCGTGGAATATTCGTACGATGGCGCAGTCTTTTGTGGGCCCCATAACGAAAAGCGATTGGATGAAGAAAACGACAATTATAGGTTATTTATAAATAACTTGGCGTAGTTATTCAATTATCTTTGTTGGAATACCGGTGGTTAAAACACACTAATCGCGTTGTTGAGCAAGAGCACGCAGTATTGCACCAATTATTGATTCTTACGTAAGAAGGCACTACTCAATAATTGTTATAGTAATTCTTGTTCAAGATTTTATTTTATTGATTCAATAATTCTTTGCGTTGATATTTTATATTATTTGTTGTTTCAATAAATTGTCATTACACGATATTTTCCATTATCGAGCAATAATTCATATTATCCTAATAATATTATTAGAAAAACATTATTGGCAATGTCTAGAAAGTTTTGTCTAAGGAGAGGTTTGGTCACCTAATTGCTTGCAAAGATGGAGAAATCTTTATTGAAAGCCCCTCTTTCTGAGGAACGGCTGGTTGCGATCTTTGTGATTCTGTAATATTATTTGTGAATAATTAATTATTGATTTATATGATGAGGAAAATATTGATTTTTATGGATATAGATGGAGAAAATTTTTAATGTGACAATTATTGAAAATTAATATTTTATCTTTTTCTGATAAAATAATTTATTTAAATATATTATTTTAATAATATATTAACGGTGATATTTTTATAATGAATGTGGGATATATGAGTACATGAGGAGGAAGAGTATTTTTGTGGCATTAAATGTTTAACACATATTTTGTGTGTTGGTGGACACAATTATTGACCGAAATTTGATTATAGCCTGTAAAATCGCCCGTTTGTGGATTTCGGTTAATTTTTGTTTGGAATTTGGAAAAACTTTCTTCTGCAAAGTTGTAGAGAATTGAATTTCCTATAAAAAATCGCGAGATTCGAATTTTCTGATAAAAGGACTATTTATTGTGAATTATTGAAGTTCCGAAGCTCCGAAATAATTGATTTTTGAAAGTTTAAATTATTTTAAATTAGAAAAAACGTTTTTTTTCATTTTTGAAACTCATTTAACATGTGATTAGGAGGCTGAATTCAAATTGTTAGTGTGCGTAGAGAATTTGTAATAATAATAATATTATTATATTAAATTTTCTACTTTGGTGTTCTAAGCATTTTCTATAAATAGGGTGCTTAGGTTAGAATTGAAAATCACACCGAAACTGAAATTTTCTCTCTCTATATTATCGAAGCGTATTCTTGTGAGTATTTTGAGTATACTTTGAGTATTGCTATACTGATTGCAAGTTCAAGTCATAGCCTATATCCTGGTGTTTCAACTAAAGTCTTCATTTTTCGAGGTAAGGATGTTATTTACTTCTCAAATGATATTATTTCTTCAATATCATTATCTTTGAAATATTGGTTGGAACTTTTTATCAAATTTAGAACTTTTTTATGTCGGGGTTACTATTCATGAGTTACTATTTACGAGTTACTATTCACGAGTACTATTCACGAAGCGTGAAGATGTTTTTTGTGAAATTTCTATCTTTTGGTGTCGGAGTTACTATTCACGTATACGACACTATTCACGTATACGGTACTATTCACGAATACGGCACTATTCACCAAAAAATGAAATTTCTTCTTTTTGTCCAAAATATCTATTATGGATACTAGCTTTGATTGTATCCATGTTTTGATCATTCTTGAATTTTACTTCACTCTGATTACTTATGAAGTATTTTTGAACTTGGATTGTTTAAAATACGAATCCTTAATATTTGTTCTTTTGTTTCACTGGATTCGTTTTCTTTGAAATATTTTTCATCATCCTCAGTCCTAAATGATGATATTATTGAATATCTTTGGCCTGTAGTGCAAAGATGAATGATTTCTTGATGAATATCTTTGGCCCGTAGTGCAAAGATGAACAGGTGTTGAGATGAACATGACCGACTGATTAATATCTTTGGCCCGTAGTGCAAAGATGAACAGGTGTTTAGATGAACATGACCAATCGATGAATATCTTTGGCTGTAGTGCAAAGATGAATATTTGATTCGGATATATATTGATTGATGTTACGAGGATAAAATATCGACGATGAACTTTTAAATTCATATATAGAAGATAGTAGTTTGCATTCTCTACTTAACTCTTCTAATGAATTGTTGTTTCCATTGCAGCTGTTGATTTAAAACCGGTTGTCTATTGTATTCTATTAGATTTTTCCTGTTTGAGACTAACGATAATTTGTTGTATATTATCTTAGTCATAATATTCTTCTTGGGCTAGTTGAGCTCACCCTTTTCCTTGTTGTTCCATTTTTCTTCTCGGGGAGGCGAGAATGTAGCGAGTACTAGTCGGTGTATGGAATGAAGGTTCTAGAGAGAGTTGTTTAGTAGTCCTCACCATTTTTGTAAAATAATGTATAAATAATTGTGATGAGGATTTATTTGGGTATTTATATTGTCTAGAAGACAATAATTGTATTTAAACTCACAAGATATATGTTGTCGTATTTTGCACGACACAAATGTATTAATAAAGTTGTAGTTATTTTTTTGTACCATGTATTTGGCGACTTTCGAATGGGTTGGATGGAATGGACCTATTTTGGGGCGTCACACGGTTGGTATCGAGCTTAGGGATATGATCTCTAGGCGGAGATCGGGGAATAGAACTAGGAGGGAGAGCGAGTAAATCCTTCGCTAGTGTGTCCTACCTAAGCTTATTTGTTGGTTGGTCATAATATAGGGGTATTATGTGATTTGTTAATTTATTTAATTAACCCTTGTTTTATGATAGTTTTAAGAATGGTCTGCTTTGAGCGTTAACAATGGAGTGAATGAGATCGTGGAGACACCTCTAATCGCCAACCGTGATAATGTGATGTCGGTGAAGAAGAAGAATTAGAGATATCCATGTGGTGAGTGAAGAATTGATAGTTGCACCAGAGATAGTCATGAGGTAACAAATGAGAGTGAGGAAGAAGAGGAAGAAGAGGTACACGAAGAGAGTTTATTAGAGGTATTTTATGATCAAAATGTAGAATTGCAAAATTGTATTCATGAGTTAGAAGAGTAAAGTTGAAGAATTGCGAGGCGATCGTGGAGCAAAAGGATGCAACGATTCAAGCTTGTGTTACCCGATATGTGATGCTTGAGCGAAGCACTCTTTGGCGAGTATAAGATGATAAAGTGGAATCTGAATGGTGAAAAAAGAAATAAGCGAGCAGAGTGAGAATGAGTGATGCATGGGTAAAAAGCCGCACGACGACGTTGATATTATGGAAAGAGATGTCGAATCTAAAAGAGAAGATTTAACGATGACGGAAGGCGTCGGGCGTGACATCGACACAAAGAACAAATTCTAGGGAAGAGAACGATCGCCAGGTTTGATGCTACTTCTGAGATGCGAGAGGAGGACATATAAGGTCAAACTGTTCAAAGCCTTCCAGGTATGTTTTAGTTGTGGAAAAGATGGTCACATAGCTCGATTTTGTCCTTTAGCGAAATCAAGTCCGGTTAGGGACGTTGGCACGAGCGGATCTGAGAAAAAGTCAAAGTCAACGATTCTTCGAAGAGCGTTTTTTGTGACTTCTCAAAAGCGAGTAACCCGAACGAAGTTAGCACGGGTTAGTTAATTATAAATTCTTGCAAAGTTTATACCTTACTGAATCTGGGTTCTACCCATTCTTTTATCTCTCTTGCTTGCGCTCAACGTTTGAACTTGACTACGGAGAAATTAGACTTTGACTTTATTTATGGAGACTCAGTTAGGAGAAACTTTCATTACATCCGTTGTTTAGAAATCTTGCTTGATTCAGGGTTGGCACTATCACATTACCATTAACCTTATTTCTATAGAGATATTTGCTTTTGATGTGATTTTAAGGTTAACTACTCATTATGCCAAAATTGATTACTTTCGAAAGGTTGTTAGTTTTCATATTCCTAAGCAACCTGTTATTCGAATTCAAGCAATCAAACCATTGTAGTCAAACATTTTCATATCAAGCCATGAAGTCATTCATTTATTACGGATGTCAAGTTTTCTTAGTCCATGTTTGGATTTGAATAAAGACACGTCAGATTTGAATAATATTTCTGTTGTTATTGATTTTTCCTGGCGTATTTCCTGAAGAATTCCTTGGCTTACTCCCAAAGCCTGATATTAAATTTTGTATCGACTTTGAACCCGGTACAAAACTCATTTCTAAAATCTCATATCGAATGGCTCTATTGAACTTGAGTTAAAAATTCAACTATAAATTTGGTACTGAGCCTTTATCTAGTGACTTCTTTTGTGGAATGCACGAAGCGGACTCTCCATAGGGGACACCATATTAGATGCGATAGTAAACCGATAGGTGTCATTGTAGCACGTGTTATCCAGGTTGGGATATGAGTCATAGTTGAGAACAACCTAAGTCGATGAATCGAAATCGTAGCTTTCTAGGCTTAGTTGGTTATTATCGAAGATTCGTTGAAGGATATTCTCGAATCGCTATTCCATTAACTTGGTGACTTGTAGAGATACAAAATTGAATGGAGCAAGGAATATGGGAAGAGCTTGAAGAACTCAAGAGGAGACTCGTTTGACACATGTTACGACCATGCTATCTGGAAAAGCGAACGTGGTAGTAGACGTGTTGAGTAGAAGATCGTATACAAGTCTGACGAGTACGATATTGTCAAAGACTAATTTCGTATAATTTACAAATAATAGAGATGGAGATGAAAACTCTAGGTACCCACGTTGATGATATCGAGTATAATCGACTTTTAATCGATAAAGTTAAAGTTGTTCAAGCTACACATGAGTGATGAATTTGAAGAAGGAGGTACAAGAAGTTGTTATTTCAAAAGCGAGAATCGGTGAGGTGAGGAAAGCTCAAACCTTCGATTTATTAATCCATTTGAAATTCTCGATTGAATAGGAACTGTGGCCTATAGACTCGTTTTATCGCCAAGTATGACGCGTGTTCATAACTTTTTTCACGTATCGATGTTACGTAAATATGTGGACGACCCGAACCACGTCATTGAGTTAGAACCGGACGAGATAGTCGAAGACTTAACGTACGAGGAGGTACCTGTCAAGATCTTGGATAGGAAAGAACATGTCCTATGTACAGAGGTTATACCACAAGTTAAGGTTTTGTGGAGAAACCATGCTATTGAAAAAATGACCTGGGAGTTGGAAACGGAAATGAAAGCGAGGTATTCTCATCTTTTGAAACACAGTATGCGTCGTCGTCAATTTCGAGGACGAAATTTCATAAGGAGGGAGGTTGTAAGACCCCAAATTATTAATAAATGAAATTTATTTTCCTCTATTTATTATTTTGAAATAGTAAGTGTTGATTTGATTAATGTGGATAGTTATGGGTAAAATACATAAATATTTGAATAAGCAAGTGGTTATAAAATATTCATTATTGTCGGGAGAATATTAGTTTGGTCGTGGAATATTAAATCTTTGTCGAGAATATTAAATGCGTGGTAGCGATCTTTTGTGGGCCCCATAACTGAAAGCGATTGGATGAAGAAAGCGACAATTATAGGTTGTTTATAAATAACGGCGTAGTTATATTCTGAATTATCTTGTTGGAATACCCGGTGGTTAAAACACACACTAATACGCGTTGTTGAACGAAGCTACCAGGTATTGCACCAATTATTGATTCTTACGTGAAGAAGGCACTACTCAATAATTGTTATAGTAATTCTTGCTCAAAGTATTTTATTTTATTGATTCAATAATTCTTTGCATTGATATTTTATATTCTTTGTTGTTTCATAAATTGTCATTACACAAGATTTTCCATTATCGAGACAATAATTCATATTATCCTGAATAATATTATTAGAAAACATTATTGGCAATGTCTAGAAAGTTACATCTAAGGAGAGGTTTGGTCACCTAATTGCGGCGCCAAATGAGGAAAAATCTTTATTGAAAGCCCCTCTTTCCAGGAGCTACACGTTGCGATCTTTGTGATTCTGTAATATTATTTGTGAATAATTAATTATTGATTTATATGATGAGGAAAAATATTGATTTTTATGGATATAGATGGAGAAAATTTTTAATGTGACAATTATTGAAAATTAATATTTTATCTTTTTACGATAAAATAATTTATTTAAATATATTATTTTAATAATATATTAACGGTGATATTTTTTATAATGAATGTGGGATATATGAGTATATGAGGAGGAAGAGTATTTTTGTGGCATTAAATGTTTAACACATATTTTGTGTGTTGGTGGACACAATTATTGAATCAAAATTTGATTATAGCTTTATAAAATCGCTTGGTTTGTGGATTTGGTTAATTTTGTTTGGAATTTGGAAAAACTTTCTTCTGCAAAGTTGTAGAAATTGAATTTCCTATAAAAAGTCGCGAGATTCAATTTTCTGATAAAAGGACTATTTATTGTGAATTATTGAAGTTCAAGTTCAAAATAATTGATTTTGAAAGTTTAAATTATTTTAAATTAGAAAAACGTTTTTTTTTTTTTTGAAACTCATTTAACATGTGATTAGGAGGCTGAATTCAGATTGTTAGTGTGCGTGAGAGAATTTGTAATAATAATAATATTATTATATTAAATTTTCTACTTTGGTGTTCTAAGCATTTTCCTATAAATAGGGTGCTTAGGTTAGAATTGAAAATCACACCGTAAAGCTGAAGTTTTCTCTCTATATTATCGGCGTATTCTTGTGAGTATTTTGAGTATACTTTGAGTATTGCTATATGGTGCAAGTTCAAGTCATAGCTTTATATCCTGTTTTTGACTAGAAGATATTGTCTTTCGAGGTAAGGGATGTTATTTACTTCTCAAATGATATTATTTCTTCAATATCATTATGCTGAAATATTGGTTGGAACTTTTTATCAAATTTAGAACTTTTTTATGTCGGGGTTACTATTCATGAGTTACTATTTACTAGTTACTATTCATAAGTTACTATTTGAGAGTTACTATTCACGAGTACTATTCACGAAGCGTGAAGATGTTTTTTGTGAAATTTCTATCTTTTGGTGTCGGAGTTACTATTCACGTATACGACACTATTCACGTATCTGACACTATTCACGATACTGAAGACTATTCACGAATCTGGCACTATTCACCGAAAAATGAAATTTCTTCTTTTTATCCAAAATATCTATTCTGGATACTAGCTTTGATTATATCCATGTTTTGATCATTCTTGAATTTTACTTCACTCTGATTACTTATGAAGTATTTTTGAACTTGGATTGTTTAAAATATGAATCATTAATATTTGTTCTTTTGTTTCACTGGATTCGTTTTCTTTGAAATATTTTTCATCATCCTCAGGTCCTAAATGATGATATTCTTGAATATCTTTGGCTTTTGTAGTGCAAGATGAATGATTTCTTGATGAATATCTTTGGCCCGTAGTGCAAAGATGAGCAGTGTTGAGATGAACATGACCGATCGATTAATATCTTTGGCCCGTAGTGCAAAGATGAGCAGTGTTTAGATGAACATGACCCAGGTGATGAATATCTTTGGCTGTAGTGCAAAGATGAATATTTGATTCCATATATATATTGATTAATGTTACGAGATAAAATATCGACGATGAACTTTTAAATTCATATATAGAAGATAGTAGTTTGCATTCTCTACTTAACTCTTCTAATGAATTGTTGTTTCATTTGCGATTGTTGATTTAAAACCGGTTGTCTATTGTATTCTATTAGATTTTTCCTGTTGGAGACTAACGATAATTTGTTGTATATTATCTTAGTCATAATATTCTTTACCGGGGCTAGTTGAGCTCACCCTTTTCCTTGTTGTTCCATTTTTCTTCTCGTGGAGGCGAGAATGTAATGAGTACTTAGTCGGGTATGGAATGAAGGTTCTAGAGAGACTTGTTTAGTAGTCCTCACCATTTTTGTAAAATAATGTATAAATAATTGTGATGAGGATTTATTTGAGTATGTATATTGTTTAGAAGACAATAATTGTATTTAAACTCACAGTATATATGTTGTCGTATTTTGCACGACAAATGTATTAATAAAGTTGTAGTTATTTCTGTACCATGTATTTGGCGACTCAGAATGGGTTGGATGGAATGGACCTATTTTGGGGGCGTCACACAAGCCATTCTCGGAAATGATCAAACGTGGAGAAATGGCTGAGATGTGATTGAATTCAGGAAAGATTCAAGACCTTGCCGCTCTGAAAGCTGTAGCTGAACACATCCAGTCTGGAAGTTATGGAAACAATCCCTAGAGGGTCCATAAGAAAAAAGAGGAAGATGTTTCCTTGATACTACAAGGACAAAAAGGCAGTCAGAACAAACCTATTCAGAGGAGAAACTACTCCCCTTTCCAAGCACAGTCTTTAAACCCTCCATTGCCAAAGAGTGGAGAAGTTAGACGCACTCTAGTGTTCACACCCTTAGGGGACTCACTCGAGAACATTCTCAATCTTCTGATAACTCAGAAGAAAATTACCCATCTTCTTCCACCAGCCAACCCGAACGGGAAGGGTTTCAATGCTAACAGGAAGTGTGCTTATCATGCTGAAGCTCCAAGCCATGATACTTAGGATTGCTGGGCCTTGAAGCATAAGATTCAGGATTTGATTGATAATGGTGAGATCGTGGTGACTAAAACTAACCAATCCCATGTACAAGACAACCCTCTTCCTCAACACAAAGAAGAGGAGGTTAACATGATTAATCGGAGTAATGGATAGACTTTTTATTATGGTGGTGGATCCTCCCAAACCAGCAAGGATAGTGCTGATAAATGAGATTTTGGACAGTTCCAGTTTATGAGGAACTAAAAATGAAGGCTCTTTGTGAGCAAGTCAACCAATTGGCAGAACTGGTGGTCCATCAACACCAAGTCACACGCTAATTATTTTGCCAGAAGCATGCTAGCCTCCTTCCTTTTGTTATGAGTACTCCCCTATTGACTTCAGAAGGTGAAATGCTGGAGGATAAAATTGCAAAAAGAGTAAATGTTAAAGCCCGTCGGGATTTCGCCAACAAGAGGGAATTTACCTATTTAGGCTAACCGATGGAAGAAATATTTCAGATGCTGATCAATGAAGGAAGAATCACGGCTCTGCTACCTCCGATCAATCCTCGGTCAAGACGGTTCAATTCTAATGGAGTATGTCAGTACCAGTCCCACTCTCGCGGTCACAGCACTGAAGAATGTTGGGCACTCCGCCATCTTATTTAGAACCTAATTGACAATGCATCTCCAGAATGGTAGATAGATGATGACAACAGATTACTTGAGAGTGGGGACACATTTCCTACAAAATGGAAGGAAGTCGTAGCATTTATATCCTCTAGGGATGATTTGGCTGCCATACCACTCATAATACAAATAATTCAACTCAAAGGTACTGAAAATCCTTTTAAAGTGGCTGCGCCAAAGCCAATTATCTTGCCATTCAGACCACAATATCCTGTTGTTAGCCTACAAAAAAGTGACATGGAATTATGGAAAGGCTGAAGGATCCACATCCCACATAACTGCTGCAGTGTCGAAGGAGAATTCACTGTATCTTCCCTAACACTACAAAAAAATGGGGCTTCAGCAACAACCGATTTTCGTTGCTAAAGGTGCCAAATTTCGTTGCTAAAGGGTTTTGGCAATGACTTTATTGTCGTTGCGTCTTTCGTTGCGCAATGAGCGTTGCTAATTGTTCCGCAACGGACATATTTTTTTCGTTGCCAAAAGTAATACATTTTGCAACGAAATTTGACTTTCGTATAGAGACGTCGATCCTTTAGCAACAAAATGTATTGTTGCAGAATAATTAAAATGTCGTTGCTAAAACCCCTATTTCGTTGCAAAAGCCTGCTAATTGGCAACGAAATGAATAATTTTTTTTTGCAACGACCATGCATTTTCGTTGCAATTGACCCCATTTTGCAACGATATTTTTCGTTGCAGTACATTATGAAACTTGTTGCCTAAGCTTGCTTTCGTTGTGGAATGTAAACTTTTTAGCAACGATTTTCGTTGCTGATTATGTTATTTGGCAACGATATTATGCTGAATCAACAACGAAAATGTTTGTTGCTGGTTATTTTTCAATAGCAACTAAGTCGCCGATTAAAACGACATTATATATATGTCATTTAACTTTATATGTGCAACAAAAAGTTGATATGATTTACTGACAACGATAAAAATGTTGCCTTTTATTTTAGTATTAGCAACAATATCCTCTCCGTTGTTATTAGGTTAATTTTTCGTTGCCAAATATTATATTTTTAATGCCATTAGCAATGAAAATTTATTGCTAAATATATAAAAAATTGTTGCTATATTAAAACTTGCTCAATGCTTTGGTAACGAATTATATTGTTGCCAAATCAAAATTTGACATTTTTTTGTGTACCTGACTGGCTCAATGTCTCCATAGCAAATAATGGCAAAAATACAAAAAATTAAAATATTATTAACTTAATAAAATCATCCACTACATAATTATTCATTATCTTTACAATTAACCATCTAAAACTACCACAGTTCTTCAATCAAAGTATATATCTACATATATAGAGAGAGTACACTTCATAATTTCATCCCTTGTCTTCCGTAAACGTAGCATGAAAATTTGATACCCAGTATTGTAAGGCTGGTCGTAGAAGCAATCTTCCTGTACATATTTAAAAATAATAACAAATCAGGAAAATGAAACAAATAAGTCACCAGAGGCACTTAGTGCCAAAATCAATACACAAAGACAACAATATTGTGTTATTTTCTTACTAATCAAGGGCCATAGAAGAAGGTAATACCCTTTTTATTGACTACTAAATTAATATCTAAATCAAATATCCTGAAGAAGACAAGCATGTGCTTCGTGAACCTCGTCCTGGTGGGTATACATTGACACACAGATCAAGATAATAATTGGTGCTCATAAATAATGCTACAAGTGAACAGATATTTTACAGGCTTATAATGATGACAATACAACTTGATAAATATGTTCGTGCGTGTAGCGAAAGTCAGAAACATACTTGATGATTTTGCTGGAAAGAAAATTGTTGATTGCGATAATCGCTTTTCACGCTTAATTGCATGATGTTTCGAACGAGTCCTCGATGTTTGGTGCCTTAACAAAGATATCTTGTTGTAATATATTTGGTGGTTGTTGCTATAATTGTCGCCGTGAAATCTGTTAGGACTCTTTTGCTCAATTCACCTTCTCTAAAACATATATTGTGAAACTTCACCAAATTAAACTATGAAACACATATAATGATCAAAAAAAGTGTGATTTACAAAGCATATGCTAGTCATATGAGAATGTTGGATAAACCATTCATCATTTTCAGAGAACCATCATATATGATAGTGAAGCCATATGGAAATCAATAGACAAGTCTATCAATTTAGCTGGTAAAAACATGTTCAATGTTGAGATAATGTCAAATTTGATAAATAATTTGACATCTAGATATACTTATCAATATTATATATATATATATATATATATATATATATATATATATATATATAAACCTAGACATGGATAAAAAAGTCCCAATTTACAAAGAAAGTAGAGCACAAGAAAAAATAGAAAGAATGAAAATAATGTGATAAAAAGAAAATTGATCTTGTGTAAGCAATACTCAGTTTTTAAAAGGTGATCCTTTGATAATAAAGCACCCAAACTAACTTATACCAAATTATTTTGCCTTGTCGAGTAATAAAAGTCAAACTGATTGAATTCATGGCAAATTCATCTACATTAGCTCCTATGCATGAAAATAAAATATTTACTTCTCAATCAAAGCCTGCTAAAAGTAATTTCCACTTACTTTCTAACGGTACTGATTTTCATCCCATTGACACTAACCACAAGCCTAATCGTCATGCTAATATCCTCCCTGCAGCATCCATATCAAAAATTTTGATAAGGAAATGATAACATGGCATTATACTGTAGAAAATATAAGAAGATGGCCAACACATTCAGCAAACAATCTTTTCCGAGTTCAGCTATATCCAAGAACAGTTCATAATATGCTAATGATCTCAGTTTAACTTGTATATTTTACCTAGCCAAATGATGCACCACAGTTACCAAACTATATCATCAGCAATCAGAGTCTCAATTTCAGATTGCCTATATCGTATAGATTTTTTTATATTTTTATGCTTCAAGCAGGCTTGACTCATCTCAAAATGTCATGTCACTACAACAATTTGTCCGTCAATTGTTGAATTTGAAAATTTTGAAGTAAAATATATCTTGTTAAAGAGGAGATACAAAATCATGTAGGCCTTTATTTGAATAAGGAGAAAGTAAAGGAGACATAACGGAAACCCAACAATTGAGTCACTAGCATAAGGGGAACTATCTTACAATAAACAATGTGTTTAGTATATATAAACACAACTAAGGACTTTTAAAGTAACAGGTCATTTCGCCATTTGTATTAAATCTCGACTGTTATAATGTGACACTGGGTATTAATTGTATACTATTCTAGATTCATCATGCACTGTTTAAATGATTCCAATTCGAAATAATCTAAAAGAGTAGAATCGTGAGTATGATCAAATAAAAGGAAGCATAACAAAGAAGATTTTACCTTAAGCTTACAACTGATGCCTTTGATAAAACTCTTGTTCCATGAATGAACTTTACCTTCATATATGCAGAAACATGACCTCCATAGATATACTTGCGGTGAAGCTCTACTTAGAATCCTTTGAGAAGCCAGCAAACCTCTTCTCACTGTGAGGAATATCCAGACCACCATCCAATGCCCCCTGGAATTATTGATAAATGAATTACAGTTAAATGCAAGTACAGATAAAAGCACAAGTTTTGTACTGTGTACATCTGAACAACATAAACAAAATAAAAAAACTGCAACAGTTTTGAAACACAACTAATATTATATATAAACAACCCTTTCTAAAATTAAAAGTTACACAAGCAAATGTCTTATTTTAGTGATGGGTCCAAGTGAAGACTCAAAGCTATGTGAGAATGAAAATTATAGACATAAAGAAAGGAGCTAATGGTGGAGATAACCTAGTAGTGGAGCAACTAAGGGACTGTATTAGGTAAAGAACTACCAACTCCTCAATCAATTCACAGTAAATGTAATAAATCTAGTACTAATATAAAAGTATTTAGGAGTTTAAGTTATTGCACTAAAACTGTTTTACACTTTTAATAGATAGACAGAATTAAACTTCTTTTAGATTATAACAAATTAAACAAAAGAGTTGCACCCAACGTTTTCATAAAGTTTCCAACTTCACTACAATGTCTTGTTTACAATCAAACATAATGCCCCATCTTATCTCTCAACTCTCAAGGTCCAGAGGAACTAGTTAATTCATTCTAACAAATGGTATATATTATACTCAATCACAACTGTGTGATGCTGAAAATAAATCGTACTGCACATGTTGTTTTGATGGAAAGTCACTGTTCCTGCTGGTGAGAGCCTTTGCAAGTGTCCCTTCATACCCCACTCAACAAAAGCAACAGCTTCATCTATGTTATAGCCACTTGTCCATGTTACTATCATCTGCATAGAAATAGGAAAAATGATGCAAGACTTTAAGGTTATATAAGTTAACATCCAAAATATGAAAAAAAAACTTTACAGAGTACAACTTAAGCAGTACTTTTTTTTTTGGGAGCAATTTATGATATTATAGGGAGGGAACTTCTATTGGCAACCTTAAGTTAGATAAAGGCCAACTATCAAAATGGGGCTTGTTGTAAGCCATTAGGTTGGCATAAGCACCAGGATGTCCCTGAAATCAAAATATGCCCAAACAATAATTGACATAAACTTACTTCATCCCAAGACTTCCCATGGTAAGTTTCTATATTATACATCTAGTCTTATCTTAAAATCCCATGTTTCACAGTTTTAAGAAATTCTGATAGATATGTAGGAGGTAGTATTATGTTTCTATTGCTTATAATTATATTATGCGGAGGTAGTACCACGTAAACTAGACAGCTGATTTCGCTATTTACATGTTTACAAGTTGGGGTTATTATCATTCCAAGGAAATACATAATGGGGAAGGTGGATGAGAGAGCCATTAAAACATTGTTAATATTGATATCCGCTTCTCTGTGCATACTAGTCATTGGTTGTATTTGTATTTTCAAATTGACAAATGGAGTGTCAAAGGAGATGAAACTAAGAGCGGAACTGATAAGCCATTTAGATGCAAGAAGGAAGGCAGAGGCATCAAGCAATTACAAAAGCCAGTTTCTTGCAAACATGAGGTGAGTATCAATTTCAACTCTGAGGGGGAAGGGGCTTTGGTAAGGCAAGGATTAAACCAATTTTGTACCCTCACCATGTTCAAACCAAGAAGAGGAAAACAAAAAATTCAGCTTCAAAATTTATGTATTTAGTTGCTCACATCACAAATGATTGGCTACAAGATAAAGATATTATAAATCATTTTGGAACATCTAGCATTGCTCTAATTAACGAACCACAATAACAATGATCCTTCATAATTAACCGTGTGATGAGAAATTACTAGTTAATTGCTAAAATGAAATCCAACAAAATATAACCTATCTTGGAGTAATCATTGTTACTATTATTTTGATAGATATAAAAGAAAAAATATTACTATTATTATATGGCGCCATATATAAATTAGACGTGCATATGACAATTACCTGTTCTGGTGAGAGGTAAAATACTTTACCACCAAGTGTAAAAGAAACACAAGGCATGGAAGAGAGATCGTGGCAATCAACAGCTGATTCTCCCATTGGACTAGGCAGTCGGTTACATAGCTACAGTTAGAGACAAGGGCATAAGCCTTTGATGGAATGAGATAAACTAAAAATGAATAAACAGACACTACTCACCTCATTAACATAGTCTATAATTTTGTCTTCTGTCTTGTTCCTACTAAGTTGACCTTGCATCCACACAACTGTCATCTCGCAGAAAGTACACATCTCATCATGCAGACCACCAGAAGACTTTTCAGTGTTCATGTCCACCACACTTTCAATTATCATATTGTACCATCCAAGTAAATATTAATTACTGATTAAAACCTATATTACTGAATGATAGTTAATCAGAAACAATTGAAGCAAAAGTATCCATTTCATAGTTATCAATTATGGTAGTCAACTTTTAAATATAAATAGTTTATATCTATAACCAGTTGAAATGATGACTACAACTAATAGGACTATTCTAGTCACTACAGCAACAGGTTGAAACTGACCTCACATCATGAGTACCAAGGGAAGAGCACAAGCCAATTTGAGAACAGATTTTCAGGGGTTGTGCCTATGAAACACCATCAATAAAAGCCAAAATCAGTCGCAACGTGCAAAGTTAGTAAAATAAAATGCTGAGGATGCACACAAACTAGACCACCAGGAACCATAACTAAATTTCTACTATTTATCAGGTGGGAAAGAGCAATAAAATGTCATACTAACGAAAGAAAAAGATGTTATTAAGGAAAGGAAAGGAAAGAAACTGAGTACATATCATGATTTACCTCAGATAACAATAAATCCAGTATAGGTTTGCCATAGTGGGAAACCACATACTTGCATTCTTAGATTATAACCCCTAAAGCTCCAATTGCATGATTAATTTGAGTAATTGCAGTCTGTAAATATGATATGACCAGAAGGTGTTAATCTAGGTAGCCACATTAATAGAAGTAAAGTGAAGATGTGCAAAACATGAGTATATATATTCTCTCAATGTTGTTTTTACAAGTCCAGTGCTATCTATTTGATAAAGAATACGCTCTGAAAGCAAAGGGATTAATTTTCAAATCTTAGGAAACCTGTCTTAATTTTATAAGCTCTGAACTGTGCAGGTGGCACACATATCTACCTGGGAATTGCATAAAAATTTCCCAACAAATAGATGGAATAAATAGTCAGAAGACTAGCAACACGAACTAAGGATTAAAATTAAATAAGGAAAAGAAAAGGTTCCCTACACATGTAACATATGAAGTGCTCTTAAAACATGTACATAACAGAACTGCTGAGAGGATATTTAAGCCATATAAATAGGAAACGACAGTGAAATAACTGTTACACCTGTTAAAAAGATATCATAGAAAAAACCAGCTCTGACAATTTGTTACATTACACAAGAATATATTGTGCTACCTTGGAAATCCATGAGGGTTCATGATCAAATCAGGGCATATGTCGCGTTCAGAGAAAGGAAAATCTTCCTGTGGAATGATGGTGCCACAAACACCTTTTTGGCCATGTCTGCTACTAAATTTGTCACCAACCTGAGGAAATGTAAATTCTATAACAAACTAAGAAAGAAAATTATATTGAGAGAACTACTATTTCACCAGCAGAACTACTATTTAATGGTTGTAGTGTAATGGCTGTAATGGCTAAGAATTAAAATTGATAAAATAAAATTTAAAAGGTACTATCATAATCTACAACTTTCGAGCATAATATAGAACAACACTTATGAAGAATCATACAGGTGAATTTCTCCATTAACGAGGTATTCAAATATTGCCTGAATCACACAGCCATAATGATGCATAAAAGCATTCTCAGTAGAATTTGTCACCAAAACACGCAGCAATCAGCGAATTGAAATACCAAAAGAAAAATAAACATGCCAAATCGAATGCACAAAACAAGATTCAAACTTTGAGTTTGGAAAATTACCCTGAACAAGCAATAATCAAGAGAGAGTTGAATAACATTGAACGCCTCGCGAGCACGGCGCCTTGAAACCACTTGGTCCATGTCAACATCTAGCAGCCCTCACGGATTCCTGGGAACTTCATTGCCTTCCAATTGCAAGTGAAGAATTAGATAGGGCTTTGCCCCCTTTTGCAATTTTTTTGGTAGAATTAAGAAATTGAGGGTAGATCATAATCACCTTTCTACAAATCGGCACTGAGATGGTAGATCGACAGTGGCACAAAGAGGAAAGATAAACCTTCAACAATGGGCGGTGAAACGAGGGATTTCAGGATTTGGGCTCGACTGAATGTATTTTGAGCAAGTGATAGGACAATCTGTTTCAAAAATAAAACTTAGATAACATTTTTTTTTTAAAAACAACTCTTTTATAAGTAATATTGTAAGTTACAATTATTATAAAAAAATTCAATATTGTAAAAATTTTAATGTATTTATATTATAATTTATATTCACCACAATTAACTCTAAAAAATTATGTAGAACAAAACAGCGACCGATTTTATCTCTCTCAAAAAAACTCTGAATAATAATAATAATGATAATAATAATAATAATTATTATTATTATTATTATTATTATTATTAATAATAATTATTATTATTATTATTATTCATTATTGTTATTATGATTATTATTATTATTATTATTATTAGTATTAGTAGTACTATTATTATTATTATTATTATTATTATGATTATGATTATTATTATTATTATTATTATTATTATTATTATTATGGTTACAATATTACTTATTATTATTATTATTACTGTTATTGTTATTATTAGTAATATTATTATTATTATGATTATTATTATTATTATTATTATTATTATTACTATTATTATTATTGTTATTATTATGAGAGTGGGACCCACTTTGGGGTTGGTGGAGAGAGGAAGGTAAGCTGAAAATCTCGATTTTGCTGTCTATATGACCCTGTTTTCTGTCAAATTAATACGTTAAATTAGATAATATAATAAAATTAATTTATCATATTAAATATATTATTAAAATATTATTAATTATCATTATTTACATGATTCCTCATAAATAAATAGAAGTATTATTTTTATATATATTTTTAATATTTTCATATATTTTATTTTCATAGCGAGACTCACGGTATACTAGTGTCAGAGAGAAATATATAAAAAAAATTAAAAATAAATATAAAAATATTATAATTTTTTAAATAAATAAATAAGAAGATATATCAGTTTTTCTCAACCTACCGATTCCATTTAGATAGTGGTTGGTTGGGGTAGGTAGCGTGACTTGCCTTTATGTGCCTTGTCTTTATGGTGATGCCTTATAATAATAATCCCCTTTTACAAATTGAGTACGACTCGGACTCCCCCATAAATGTTGAAAGTTTGGATCCAACGGTTGTGGGCTTTCAAGGGCTTGTCCATTACTACTATTACTACCTCTATTCTTAAAAAATTAAGTATTGTTTAAAATTTTTATACATGAATTAAAAAAGTTACTATTTTATACTAATATTATTTAACAATTATTCACCTTTCAAGTTTCACCTTTAGTACTATTATTATTATTATTATTATTATTATTATTATTATTATTATTATTATTATTATTATTATTATTATTATTACGCAATTAGTTATGTACATTTATGTATGTACATAACAAATCTAAGGAAAGAGTATTTGTTTTAATTTGGGGGAAATGATTTGTTTAGTTATAAATACTATTCCTTGCAAAATAATAGTAACTAGACTCATGTGCTTGGGTGGTCATTAGATCAATATTCCAAACTAGAGGTCTTGGGTTTGAATTTGTGCATCAACATATTTTTTGGGATAGAGTTTAATATTAGTATTAGTACTATTATTATTATTATTATTATTATTATTATTATTATTATTATTATTATTATTATCTTAATTTAAGGCAACATATTAATAGTCATTGCAAAAAGTTCTATAAAATATGCAACGAAAATAAAAATTGTTACAAATGAATGTGGTCCATATTAGGCAACGAAATATAGCAACAAAAAAACTTTCGTTGCCCACGATGAGGAGAAATCAAGTGCTTAAAAATTTTGCAACGAATTTTATTTCCAAATTTTGCAACTATTTATGAATTTTGTTATAAAAAGTGAAATGCTGACACAATCTGCAACGAAGGACAAGTTTCGTTGCTAAACATACACTTTTAGCAACTACTTTATAAGTCATTGCCTGAAAAATCGTTGTTAAAGCCCCATTTTTAGCAACAAAAAAATTTTCGTTGCCTACGATGATGGGAAAGCAAGTGGCCGAAATTTTTGCAACGAATTTCTAACGAAATTTTTTCCCGCCAATGAATTAGCAACGAAATTTTGCAACGACTTATGAATTTCGTTGCAAAAAGAGAAAGCCTGACACAATCTGCAACGAAGGACAAATTTCGTTGCTAAACATATACTTTTAGCAACGACTTATAAAGTCATTGCCCGAAAAATCGTTGCTAAAAGCCCATTTTTTTATAGTGTAACAGGTGATGAAGCCTACCATCAAGTCAAAGGGGAAAGTTCCCATGGAGAAGATTGAAGAATTCCTCCGTACTATGGGACACAATGAAGCCAAGGTGGTTTTAAGCTTGAAATAAGCTCCACGACAAATTTTCATACTGAACTTGGTTTTCTCCTCGAAAGTGTTAGGTTTGTAATATTCAAGAACGCAATCAAATTGCATAAAAAGTGCGAAAACGTGTAAAATCAGAGTTTAAAAAAAAAATTACAAACCATATACCCGGATCACCCTTTATGCACAATTATTAATTAAACGAAAAGATAAAGAATAAAATCATACCCTTGAAGATCGAGCTTCCTCAGGTACAAGTTCACCTCCAAATCCTTTCGCGTTCAACTTGAATCCACCGGGGTTTTGTTCCTTCCTTTGATCAACGTTAGCCACCCAAGTGTATGGCCTCTAGAGGTGATCCACCAAGGAATAATAAGAATTCAAGAAGAAGGGGTATTGGCTCAACCCTAGTTTTCTGTCTCTATAGAAAAGGCGTACTCTCCCACAAATTGGAATTATTACGTACTTGTAAAAGTTAACTACCCCCACCACCCATAATAAGACTCCTCTTATTTATAGATGTGGGCAACCCACCTTAACAATTAAGGAATTGGGATTTATTTAATTAATTAAATTCTTTTAATTAATTAAGCTCCCTAATCTTATTAGGGATAATTAATTAAACTCTTTTAACTAATTTTCCTTCCTAATCCTATTAGGAATAAATGAGAGTACTTATATTAAATTAATTCCTAAACTCTTTTAGAAATTAAAATAATAATAATTGTAATAATATTAATAAGACTCCTCTTATTAATTTATATTTAATATTTCTAAAATATTAAATAATAAATATTAAGCTATTTAATTTATTCTATCACCATAGATTAAATTAAATATACTTAACATATTATTACGATTATGTCATTAACTTCTTAAATAATTATTCTTCCTTTTATGGTGTGACCCTTTGGGTTCTCCATATTAAACCTATTGTGAATAAATCAATTAGAACAATTCTAATCTTATTTAAATAAATAAATTCAACAATTAATTTATTTAAATAAATAATATTTATTCTACAATAGGATAAGCCTCCCAAATAGCGATCAACGACTTTCCGGATAATATAGATTTCAACATTAATCATAAAAGAACCTTTGAGTAAATAGTTACCGCATAATTCAATCCTTCCACCATACAATGTCCCAATTAAATATAAGACATGGAATTCTTGTCAAGTCTTATTTTATTTAATTATATGTATTTCGATCCTTAAATGCACAACACCAAATAATGCAAATTAGAAACTCCTTTCTAATTTCATTCTCGCCGCCAAGGACTCTTTGGGTTGTCATTTATCGAATCACATAGACATTTCTCTTCTTTTATTAGAAGTGGTAGATTCTTTATTGATCATACATTATCTCCATGTACAACGATATATACCCAAGCATACCCTTTGATATACCCTAAGGGTCTTAAGGAATAAGTCAAAGTATAACTCATCATACACAAGATACTATGATGATCTCAAGTCCAAGGATCACTTGTACTACTATCACTACAGAAATTCCTATCGACAGCAAATAAAACTCTATTAGGTATTCCTTAGCGAGCCACGCTTAGTGAACTTATTCTCTAATAAGCACCTACATATTTGCTTTAGTGTCTCCACACAAATGATCATGAGATCAATCATCCTCATCCAATGAAGCAAGCAACGTATGTACCAATCTATCCGATTCACTAATTCCCAATTTAGTAATCCAATGATTGGGAACTATTTTAGTTTTAAGCTTTCTAAGAATTTAGATCTCATTAGAATGATCATCATCATTATTCTAAAAGCATTGCTTAAAACTATGGGTTTATCACATATTATAAAACACAAGATCATAGATAATTAAAAGCCTTTAATAAATTAATACTTTTTATTAATAAATGAATAAGATTGTTACAAAGTATATGCTTTATCATCAAACATGATTGGCTTGTGTGCATACTACTTTCAATCTCCCACTTGCACTAAAGTCAATCGTCATGGTATCTCATACTCTTCTTCTTCTAAGTGACGATTATCCTCATTGTTGGATAAGCTTTAGTTAATGGATATGTAATGTTGTTCATGAGAGTCCACTATCTCTATAGTGATTTCCCATCTTTCAATGATTCTAATAATCAAATAAAAGTGCCACAACACATGTTTAGATCCAAGATGAGACTTAGGAACTATTCCTAGTTCTCAGAATGAACTTTTATCCAAACAATCAACTCAAGCGGCTTCATTTATAGCTACTTACTTTGTCTTTATCACTAAATCAAACAACTCTTTCTCGTTTGGAACCTTTCCAATTCAACGCACCAATCGCTCAAGGTAACACTTTACCTTAAAGTGAATTTTTCGTCGTCTTGGTCTATCTGAAAAAACTTGAGTCATTAAGCCCTCTAGTTTTAATTTAGACCCACCATGAATATGATCACATCCTTAGTGCTTGGGTTAAGCACTTTAAGATGTTTTTCAACGACTCATAGTGAACTTCTCCGAATATGACCGATCAACATCGGTCTCGTATATTTCATTGCATACATGATAGTCACTCATGCGACCTCTCTTTTCAGAGTCTCAGGGGACTATTAAGAGAGATACACTCCATAGCTCATCTACATGAGACATCTCTTGAGTTTTCCATGCTAAACGACTTTAGCATCAAATGAATATCGTTCCTCGGGTTAAGTCGAGCATCCTCTTAAATCTATCTATATAGATTTATATCCCCAATTAAGATACTCTTCCAAATCATTCATGGAGGAATGTTTAGACAACTTTATCTTTACTGATTGTAGCATTGGTATGTCATTCCTTATCCATAATATATCAACATATAATACTAGGAATGTCACGATGCTCCCACTGACCCTTTTGTACACACTATGTTCATTCTTATTTTTGATAAAATCAAACTCTTTTGATTGCCTCATCAAAACGAATGTTCCATATTTGAGAAACTTGCTTCAATCCATTTCTCCGAGTGTGTACATAACACTTACCTCATCGTATGTAATCGGATCATCATCTTTTATGATGTGTACCTCATCATCATCATCTATGATGAATCCATACCTCCTGGTATCTTCTGTACTATTCCGTTAATTACGATTCGATTGTGGTATAATAGAATTATCTACGTGTTCCTCTTATTTGACTTATAGTATTTTGTGGTTCATGAATTCTTCAAGATCTATTATCCTCCCACTAGCCCCTTTAATGATAAACACTTTTATCTTAGAAGGCAGGGTGTTTCGCAATAAACACCTTTTGCTATGTAAGATTATAGAACATATGCCCTAAACTTACTTTAGGATGTCCCAAATCATGCATATGTCAAATTTTGTCCCAAGCTTATCCTTTGAAACCTTTTCACATAAGTTGGACAACCCCTTATCTTAACATACTTAAGATTAGGAATCCTCCCTGTCCATAACTTTTATGGAGTCTTGGGGCCGGATTTTGAGGTTACCATTTTCGTAGTTATGCAGCCATTTCTAGGACATAACCTTAGAAGGATACTAGAATGTCGGTAAAATCATTATGGACCGCACCATGTCTAACAAGGTACGAATTTTCCATTCAGATACATCAATCAATTATTGCGTATCAGGATGTGTCCAAAGAGGGATTGAACTTCCTATGGAGATTGGTCCACATACATTCTGCGTATCCTTTACATTGTCATTCATCGCCTTCCCATCAAAGAGGGATTCAAGCCAGTCAGTCAGAAGCTCAGGCGATTAAAACCTGAGTGGAGTTTAAAAGTTAAAGAAGAAATTGTGAAATAATTTCAAGCCGGCATCATCATGGTGTCCACATACCCTGAGTGGCTATCCAACATAGTCCTCATGCCTAAACCCAGAGGAAAGGTGCTAGTTTGCGTTGATTAGAGGGATCTGAATAAAGCTTGTCTTAAAGATAGCTTTCACGTACCATTCATCCACATACTCATTGACAATATAACTCAATATTGTAACGCCCCGGAAAAATCGAACCTTTTGTAAATACTTTTATAATGAATAAAATAATATTATTCGTTATTATTATGTGTTAGTAAGATGAATGTCATTTTATAACCTAGAAACGTCGAAAAGTCGTAGTATTTTAACTATGTGAAGGAATTAAAGTGTTTGAATTTCTAAGACAAAAATAAAAGCTTTCCGAGAAATTCTCTGAAAAACACTATTAATCGATTTCCGCTCGGGAATTATTTTTGAACTTCCGAGAAATACGTAACGTTATAATATCAAGGTGAGATGGATTATGTAATAATAATCTAACTATGGAAAACATAATATTTCGCATACGGACTTAATTAGAGAATGTTAGGAATATCAAGCGTTAAGAAGATAATGTAAAGATCGTATGATACGTATGTATTGTGCGAGGTAGTGTATACGAGTATAGTACGAAGTATTATACGAGTATATGGGAATGATGGTATTCCGTATATTATAAATTAATATACGAATTAGAATAGGAGAATTATACATATAGAATATGTGATAAGGTTTTTAATTAAATAGCATAGACTAGTAGGATTGTGTAAACAATTGAATAGTCCAATAAACATTAAGGGGTAAGCCCAAGGGGTGGTTAATGTGAAGCCCAAAATAAATTAATGCAAGCCCACAAGAATAAGCTATGTAATTAAATTAGGCCCAAAGCTATGATCCAATGGGTAAAGCTAGATCCATGGGGAAACCCATGGGTGATCTTGGAGCCCAAGTGTTGTGATGACCAAGAACTTTATGTGGTGGCCAAGCATCTTGTGTAGGGAGCAAGTTTACTTAGGGATTAAGTATGGAATAGTAAGAAGGTTATTAAGGAGGTGGGAGGGCCTAAATGACCCTTTTACCCTAACTTTAGAAATCCTATAAATAGAGGAGGAGATGGCTCATTAGTTGTTTGTTAGTTTTCATCCAAGTTAAACAACTTAATTGGTAGAGAGAATAAGCACTTTTAAAAGTTAAACTTCCATTGTTAGATTTCCAAGAAGAAGAAAGCTTGATCCTATGCCATTAGTCTTCTATCTCTACCATAATAGCTTGATAGAGAAGTGATGGTCATGTATGCTAAGAAATCATAAGAAGTGAATAAGCAATGGACTTAAGCCGAATAAGTCATGAATAAGTAAGATAAACCTAAATAAATTATGAACTTATGATGAACAATGATGAACTTGTCATATGAAGATAGTATGATTGATAAGATGTAAGAATGTTATTTAAAAAACTTAAACCAATAATAAGTCATAAGGAATGAAATCTTATAAATTATAATTTGTTAAGTTATGAACTTATGAGGAATAAGCCATAACCTAATTTAAAGATAAGTTGTTGTAATATGTAGGTTGAGATGTCTAGTTAACGAATTAAATCCATTTGGATTGATGAACAAATCGTTAGTAACGAAGTTTTGCCGGAATTCACACGATTGGACGATAAACGTCAAATTCATGAAATTCTCGGAATGGAGGTCGAATTTTGTGTTGGAACTCAAAAATGTTGGTTTTCGATAATGACAAGTCTTATTTGGCATTATAGAGTTGCGAACTCAAAAATGATCGGATTCCGACTTAGATCGAAGAAACGAACGTTGAACGTTCACGAACGTTTATCATTTTCGTTAAAAATGAACCAATAGGTAAATTTTGAGTTAACGAAGTTAAAAATATAAAATTCTTGCATGAACACGTAGAGTATGTGATTTGTGAACTATAGGCTCTTGAACGAGCCAATTCGGACTTATAACGAAGAAGTTACGAGCCCGGGAGTTTCACAAAAATAAAAATCTATAAAAAATTTCTGGTGCACAGAACTGGCAACGTGGCGCCAGCCCAAGGCCAAATAGGTGGCGCCACAGCGCTGAGCATGGCCAAGAGGATGCTGTGACCTACTGAGGTTTGGCATCACAGTGCGACCCATTGTACTGAAGTTGGCACCGCAACGCCGGAATCGGAAAACCCTCTTGACGAAGTTACGTCAAGCACGGGTCGATCGAGTAAGAAAGTTTTGGTGCAGTACCAACCTTAGGGTTTAGACAATGAAGAAATTTATAAGTATAACATGAATGGTAATTGATTTATAATGAATTAAGGAACTTAATAAAATATTGTTAAGACATATTTAAACCTTAAGTATGATCATTTAGGGTTGAAGTAAGTCAATTGTATGTGAACATAAGAATGACGTAACGAAATGCCGGAACCAATAATAACAAATCTAATACGAAATTCGATTGAGAAGAAGGGTAAGGTTCTCTAGCAACTATGTATATTATTCATGACCTAATGTGGTATGTGATGTTATCATCTACTGTAGAGACTTAAAGACTTAAAGTGCACGTTTTATAACTGTAGCAGAAGCTAAAGGCAAGTATTCTAACCCTTGTTTCAGTTCAATCTTGACAAGCTTTGTGATTCATGTATTCTTACGCATGAATTGATGTATGATAAAGTCAAGGCCAATTCTTTCGGCTAGACTTAAGATGTTTTGGATTTCTTATAATCTATCAAAGTATGGTCAATATTTTACCAAGTTATATTGGTGTGGTTTTCAAATTAAGACTAAGTATGCTAAAAATGTTTTGTCATCAAACGACAGGCACGTGAGGTTGCCACAACTTAAACGTAGATACGTTTAATGAATGTAGTGTTGATCAACATAGAGTATTATAGGCTGATCACCTAGACGTGCTCGTAAGAAATGCCAGACTTATGGACTTTGTGCCGGGATGTTCTTTTTAAAGAAAGTATGAAATGCTCAAGGTCTTGGACCGGAATTGATGTTTTATTGAATATTGTCATTGTAAAACATTTTAAAGAAAAGAGAAGTGCTATTTTGAATTATCAATAGTACTTTGTAACTATTATCCAGTTATTGAAGATATATGATTTGTATGATTCAAGCATATCATTAAATAGAATTGTTGTACTTGCTGAGCTAGTCATGATCACTCTTGCTTGAACCATATGAATGCAGCTAAGATTGAACGTCCTGAAGGATCCTCTAAGGATAAAGGAAAGGCTAAGGCAGACCGTTGAACTGTGAATGTAATAGTATAGGTTTAATGTTATAATATATTTGATATTATAACAAGAACAAATGTAATGGCTATAAAGAACATAGGAAATGTTAATATTAATTTGAATATATAGAAGACATATCCGTTCTTTTGAGGTTTTTCAATTGAATGTGTGTGTGAATGGTAGTACCGTGTAGCACCATCTATCGGGTTAGAAGATACCCGGATTTGGGGGCGTCACAGGTTGGTATCAAAGCATTAGGTTATAAAACTTAAGAGGGGGGGGGGGGAATTAAAATCTTAAGTCATAACCTTAAGAGAAGTCAAAGAAGTAAAAGAAGAAAATAACCTTATAAAAATGTATTATGTATATGTTATGTGTTTTTATTATTATACTGACATGCACTAATCAACTTAATTGTTTTGTGTAGATGTCAGGTGTAAATGGAATATATAGAGATGTTTAGGCAGTTAGTGAAGAATCGGTTAACCAGATAGAGGTTATACCAAACCCTATAGCAGAGGAACCAGAGATAGTAGTCATTGAGTCTGAAGACTCAGAGGACCCCGATCTCATGTCAATATTTAACGGCATAATAGAAGAGGAGGTGGAGGTAGTGTCCTTCAACCCAGTAGCAATAGCAGCAGAGATGGCTCCGGGGGAGTCAATGATGTCACTTTTTATGTCAGTGTTGGATAGAAACATCCATTACTGTCAGGAGGTTAAGGAGCTAAAAGCAGAGTTCCATGCTGTCATAGAGGATAAGACAGATCTGGAGTCGATGTGGGAACAGGAACATGATGAGCGGGTGTTAGCCAAGGACATGGTCCATGAGCTAAAGCATGAGTTTTTTGAGCTCAAGGAGGATCTAAAGACCAAAAAGCAAAAGATAGGGAGAATGTCCTTATTTATAGGAGTTCTCATGTGGACTTCCAGCATCAGGTAGCTGGCTATCCCATAGAGGCAGGGCAGACGCGACATACTATCAGCCGTGATATTATCGTCGGTCTTGCCAAAGCATATTTTGATAATGCCTTTAGGCAGATGTAATCTATTAGTGGATAGAGTAGTGTAGGTATGTAAATATTGTGTATCTAGTAGTGACGTAAAACCCTCTTTTGTATAACAAAGGGTAGTCTTTTGTAAATCCCAATTTTTTGGAAAGCAATAGCGGGATAGTAATGTAATCAGCATAGGCTGTGTAATGAAACGATGTAGTATTATACGACAATGAATGAATCAATATAAGCCTTTTGTGGAACATATTGAGTAATGGATGTTGAAGTTATTGTTTAATCTTGAATAATAACTAACTAATAAGAAGGAAATAATAACGAAATGTGTTGTTTATTGTATCAGCAAAATGCCGCCAAGAAGAGGGCAACGAAACCAAGGCGCTAATATAAATCACCCGGAAGGAGGTCCGGTTAACCCAATGTAGGAATTTGTTAATTTATTAACAGCCGCGTTTAATAGAAATGGGCCTAATATCCCCGTATATCCGGGAGTAGCAAGAGCTATTACCTTCAAGGATTTTAAAAGTTTCGGTCAGCCGGAGTTCAAAGGAACTACGGACCCTATCGAAGCCCAAATGTGGGTGAAGGAAATCGAAAAGGCATTTGTTATAGCACATGTCGATGAGGGCCAGAAGGTTGCCTTTGCAACCTACATTATGAAAGGTGAAGTCAATTTTTGGTGGGAAGCTAACCATGCTAGAGCTGATATTGAGAATGTTACGTGGGTGAGGTTCAAGGAGATATTCTTCAAGAACTACTTTCCTACAAGTATGCATGGAAGGATGGAGATGCGATTTTTGGACTTGAAACAAGGGGACATGATGGTTCCCCAATACGCCGCCAAGTTTAATGAACTGGCGAGGTTTGCTCCACACCAAGTGGACACCGAGGTTAGAAAAGCTCGACGGTTCAAGCATGGCTTAAAACCCTGGCTCTATAACCATATATCGGTGTTTCAAAGTGTGACAACCCGATATTTTCTATACAAATAAATCAGAAATTTTGCGTATAATTTTTTATTTATTTATTAAAATAAATATGGGGAATATGTGCCAAGATAATGTGTATATGTATTTTATGTGATAAATAAAAATATATTTATTACATGAATATTTACAAATAATTTTATTTTAGAATTATTGATTATTATAAATTATATTCTTATAATAATTAATTTTATAGTAGAAATATTTTTATTAATTATTTTCCATGAAAATATAATTATATATTATTTAAATAATATATGAAATAATTTTTAGAATTATTATAATAATTATTTATTTTATTTTATGAATTTATGTTAGATTAATTAAGTTAATTATTTTAACTTAATTAATAATGTTATATATGAAGAATAAATCGGATATGGAATCCAAACCCTAATTTTGGATTTTGATCAATGAATGAGAATAATAATATAATATTAATTATATTTTGATTTTTCATCTCTTATAAATATGTATTGTATATGCGTATTGATAATGGTTACTCAATTATGGTGTATAATGTCAAAACCCTAGCATTAATTTGTTTAACCCTATTTTTAAATTCAAATGGGAAATTCAAGACTGTTATATAATTGTGTTATATGATTTATGTTGTGTATTACATGATTAATTAGGTAAACCCTAATTAATATTTAGAAAACCCTTAGTTATTGTTAAAAACCCTAATTTAAAACTTAAACCGGAGTTTGTGCTCAGTCAGAAATGGTGTTAATGTGATTAACGACCGGTATTGTAGATATTAACCCTAATTAGGGAGAACCCTAATTTTCAAAACCCTAATTTCTATATTTAGTAACCCTAATTAGTAATTTTAAAACTTAATTACTAATTGTAAACCCTAATTGCTTAATTAACAAGGTTAATTATAATTAGTAAATCTTAAACCCTAATATTCTTGTATAATGTAATTAGAAATCTAATCTAATTAACAAACCCTAATTTTTTATTTTTAGAAACTAATTTTATTTTTATTTTAAACCCTAAATTGAAAGCCTAAAAAATTTAGTTTTTGAAAACCCTAAACCCTAAGGGTCAAATCCTAAGGATTTGCCAAGTTACAAGTTTGCCATTAAATTTATGAACAAAATGACCAAAATACCCCTCTTTAGAATTTTTTTATGTAACTTGTGTATCTAACCAAATAAGGAGTTGGTGACCAACTTATTTGACTATGTGACATAAAATAAACACACAATCAGCAACAAAATCTCAGCAACATACATTGTATACAAGTACTATATAGATCTAAGAGAGAGAAAAAGTCATTTTGTTGCTCATTTGATCACAATACACATCCAAGTCTCTCTTTCTCTCAAACCTGCGAATTCCTTTAGTTTTTCAATCCCAAAAACCAGCCCCACTAATACATATAACAAAAATTAGAAGCCAGAATCAGAGATTGATCATCAAGGTATAAAAACTAACCCTAGAAATCTGATCTTGATCTGCATGTTAGATGTTATGATTTATTGTTAAAATATGTTGTTTATGGTGTATAATGATGATCTGGGTTGCTAGATGTTAGATCCATAACATCTAGAGGCTCGGATTTGAGGTTTTACAAAATTTGTAAAAATTTTGTTTTGTGGTCTGACAACGAATGTCAGTGCCTTTAGATTCTTGTCTGATCTTGGTTTTTGTTGTTTAAAGGTTTAAATATGTAGTCTGATATATAGTCTTTGATCTGGATTATATCAACAATCAGACTTAGATCTGGTCTAGATTGCAAGTTATTGTTGGTCAAAGTCGGTTGACCGACCATGACCTGGCCATTTCTGAGCAACCCAGAAACCGTGAACTAGCGTCTGATAACTTATTCAAGCGTCTAGATCTGTCAGTGTGTTGATGTTTTGGTTTGATTGTTGTGTCTAAGTTGTAGTCTGGTATATGAACTCCATGTTTATGCCTTAAAATCTCCTTGAAATTAAATAAGTCGATTGTAGTGGCTGGTCAAAGTGGTACAGAAGTTCACGATTACATTTTCTGGAAATTCTAGAAAACTTCAAGAACTTGTTTTTGAAAACAGTTTGACCGGATCTTATCTGCTTGACTTGTTGTTGTTAAGATGATGTTTTGTAATAGATCTGTAGTACTACATATGGTCTACAACCTGGAACCCTTAGATCACTTAAACATTACATGATAAGCAAGTCGTGGAAGCCCAAAGCAGGCCTCACGAACTGTTCTTCATTTCTAGGTAACCCAGAAATGAAGAACACATCTCTGACAGCCACTATTAAGCCTTTAGATTTTTCTTTTGGTGCATGTTTTGACCATGTTTGTTGTTGGATCATGTAGTCTTGCCCTAGCACTATAAGATCTGACCACAATCATGCTCTGAAACATCACAGTTTAAGATTAAAGCTTAAACACCACACAGTCAAACTAGCTAGCTCGTTTCCTGATATGAATGTTCTGGGTTTCATGATGAACATGAAGAACACCTATAATAAGCGATTACATTATAGAAATCTTTAGCTTATTTCTTTATAAAAAAATTATATTTTTATTAAATAATTATAGAAAATTAGTTTTTAATTATTAAAATACAAATTAAATTACTAAAAATTATTTTAAAGTCTAAAAATTAGTTTTAATAATTTTTAATATATTTCATAAATAATTAATATTTTTAAAATATTAAAGGTATTTAATTTATTTAATTATTATATTTAATAAATTATTTAAAAATGATTTTAATACTTGAAAAATCATTTAAAATTATATTATGGTATTAGAAAATATTTTAAGTTATTTTTAATGACTTTTAATATTTAGTAAGGAATTTCATTAATAAATTAATATTAATGATAATTAAGTTATTTAATAAATGAATTAAATAAATAAATTAAAAATGATTTTATTATATTAAAAATCATTTTAAATAATAATAAGGTATTTAAAAATACTTTAAGTTATAAAATATAACTTTCAATATTTAAACTTAAATTTCATTAATTAATTATTATTAATGATATTAAGGTTATTTAATAATTATATTAAATAAATTAGTTTAAAAATGATTTTATTATTATAAAAATCATTTTAAAAAGAATGTAAAGTGTTTAAAGATATTTTAAGTTATAAAATATAACTTTTAATATTTAAAGGATAATTTCATTAATAATTTAATATTAATGATTATTAATTTATTATTAATGATATTAAACTTATTTAATAATTATATTAAATAAGTAGTTTGAAAATGGTTTTATTAACTTAAAAATCATTTGAAGAGGGTATAAATGAATTAAAAATATTTTAAGTTATAAATAATGACTTTTAATATTTTGATAAATGGTACATTAATATTTAAATATTAATTATAATTATTTAAAAATGATTTTAAATATTTTAAAAATCATTTAGGGTAATATTAATACTTTAAAGTATTTTGAGTTATTATAAATAACTTTAACATTTTGACAATGGTTTCATTAATAGTTTAATATTAATTAAATATTAATGATAATAGAATTGTTTAATATTTAAATCATTTAATAATGATTTCGATACTTGAAAATTCATGATAAATTATAATAAATGTTTTAAATTTATTATAAGTCATTTAAAAATAATATGACTGATACTTACAGATATTGAACTTCGAAATAGAGTCTTAGACTCGATAATTACCCGTTAAAGTCGTCGGTATACCGACATGTTTCAGAAATTGATCTGGATTAAGATAATTTGAATGTATTAATGTTTGTTTGTGATTCAATGATTGTTGGATATGTGTGACAAGGTGATTAGGTTATGTCTTTGTTGCAATAAAAGCGTTATTATGTGTTACGATATGTTATTCTAATCAGTAAAATGATCTTATTACTGATAGGTGGTTATATAAAAGATAAAACTAAGTTGCAAATTGTAAGCAGCGTACCAGGCAAATATCCTACCTTTGCATTTTCTTTATGCAATGGACATGAGTAAGAAAGTTTCATAATTATATTATTATTGTACCAGATTATTAACCCTATTGTTATATATGTTATATCCGATCATTGATTATCAACATTGTAAGACCCCAGCTTTTATAAATAAAGATGAATTTTTTTATAAATATTATTTTTGAATATTATGGAATAAATTTGATATAATGTTATAGTTGTGGGTAATATTTATAAATTTTGCAAAGTAAGCAAGTTGTTATAAAATATTAGTTTGGTCGGGAATATTCTTTTTTTCGGGGAATATTCGTATGCGACTACTCAATCATTAGTGGACCCCATTAACGGAAGTATTGTCGTAGTTAAAACGACAAAATTATTTTTCTATAAAAATAACTACAGAGGTGTTACCGTCAAAACTGTTGAACTACTACCGGTGGTAAAAGTACGATGTCTGGCGTGGTTGCGTAGTAAGAAGACACTAGTATTGATTATTGATGCTTCGTGAGAAGTCACTTAGCTATACTCAATTATTACTACTACGAGAATTGCTTTGCATCATATCTCTTATATTATTGATTCAATTATTGTCACAATCATCATCATATAATAATATTTATATTATTAATTGAGGCGACAAGTTATAAATGTTTAATAATTGTTGAAAGATTAAAATGTGTTGATTAAAAATAAAATGATTTGTGGTAATATTTATTCAATCCTTGATGTATATAAAGAGTCTGCATGAGACGTTTGTGGTAAGTTTGATTATTTTATGGGGGCCCATATGTCATCATCTAAGAGTCTCTTCGTCAATAGTAATTACCTTCTTCAATAGTAATTACCTTCACAATCAGATTGTATTTACCTTCCGTCGATAGTAATTACCTTCTTCAATAGTAATTACCTTCGCCGATTGTATTTACCTTAATCAATAGTAATTACCTTTGTGAATAGTAATTACCTTCTTCAATAAGTAATTACCTTCGTCGATAGTAATTACCTTTGTGAATAGTAATTACCTTCTTCAATAGTAATTACCTTCGTCGATAGTAATTAACCGTCGATAGTAATTACCCTTCGCAAATAGTAGTTGTCCTTCATATTACCAAGAGTTAATTTCCTCTTGATTGTTCCAAGGTTAATTACCCTTCATGAAATAGTAGTTGTCTCTTCATATTACCAAGAGTCATTTTGACCCTTCGTTAAGACCAAGAGCCACCCTCGGTTTTTCTATAAATAGAAAGCTCATTCCTTCATTATTTCTTACGAATTCAATTTGAAACTCTAGAGAGAGAAACTATCGAAAGAAAGAAGAAAAGTATTCTCGCTACTTCACTTTTCCAATATTCGGTTCTTCTAAGGTAAGGGATATTATTTGTTGTACCGTAAGGGGTGTTATTCTTTCTTATTCATGAAGAGAACTTCATTATTCCATTCTTTATTATTCATTAGAATAACTTTGATACGCAGACATACCCTATACTTGGTGAAATCCTCTCATTATTCCATTCTTTATTATTCATTGGAATAACTCAGATACTGTGACATACCTATATACATAATCAGATATCGTGGTTTACCCTATACTTGGTGACATTCTTCTATTATTACATTGGAACATCACATGCATGTTTTTTACAGGACTGGTTCCGCCTCTTTATCATTCTGTTGGAATATCCTATCGTGTGTTTTACACCGGATCCGGTTCCATCTTTATTATTCTGTTGGAACATCCCGCTTGTGTGTGAATTTCACCGACCAGTTCTCATTATTATTATTACATTGGAATAACTCATCTGCTAAGTCTTGCGCATGCACGGTGATTTCCTTTGTTATTCCATTCTTTATTATACCCAAATGGTTAAAACTTTGACTTCTATACTCTATGAAATTAGTAGAATATTCTTGATATTTGCGTTTCATCCAGTATCTTTTCATGGGAATATTCTTCTGATCATTCTTGAATTTTACTCTACAAAGTAGTATCATGTTGACAATTTGGGCGTTATTAGTTCTGAATAAATTAATTCGTGAACTTGTTTTATTGAATTATTATGTCATTTGTCATCATCCTCATGTTATATTATGTTATCTTTGGCTTACGTGCATAGATGAACTTAGTATGATTATGACCGAGGATCATTCGGTATAATCATGGCTTGTTATAAATGATGTGATAAAAGTCCTCAATGGCACGTAATGCGTTGATGGATAGTTTTTGGTATGATTATGACCGGGGGGTGATTCGGTATAGTCATGACCATTGATAATTTGATGAAAATCCTTGGCCGTGGTACAGGGGATGATTAGATATTGTGGTTTATTCATTAAACTGAGTCTTAGTGATAAAAATTTATGAAAACCTTTTAAAACCTAAAAGATAGTAGACTTTATTTTCTACTTGACTCTTTTAATGGATTGCATATTCCCCGCTGCTTAAACTGGTTGTCTATTGTATTTTATCAGTTTAACATTGTTGAAGACTATTGATAATTTATTCTGCATTATCTTAGTTATAATATTTCTTACTGGGCTAGTTGAGCTCACCCTTTCTTTCACTGTTCTCTTCAGGAAATGAGAATATAGCTGGGACGAGTCGGGGAAAAGAGTGATGGTCCCGAAGATAGCATTAGTAGTCCTCACTATTCTTTTAAATAGTGTGACAATAAATGTAATGAGGACTCCTTGAGTATGGATATTGTCTAAATGACAATATTCCTATTAGAACTCTCAGTTTATGTGTTGTCGTATGTTACACGACAGATGTATAATTAAGTTTGTATTTGAATTTATGTACCATGTAAGTGGTGACCCAAGATGGGTGACGTATACCTAATTTTGGGGGCGTCACAAACATGATACTATATTGTAATTCAGATATATATATATATATATATATATATATATATATATTACATTAGTTAATTTCTAAATATGGTTATTCAAGTGTCCCCACTTGGACAATCATTGTATTTAATCACACACACACATATATATATATATATATATATATATATATACCTATTGATCTCCAGTATGTATACAATAAGTAGAAGTCGTCTAAGCTATTTGACCAACTAGACACATAATTAGAAATATCGTTGAATATGATAAAACCTTTGTGTATCCAATCAAATTATTTTGGTTCGGATTCCCGACTAAGTATGAACATCCCGAACATGGGAAAACTTTTATGTGCCCAAGGCGGAAAGAGTGAACGATAATATCGTTCTTGCATGTAGTATTGATCAATACAGGGCATAACGGGCTGATCACCCCCTGTGCTCGTAAGTTATGACGGTTTGCAGATGAAGTTCTGCTAAACCTATTCGAAAATTGAAAACAATGTTAATAGTATGTCACCTTAACCCTATTTATAGTCGATCGTAGTTTCAAAATTTGACATGAGAGTTGTTATGTTATTATTATTTGGTTCGGATTACTTCACAACTATTGATTTGTTGTAGAAGGGTAGTACAAAGAAAACATTTAATCCTTTCAACTAATGTTTATAATTGTTATTACTTGATGGACACTCAAATGCTCATCCTTGCTTAATTTAAATGTTTTCAGCTAAGTGTGAACAAACGTAAGGCTCCTACTAAGAACAAAGGAAAGGGAAGGTTGCGAATAAATTCTATGCTATCATATGTAATGGATCGACTTTATTAGATAAGGATGATATATATTATTTATCATGTATTGTAATGAATGATTAAAGGTTACGTACTTGGGAGCTAGACTCTGATAATTATGTTATTGTTATTATTGTTAGTATTATTTCGCTCATAGAAATGGTATCGTGAAGCACTGAGTTCGGGTTTCAAGTACCCGAAAACCCGAATTTGGGGGCTCTACACAAAGTACTACATTTGGGACTCTTTTAGAGAAGGCGATAATCGCCGAAGGTGGTAGCGAGGCTTTAAGCCAGTACCACAAAGATAAGAAGAATAAGGGGAAGGTTGATGGGGGAGTAAAAATAGAAGGAGGCAGTGGGAGTGGCGAGGGACAGAAGAGGAAAGTGTTAAACTCTGGGAATACCGGAATGAGGCAAGGAGATCCGAAAAGAAGGATGGAGGCCTGCAAAACCTGTGGGAAGACTCATTTAGGAGTCTGTTTCAAGGGGAAGGCTGTATGTTACAATTGTGGACAGGAGGGGCACATTTCACCTAATTATCCAAGTCCGAAGAAGAACCACAGATGATTTGTGTGTGGGTTAATTGAACACATGATAAAGAACTGCCAAAAGAAGGGGACGGACGGGAATCGGGGCACTAATAGCGGTAAGTTAGCTATTAGTGGTCCAACGTATCCAGGTAGGTCGATGGGCCATACCTTTAACATGACAGTCCAAGATGCAGTTGCATCAGGGGACGTAGTTGCAGGTATTATTCCGATCAACGACATAAATGCTTACTTGCCGTTTGATTCGGGTGATACTTGTTCGTTTATAGCATGTGATTTTGCTAGACGATTAGGATTACTTCCCGAAAAATTGCCTATACCTTTAAATATTAAGGTAGCAAACGAAGAGATAATTCCTATTGAAGATATTCATAGGAGTTGTTGTTTAGATATACGGGGGTGTAAATTATCGGTAGATTTGATGCCGATAAAGTTAGGAGAATTCGATGTAATTCTCGGAATGGATTGGTTGGTTAACCATGGGGCAATTATAGATTGTCAGAAGAAATGTGTGAATATTAGAACGTTAAGACAACCTCAGATAGTATTTTACGAGAATAGATCGCCGGGACGTTCGTGTTGTCTAACCATGACATAAACTAGGAAATTATTGAGGAATGGATGTGTAGCTTATCTGTGTCATGTTGTTGATACCCAGAGAGTGGTAGCAACCACAGAACAAATACCTGTAGTTAAAGAATTTGCGGATGTATTTCGAGTGAATTATCGGGTCTTGCGCCGGATAGGGAGACCGAAGTTTGTAATAGACATTGTGCCAGAAGCGGTACTAGTTTCTAGGGCACCGTATCGTATGGCGCCAGTAGAAATGAAGGAATTGATGGTGCAGTTACAAGAACTGTTGGACATGAAGTACATTCAACCGAGTGTTTTGCCGTGGGGAGCATCGGTACTGTTTGTCAAGAAGAAGGATGGATTGTTGAGACTTTGTATCGACTACAGAGAGTTGAACAAGTTAACGATAAAGAATAAATAACCATTTCCCAGGATCGATGATCTTTTTGATTAGTTGAAAGGGGCTAAGTATTTTTCTAAAATAGATTTAAGGATGGGGTATCACCAGTTAAAACTTAGGAAGGAGGATATACCAAAGACGACATTCAAAACTCGTTATAGTCATTACGAGTTTCTGGTGATGTCGTTTGGGTTAACTAATGCACCAGCTGTATTTATGGATATGATGAACAAAGTGTTCAAATAATATTTGGACAAGTTCGTTGTAGTATTTATCGATGATATTCTAGTCTACTCTAAGACGCCAGAAGATCATGCTGAACTTCTAAGAATAGTGTTGGAGACACTGAGGAAGGAGAAGTTGTATGCGAAGTTCACTAAGTGTGAATTTTGGTTGGAAAAGGTACAGTTTTTAGGTCATGTCATTGACCATAAGGGGATATCGGTAGATCCAGCGAAGGTGGAAGCCGTGATAAATTGGGAACAACCGAAAACGCCGACTAAGGTGCAGAGTTTCCAAGGGTTAGCGGGATACTATCGAAGATTTATCCAGGATTTTTCAAAGATAGCTACTCCATTGACTAACTTGATAAGGAAGATGGTGAAATATGTGTGGATGGATAAATACGAAGACAGTTTTCAAAAACTGAAGAAGAGATTGAGTGAAGCGCCTGTTTTGTCATTACCCGATGACACAGGAAATTTCGTAGTGTATAGCGATGCTTCGCATAGAGGACTTGGTTGCGTGCTCATATAGCATGGCAAGGTCATTGCGTATGCATCAAGGCAGTTGAAGGTTTATGAGAAAGTTTACCCTACTCATGATCTGGAACTGGCCGTAGTAGTTTTTGCTTTAAAGATATAGAGACTTTATCTTTATGGGGAAAATGTGAGGTATACATGGACCACAAGAGTCTAAAATATATCTTCACACAGAAAAAAATGAATATGAGACATAGGAGATGGCTGGAGCTGATAAAGGATTAGGACTGTGAAATCCTGTATCACCTTGGAAAACCAATGTGGTTGCCGATGCCTTAAGTAGAAAGGGTCGAGAGAAGTTGTCTATGTCAACGGCTCAAACTGAGTTAATAATAGAGATGGCTAGGATGGAAATAGAAGTGAAATTATCGAGTGAATTGGGACATAAATTGTTTGCTACAGAGATTCAATCTACCATCATAGAGAGAGTTAAGGAGGTGCAACTCAAAAATAATGAGTGTGACCTGGTAAAGGAGCGACTAACCAATGAAAAAGATATTAAGTACAGTCTTGATAACGAAGGGTTGTTGATATTTGAAGGAAGAATTTGGGTTCCAAATGAGACAGAATTAAAGGAGCATGTATTACAAGAGGCTCATAGTTTGAGGTTTTCGATTCATCCTGGTAGAACTAAGATGTATTAAGACCTTCAATAGAGTTTTTGGTGGTTGAACATGAAGAGAGAGATAGATGAGTATGTGAGTAGGTGCTTGACTTGTCAGAAAGTTAAGGCCAAACATCAACGACCAAGTGGCTTGTTACAGTCATTGGAGATTTTGGAGTGGAAGTGGGGCATATCATGATGAAATTTGTGGTGGGACTTCCGACTACTCAGAAAGGGTATGATGTAATTTGGGTAATAGTGGACCGGTTGACGAAGTCGGCTCACTTTTTGCCAATTAGGATCAAGTATAACTTAAACCAATTAGCTAAACTTTATGTTAAGGAAATAATTTCCAGACATGGAGTACCAGTTTCGATTGTGTCAGATCGTAACCCACGATTCACATCGAACTTTTGGAGAAGTTTGCAAGAGCAGTTGGGGACGCGGTTAAAGTTAAGTATGGCATATCATCCACAAACCAATGGACAGAGCGAGAGGATAATTCAGATGTTAGAAGATATGTTAAGATCTTGCGTCATGGATTTTAAGGGTAGTTGGGATGATAATCTACCATTAGTAGAGTTCGCGTATAACAATAGTTATCATGCAAGCATAGGAATGCCGCCTTACGAAGCTTTGTGTGGAAGGAAATGTAGAACACCATTGTGTTAGGAAGAAGTGGGAGAATGCCAAATGCTAGGGCCAGAATTGGTGCAGCAAACAGTGTATGTGGTGAAGTTGATACAAATGCATCTAATAGCAACTCAAGACAGACAGAAGAAATTTACAGACTCGCATCGAGAAAATAGGGAGTTTGAAGTAGGTTCTTACGTATTTCTAAAGGTATCTCCCTGGAAATGAAATATACGCTTTGGAAAGAAGGGAAAGTTAAGTCCAAGGTTTATAGGATCCTTTGAAGTGTTAAAACGGGTAGGTGAGGTAGCTTATATGGTAGCGTTACCTCCAGGCCTTGAATGAATACATAACGTGTTTCACGTATCGGTATTGCATCCTTATAAGCCGGATTATAAGCACATAATAGAATATGAGCCTATTCATATCGAGAAGGACTTAACGTACGAAGAGACCCCAATTCAAATTATCGATAGAAAAGATCAAGTTCTGCAGAACAAAGTCATACCTTCCGTGAAGGTGTTATGGAAGAACCACGATGCAGAAGAAGCAACGTGGGAACTTAAAGAGAAGATGAAAAAGAATTACCCTCATTTGTTTATGTAATTTTTTTAGCGAGATTCTGGGGACAGAATCCTTATAAGGGGGAGGGAGTGTAACGCCCCGGAAAAATCGAGCCTTTTGTAAATACTTTTATAATGAATAAAATAATATTATTTGTTATTATTATGTGTTAGTAAGATGAATGTCGTTCTATAACCTAGAAACTTCGGAAAGTCGTAGTATTTTAACTATGTGAAGGAATTAAAGTGTTTGAATTTCCAAGACGAAAATAAAAGCTTTCCGAGAAATTCTCCAAAAAACACTATTCATCGATTTTCACTCAGGAATTATTTTTGAACTTCCGAGAAATACGTAACGTTATAATATCAAGGTGAGATGGATTATGTAATAATAATCTAAGTATGGAAAACGTAATATTTTGCATACGGACTTAATTAGATAATGTTAGGAATATCAAGCGTTAAGAAGATAATATAAAGATCGTATGATGCGTATGTATTGTGCTAGGTAGTGTATTCGAGTATGATACGAAGTATTATATGAGTATATGGTAAGGATGGTATTCCGTATATTATGAATTAATATATGAGTTAGAATACGAGAATTATACGTATAGCATATGTGATAAGGTTTTTAATTAAATGACATAGACTAGTAGGATTGTGTAAATAATTGAATAGTCCAATAAACATTAAGGGGTAAGCCCAAGGGGTGGTTAATGTGAAGCCCAAAACAAATTAATGCAAGCCCACATGAATAAGCTATATAATTAAACTAGGCCCAAAGCTATGATCCAATGGGTAAAGCTAGATCCATGGGGAAACCCATGGGTGATCTTGGAGCCCAAGTGTTGTGATGACCAAGAACTTTATGTGGTGGCCAAGCATCTTGTGTAGGGAGCAAGTTTACTTAGGGATTAAGTATGGAATAGTAAGAAGGTTATTAAAGAGGTGGGAGGGCCTAAATGACCCTTTTACCCTAACTTTAGAAATCCTATAAATAGAGGAGGAGATGGCTCATTAGTTGTTTGTTAGTTTTCATCCAAGTTAAACAACTTAATTGGTAGAGAGAATAAGCACTTTTAAAAGTTAAACTTCCATTGTTAGATTTCCAAGAAGAAGAAAGCTTGATCCTATGCCATTAGTCTTCTATCTCTACCATAATAGTTTGATAGAGAAGTGACGGTCATGTATGCTAAGAAATCATAAGAAGTGAATAAGCAATGGACTTAAGCCGAATAAGTCATGAATAAGTAAGATAAACCTAAATAAATTATGAACTTATGATGAACAATGATGAACTTGTCATATGAAGATAGTATGATTGATAAGATGTAAGAATGTTATTTAAAAAACTTAAACCAATAATAAGTCATAAGGAATGAAATCTTATAAATTATAATTTGTTAAGTTATGAACTTATGAGGAATAAGCCATAACCTAATTTAAAGATAAGTTGTTGTAATAAGTGGTTGAGATGTCTAGTTAATGAATTAAATCCATTTGGATTGATAAACAAATCGTTAGTAACAAAGTTTTGACGGAATTAACACGATTTGATGATAAACGTCGAATTCGTGAAATTCTTGGAATGGAAGTCGGATTTTGTGTTGGAACTCAGAAACGTTGGTTTTCAATGAAGACAAGTCTTATTTGGCATTATAGGGTTGCGGACTCGAAAATGACCAGATTCCGACTTAGAACAAAGAAACAAGCATTGAACGTTCACGAATGTTTATCATTTTCATTAAAAATGAACCAATAGGTGAATCGAAATCAAAAATATAAAATTCTTTCATGAACACGTAGAGTATTTGATTTGTGAACTATAGGCTCTTGAACGAGCCAATTCAGACTTATAACGAAGAAGTTACAAGCCCGGGAGTTTCACAAAAATAAAAATCTATAAAAATTTACAGTGCATGCAGTGCACATGGCGCTTGACCAAGGCCAAATAGGTGGCCATAGCAATGAAAGCATGTAGCCAAGAGGATGCTGTGACCTACTGAGGTTTGGCATCACAGAGCGACCCATTGTACTGAAGTTGGCGCCGCAGCGCCGGAACCGGGGAAAACCTACTGACGAGTTACGTGGCGGCATGGGTCGAGAGTAAAAAAAAAATGGCGCAGCACACCACCTTAGGTTTAGAACAATGAAGAAAGTTTATAAGTATAACATGAATGGTTATTTATTTACAATGAATTAAAGAACTTAATGAAACATTGTTAAGACATATTTAAACCTTAAGTATGATCATTTAGGGTTGAAGTTAGTCAATTGTATGTGAACGTAAGAACGACGTAATGGAAAGCCGGAACCAATAATAACAAATCTAATACAAAATTAGATTGAGAAGAAGGGTAAGGTTCTCTAGGAACTATGTATGTTATTCATGACCTAATGTGTTATGTGATGTTATCATCTACTGTAGAGACTTAAAGACTTAAAGTGCACGTGTTTTAACTATAGCAGACGGTAAAGGCAAGTAGTCTAACCCTTGTTTCAGTTCAATCTGGACAAGCTTTGTGATTCATGTATTCTTACGCATGAATTGATGTATGATAAAGTCAAGGCCAATTCTTTCGGTTAGACATAAGATGTTTTGGATTTCTTATATTCTATCAAAGTATGGTCAATGTTTTACCAAGTTATATTGGTGTGGTTTTCAAATGAAGACCGAGTATGCTAAAAATATTTTGTCGTCAAATGACAAGCACGTGAGGTTTCCACAACTTAAACATACATACGTTTAATGAATGTATTGTTGATCAACATAGAGTACTATAGGCTGATCACCTAGACGTGCTTGTAAGAAATGTCGGACTTACGGACTTTGTGCCGGGATGTTCTTTTTAAAGAAATTATGAAATGCTCAAGGTCTTGGACCGGAATTGATGTTTTACTGAATATTGTCATTGTAAAACGTTTTAAAGAAAAGAGAAGTGCTATTTTGAATTATCAATAGTACTTTATAACTATTGTTCAGTTATTGAAGATATATGATTTGTATGATTCAAGCATGTCGTTAAATAGAATTGTTTTACTTGCTGAGCTAGTCATGCTCACTCTTGCTTGAACCATATGAATGCAGCTTAGATTGAACTTCCTGAAGAATCCTCTAAGGATAAAGGAAAGGCTAAGGCAGACCGTTGAACTGTCAATGTTATAGTATAGGTTTAATGTTGTAATATATTTGATATTATAACAAGAACTAATGTAATGGTTATAAAGAACTTGGGAAATGTTAATATTATTTTGAATATATAGAAGACATATTCGTTCTTTTGAGGTTTTTCAATTGGATGTGTGTGTGAATGGTAGTACCGTGTAGCACCATCTGTCGGGTTAGAAGATACCCAGATTTGGGAGGCGTCACAAATATGACATGTACTCCTTTCTTGATTATTTTGCGGGGTACCATCAAATCATGGTTGCTGAAGAGGATCATAAGAAAACTTCATTCGGCCTCATCAATGCCGAAGCTACCTATTAGTGAGCCATGATGGCTCTTTTCCACGATTTAATGCACAAAGAGATAGAGATCTATATGAATGACATTATTGTCAAGTCCCGGAGGGAGGAAGACCACCTAAACCATCTCAGAAAGCTCTTCAACAGGTTGCATAAGTACAACTTGAAGTTGAATCCAGCCAAGTGTGCCTTTGGCGTTAAATCAGGCAAGTTGCTAGGGTTCCTAGTCAGCCACAAAGGGATTAAGTTGGATCTTAAAAAAATCTAGGCAATCACGGAAATGCCCATTCCTCAGATAGAGAAGGAAATACGGGGATTTTTGGGAAGGATCAACTTCATCAGCCGATTCATCTCCCAACTCACAGCAACCTGTGAGCCTATCTTCAAGTTGTTAAGGAAGAACTCCTCCATGAAATGGAATTATGAGTGTTAGAAAGCCTTCTTTACAATCAAAGAGCATCTAGTCAAAGCTCCTATTTTGGTACCTCCCAAGGATGGTATTCCCTTGTTCATGTCCCTGTCAATCAATGATAATGGCATGGGCTGCATGCTGGGACAGAAAGATGATAGAGGCTAAGAACGAGCTATCTACTACCTCAACAAAAGATTCAGTAGCAGTGAACATTGTCGACATCGGGATTTTTATTTGTCACTTTCTGTTCTTGTCTTTTGGTGTTCTCATGTTAGGTGAGATTTATTTCAAAAAATAAGTTGTGAAAAGGTTCGACATGTATATGTTGATGATTGGACTGTAAGAGTCGCCAGTTGGTAATTTTTAAAATGGTTGCACCAACTCAACCGAGAAAAGGTTTGCACATTAACCTAGTGATGTAACACTGCTTAACTGGTCTGTGAAACCGAGATTCGTTAGGGTCCGGGGGCTTAATTATACGAAGGGAAGGTGTTAGGCACCCCGACATCCGTGTTACCATGGTGACTGCCACTTTTCAATTTAAACTGTTATATGAATGTGTGTGTGTGTGTGTGTGTCAATGTGTAATTATCTGGAAGTAGTGCTATGCCTCATTTGCACCTATATACAAAGGGTTTGAATTTTATATAAAAGTTCAATTTTAAAAAGATCTAAAAATGATATTTTGTAAAAGAGGTTTTTTAAACCCTTATGCTCAATAGTAATTAAGGCTTTTGATACTTTCATTTTATTATGTGTTCGGCTGGATTGCTTTTATTTTTGAGATGCGAGGCATCTTCGAGAAAATAAGATACATAGCAGTGCCGAACTCCTTGTGGGCATGAGAGCCATCTAAGGAAATTCAAACACCGTGATAATTTACAAGTTTCTGACTAAAATGTCCATCACGGAATCAGAATCTAGATTCAGAGATCAATCTATGATCACATGATTCCTAGGCTCACATGATGTTGCAGTTTGTATGAAAAAGTCATAAATGATTATATATAAAAGTCAGATATATATATATATATATATATATATATATATATAACGATCAACCACCACAAAGTAAACTCCATGGGGATTGGAAATGTAAATATATATATATAGATGATGATCAACCGCTACGAAGTAAACTCCAAAGTGGGACTAAATGTAAATATATAAAAGCGATATATATATATATATATATATATATATATATATATATATATATATAGATTTATCAACCACCACGAAAGTAAACTCCAAGCGAGGACTAAATGTAAATAAAAGCGTTAAATGGCCACAAGTGATCTCCGAACTGACAAATATATATATATATATATATATATATATATATATATATATATATATATATATAAGCGAACGTATACGGATATTATATCCAGTGCTCCACCAAGCGAGTTCGATAACATTATATATATAAGTATTTATATATATAAAAGCAATAAACGCTCCAGATGTGAATCTAGGCTCAATCGAGGCATAAATCGATAGTAATATATATATATATATATATATATATATATATATATATATATGATGAACAATAAGAAAATAATTTTATTGATAACTGAAAAATATTTACAAAACTGAAAATTAAAATTGACTTACAAATTTACTTAGAACATTGAGAAGAGTAGAAGAAAGGGTTAAGAGAGGTTAACAGCGGTAGAGGCTAAAGATTCTTCTGAGAAGGAACTCAGAGTCTTTCAAAGTCCGCCTCACTAACTAAGTTCAGTTTCCTTTTATAGAATAAGGAAAGAACTATTACAAATTCACTATTACATAAAGTAAATGATTACAGACAAGATTCACTATTGATGAACAGTAGAACAGTGCTGACTTTTTTACTATTCATGGACACGTTTGGAAACTTTTGACAAAGTGGCCAAAACATTTGACTTGGAGGATGCTTTTGGTGGAAAAGCAGGAACATACTCAAGTGGTAGAAGACGCTTTTCGGTGAAGAAGGGCATCTTTAAGTTGGTTGGCTGCGGAGGAGCGGTGCATCTGGTGGAAATGTGACTAAGATGTCAGGCAAATGGGTCCTGAGCATCTTGCAAGTTGATGGTGCCATATGGATCATCATCATCACCATATGTGGTAGTAGAAGCATTCTTGGAAGAAGATGAAGAACTGCATTGATGCCTCTTCATGTAATTCATCAATTCTTTTATTTAATGCTTGAAGCAATTAATTTTAATTCTTTACTAGAACAATTCTTGAAATCGGAAATGTCACGAGAATAAGACGAACCAGTAGGACTGATTACTGGACTCTTTGGGTTTTGACTCCTTTGATTGACTGGAAGGTTCTTTGGACGAAACTGGAAGAACCTTAAGAGGGACGGTGGGAAATTCTAACTGAACTTGACCAATAATCCTATTAACATCAAACTTATCCCACCATTTGATGAAGAATTGACGGGAGAGAAGAGGAAATGGATCAACAGTGGTACAAGCTATCGCCAAATTGAATTCTTGACCATGAGGATCGGTTACTTTAGTTGGGATTTTAATGTCATACTGCCATTTAAGAATCCAAGGAATCTTATATTTACTTACAAATTGAAGAATGACAGGGAAGCCGTCATACTTTGGGTTGTGTTTACTGTGGTTGCAAAAATGACTAAGTTGAACTTTCAAAGGTTCAGGAAGGAGATCATAAGTGGAACCAAACCTTGTCCACCAGTGACTGAACCAAAAACGGAACTGGCTTTTGAACTTATGATCGAACTGAAAAAACCATGAATGATTGTTTGACTCATTTTAAAAAAGGAGAACTCTATACCAAGCTTCCATGTAATCATAATAACAATAAGAGTTATTTTGATTGAAAAGCTGTATAAGATCAGAGGGATGTTTTCCCCAATCAGACATTAGAATGTACTGTTTAATATATAATGAATGATAAAGTACTTTGGATTTATCATTATTAGCATAAATGGGTTTAATAAAGATTGACTCAGTTTCAATAAGAATATCCTTATAATACACAAGGGATTTATAAGGAGCAAGGGGTTGGAAATGCCATCCAGAAGGAAAGAACTGGGCTGCCAATTTGACTGGGTCATCTTTAGGTTTCATATGGGGTTCAATATGAAATAGGTGATTGGTCCATCTAAGCATGTACTCAGAAGGAGGATGACTGGGGTTTGAAACGGAGGCCTTTGATTGATTGAAAAAAGGGTCAACTGGGACTGGGTCACTAGCTAAGGCTGAACTGTATGGCTTGGGTATTGTACTAAGACTGGTAAATTTGTTAGTGGTTTGATAAAATGGGTTAACTGGGTGTGGAACCAAAGTTCCTTTTGGTTGATTACTTGGGCCAGTAGGGCGACCCGGACCACGAGAGGAAGATGTTCCTCGAATACTCATAGTGAATGGACGGTACCTGTATTGATAAATTCCCGAGTGAGAAAATCAGGAATTGAATTGTTACTGCCTTTAATGTATTCAATCTCAAAATCAAAAATACTCAATAAGGTTTGCCATCTAGCAAAGGAATGTTTAGAGGCTATGTTTTCAACATCTTTTTCTAAAACATATTTTGCGATTTGCAATCTATACGAACTTAAAACTTTGGGTTTAGTAAGTCACTTTAGAATTTGTTAATACATAATACTAATGAAAGTATTTCTTTTTTAATAATACTATAATTTAACTGTGTACTATTCCATGCACCGGAATGAAAACGAACAATTTGCTCAGGAGAATTGAGTGTTAACTTTTGCTTTAGAATTCCTCCGAAGCCAATGTCAGAGGCATCGGTTTCAATAATTTTGAAAGCTGAATCGTTGGAGATGCCAAGGAAAGGAAAGGCCTTAACATATCTTTTAACTTGTTGGACGACGGAAGTATGAATGTCGATCAGGGGGAGATTGTCTTATGAACGTTGAAAGAGAGGTTTGTAGATCTTCCTGAGATTTTTATAGAACTTGCCAATATAATTGAGTGAGCCTAAAAACCTCTGAAGTTGGGTTTTATTGGTAATCTTATCTGGGAATCTGTCAGCAAATTGAATAGCTCTATCAATAGGCTGTATGAGTCCGCGATAAATATTTAAACCAAGAAACCGAACTTTAGCTTGAAACAAGCTGCATTTGGAATGTGAGAGGACAAGTCCATTATCTTTAACTGTTTTGAAGAATGATTTTAGATGTTTATTGTGTTCTTCAATGGAATTGGAAAAAATGAGAATATCATCAATGTAAACAACAACAAAATGACTGAAAGGGTTCAAAATGTCATTGAGGATATTCTGGAATTCACTGGGAGCATTCTTTAGGCCAAATGCCTGAACATTCCATTCATAATGGCCGAATGGGGTGGTGAACGCTATTTTATACCTATCATCGGGGTGAATGGCAACTTGCCAGAAACCAGACTTAAGGTCAAATTTACTGAAGATAGTGGCATTACTTAACCGATTAATGAGGTCATCCTTATTAGGTAAAGGGTACCTAATCCATTCTAAGACCTTGTTTAATGGCTTGTAATTGATTACTAGATGGGGAACACCTCTCTCCTTTTCTGCTTCATTGTTAACATAAAAGGCGGGACATGACCAAGGGGATTTACTAGGTTTAATTAATCCTTTACGAAGAAGATCATTAATCTCCTTTTTACATAACTCCATTTGTTTATGATTCATTTGTATCGGCCTGGCCTTAGTAGGAATCAAGTGTTCTTTGAATTCCTTAGCATAAGGAAACCTTACTACATGCTTCTTCTGATGCCAAAAGGCATTAGGAGAATCAGAACAAAGGTTGTCTTTTAAATAAGTTTTTAACTCTTCAATTTTTTCATGAACATCTTTATTCTGAAGTTGTTCTTCAATACGTTTGTATTTAATTTCTTCCTTTAAGAAATTTAAATGGGTGGATTTACAATTTAATAAATTTAATGATTTGGAAATAGACTCTTCTTGAATAAATTTCAAATCTCTTTCTTTAGGTTTAATAAGAAATTTAAATGTTATTCTTTTTCCTAAATGTTTACAACTTAATCCTTCATTACTGGTAGTAAAAGGGTAGAGTAAATATATAAACGGTAACCCTAAGATGATCTTATTAGTAAGATTGCGGATTAAAACAAACGATGTTTTAAAACACATATTATCTTGACAGATATGAACTTTAGGCAGTTTATATTTTATTTCTATTTGACTACCATTAGCTGAGTTTAATTTTTCATTAGTTTTCTTATAATATTTAGTTGGGATTAGACCTTCTTGAATACAATTAAGATCTGTGCCAGTGTCAACTAGAGCAGGAAGTTGTATTGAAAAGATTTTATCAACAACTAAATTAATGGAGATATACCATTTTTGAATGGTGATATCTTTAATTCTTTTAAGAGAAAGACCTTGGACAAAGAGATCTGGCTCTTCTTTAGTTCCAGATGATTCAGGCTCATCGTGATCTTCATCACTAGAGGAGGAATCATGGACTTGAAGATCGGATTTTTTGTCATCAAACTCTTTTCTTAGATTAGAGACTTAAAATTTTAAGTTAGAAATTTCTCTTTTTAGTTTATTAACTTCTTGATTTAATTACGGAAGGTAACTAACTTTTTTCTTGGGGTTTTAAATCTCTCAAGAGTTTATTAAGACTAAATACTGGTTTTTCTTTTGCTTTAATAATCTTATCTTTAACTCTATTATCTTTGGTTAATAAATCTTTTAATTGTTTAGTGTATTGAGATTTTAACTCGGGATTAGAAATCTTACCAATTAAATCAATTAGCAAAGAACTTTCTTCTTCATCTTTAGTGATTACATTAACTTGTTTATTGCAACACTTCTCGTTGCAATTGTTAGTACAAATAGTGACTTCGTCATTATCACTACATGTTTCGTGGTTACTAGTACTGCTATTAGAGGAATAAGGAATGTCAAAACCTTCATCATTACTGACGTTGTTCTCTATTCTCATTAATTCTAATAGTTGTTCAGTATCTTCACTTGAAATATTTAATTGAGATAATTTCTTTTTAATTTTGCACTCATTTTTGTAGTGCCCTTTCTGTCCACAATTGTGGCAAATAATTTTACTTTTATCAACTTTTTTAGACCCTTTATTATATTTTTTATTTGTTGGTTTGGGTTTATTATAATATTCATCTTGATTTTTATTCTTTTTTATATTTGCGTTTTTGTTTTGATGATGCTTGTGACTTCTATGGTGATCAATATGTTTATGCAATTGCTTTCTTCTAGAGGGAGCAACGGTGGTAAACCATATTGTTCATAGAAGGTTCTAACTCATACTTAGCTTTTTCTTGTCTTTACTAGCTTGTTTGGCTAATTTAAAATCAATACATTTTTAATCCAATTTTTGAATATAACGATTATGTCACCATAAGTTAGGTTATCATAATCAATATATCCTAAATTTTTACTTAACTCTTCACTAACTTTATGTGCAAATAATGAAGGTAAACCATTGATGAATTTTTCTTTCCGAATGGTTTATTGCTATCATTTAGCATCATAACTTTCGAGAAAGTAAAAACATCTTTGTACCATCTAAAATCACTTAGAGTGGGACAAGTGAGATTACTTAATTGATCATGAATTCTTTCAGTGATATTACTGGGAGTGCCAACAAAATGTTTAATTATGGTAAATATTAAAGTATTGACTCCATCAGGCGGACCAACACCAACATCTTCATCAAAGATGGGGTTGCCGTCATCATCTAACTGGACAGCATGAATTATTGATAATCTAGTATCTTCAGTGAGATGTTTTTCCCACCAAGATCTGAGAATACCAATGAATCCACTAGCTATTAACTCAACAATATCTGGCTGAGTCAGATTGCTGAATTTAGTTATATAGCTATTTGCTACCATAGACATGTGATTTAACTTGTTTAAAATCTCTTGTTTACTGAAACCATCTATGTTCCATTCATAAATTTTATTGGATGAAACAGAGAATTGTTTATCTAGATTTCTCTCTTCAAATTATAGATCCGGAGGAGTAGGTCTAGAATACCAATTTCTGGTTATACTAGTGTTTTCAACTGTTAATTTATTTAATTGATCATTAAAATCTGGGACTGAAGAAGTATCAGAATGATCTGACTGGCTATTGCTTTCATTGTCGGTTTCAACTTGATCAATGATTACAATGGTGCCACTAGATTCAGGCTCAGTTTTTAACTTTTTAAATAACTTATCTATAGCTCGAGTGAGTTCACCATCTTTGTTAGGTAAACCTAATTTACTTCTATTCTCTGGTAATTTTAATAGAGGTTGTTCTATTTTTTGAATCGGGTTTTTTAACGATGGTTTCTTCAATTTTTCTTCAATCTATCTAGTTTGTCTTCCCCTACGGTTGCTAGATATTGATTACTAAAATTTAATTGTTCAATAATTTTTTATCATCTTTATTACCATCAAAAATCTTAAAAGGATTTGGCAACAACAGATGTATTTTTTAGCTGGAAGTAGGGCCGTTTCTAGCGGGGGATGACTAGAAGAGACCTTTGACTTATCTTCTTTAATCCATTGAGTTTTAGTTATAACATTACATTTACCCTGATATTGATCATACCAATTGTAAAAAATAATGTTTATCTTTTCACTTTAATTAATAAATCGTTTCCATCTATTAACAATTTTATCTCGTTCTTTTTTTGATTGGGTGATTGGAACGAAATAAATGCCTTTTTTCTTTATTAGATTTGGAATTAAAATCTTTAACAAGATTGTCCCAATCTAATTTGAACTCTTTTTTAATAACTCTTAATTGATTATTAATTGGAATCTCAAAATCTTATTGAGTTGGATACTCAGAAGGGTTAGGAGAAGAAGATCTTTCCTCTTCTTCAAGGGGGTCCTTTTGGGTATAACAAGGGTGACTAGCTTGACCGTGATTAAGGATACCTTTTAATTTAATATCTCTAATAGAAGGGTTACTAAGTACTTCAGTATCTCTTCTAGTGTGAACTGAAGGTGCTGAAGAACTAGTAAAATCTTCTATAATAACTGGCCTTCTAGTACGCTCAAAACTTATTTTGACCGTTCCATCAGAAAATTGTTTAACATTTTCAATATTTAACAAGTTGTTAACTATAGGTTGTTGAGGTATTTCACTTGGTAAAGCCCATTGACTAGGTAACGTAATATCCTTCCAGAGGATGGTTCTCGGGATCTGAATATTAGCATCACTAGTTGAACTTTGAATTAATACAGTTTGATCTTTAGGACTTTTATTAAGAGCATGAACGTTTAAGTTCGTTTTCATGGTCTTATAATAAATCATGTAAATCAAAGCTATTGGCTAAGAACCCTCAATCATATGAGTAATTTCTCCAGCAGTTTTAATGTTTAATGTTAAAGCTTTTAATAAATGTTGATCACTTAGGCTTAATGTGAAATCAGGAAAGCAATTGAAATGGATAGGTCCATTGTGCAGACTTGATTCCATAGCACCTATCATACTAGGATAATAATTCAAGAATCTAGCATCTCTAAGACAGAGGTAGATACTCGAATTTATTCCTTTAATGTTCAATGGTTTAACTGCAACTTGAACAAGACCGATGTGAATAAAATTGTAACCTTTCTTCCTATGTTTTTAATGACATCAGGAGATAAGAGACTACAATTTTCATATTCTTTATTAACTGCATAAACTTTTTCAACAGTTTTAACATTATAATCTATTTTAAAATTATCTAAAAAGGTTGACTGGTAAATTTCTTTAGGGGAAACCCTAGGTATGTTCCAATTGTGTAAAGCTTGACTAATATTTTCATAAATGTGTGTTTCTTGGTTAACTATGTCAGGGACGGGGGACAAAGTTGACCAGTTACTAGCTGAGGAGTTAGATCTGAACAATCTACTCATCCTATACTAAATTCAAAATAAAGTTTTATTCATTATTCTTCCATTCATACCCTCTTACCTTAAGCAGACTCATACCTATGTTCTTTAACCCGACACTGCTCACCCAAGAGACTTACAAAGGTTAGACATGAATAAGGTGGACTACAGCAAGTTAGGTGACTTCGGAATAAGAATTAAAGAGAAATTGTGAAAATAATAAGTAGATGAACAGATTACTGAGATCTTACTGGCAACTAGAACAAAAACAACTTGGCTCTGATACCATTTGACAGCGGATAAGTTTCTTACAGAAATTTAAACAGAAAGAAGGAACTTAAAGAAGATGACCGGTGAATCAGTAAAGTAATCTCTTTCTTTTATTTATAAACAGTTGAGGAAAGGAATACATATAACCTAGATAAACTATAAATAGAAGAGATAAGTATGAAGAACTTCTTATTCATCTTACTAGAAGAAGGAAGAACAAGCTTCTTCTTCGGTAACTAGAGAGAAGGCAGAGAGAGGACCTCAAGTGAGGTTTTTTACAAAAGAAAAGCCTTCAAGAAAAGCCCGAGTAACTCTAAACACTTCGAGTTACTTAAATAGAAAACTAAAAAGTAAATTACTATTGAATCACGCAGGATTCACTATTACATTTACTGAAGTAAAAGTACAAAGTAAAAGTAATTTACTAAAGTAAAAGTAAAAGTAAAAACATTTTACATTTACATTTACTAAGGTAAAAGTAAAAGCATTTTACTTAAAGTAAAAGCTGATTTATTGGGGGACAACAATGATGTTGTTGTTGACTGCTTTCTGCTTTTGCCGAAAGCTGATGATGACTGGGGCCATCTTTGTTAACTGACTGGTCCATCTCCTACCGGTGCCGGAGGGTGCTGTTGATCATCTTCTCAGATGGATCACCATCCCTATACTCTTCAGCCCCAAAATTTTTATCCAGGATTTTCCCTTTCACCTCAAAAAATTAGGTTTATAAAGAGAGGAGAAAATTTTTTCACCGAACAATTAGTCAACATCTTCAAAATTTCATAAATTTTGTAAAAATTTTGTTTACAAACAAATCAGACTGCGTCTGACACAAAGGATCACTCGATTGGTCTTGATCTATCAGTGAACTCGATCTAAACAGTCTACTTCGTTTTAACTGAGTAATAAAAAATTTCTTCTTTTGGCATTCCGCTTAACTCAAACCCTCTTACCTTATGTAAATACATACCTTTAGATCTAAGGATTCCCTTTGCCTAAACTGCTCCCACGCTGGAGACTTACAACGGCATAACGGGACTTATGGCGATCTCAGGTGTTTTACAGTAAGCTAGGTGATTTAAGGATGGAGCAAAAGAAGCAAAGGTTTGAATAAACATTTAGAACCTAGGCTAACTGTTTTGGACCGGGAACCACCAACAAAACCAAGAACCAACCGTGTGGCTTTGATACCATTTGACAGTGGATAAGTTTCTTACAGAAATTTAAACAGAAAGAAGAAACTTAAAGAAGATGACCGGTGAATCGGTAAAGTAATCTCTTTCTTTTATTTATAAACAGTTAAGGAAAGGAATACGTATAACCTAGATAAACTTTAAATGGAAGAGAGAAGTATGAAGAACTTCTTCTTCATCTTACTAGAAGAAGAAAAAAACAAGCTTCTTCTTCGGTAACTAGAGAGAAGGCAGAGAGAGGACCTCAGGTGAGGTTTTCTTACAAAAGAAAAGCCTGCAAGAAAAGCCTGAGTAACTCAAAACATTTCGAGTTACTTAAATAGAAAACTGAAAAGTAAATTACTATTGAATCACACAGGATTCACTATTACATTTACTAAAGTAAAAGTACAAAGTAAAAGTAATTTACTAAAGTAAAAGTAAAAGTAAAAACATTTTACATTTACATTTACTAAGGTAAAAGTAAAAGCATTTTACTTAAAGTAAAAACTGATTTTTGGGGGACAGTATAGGGATGGTTATCCATCTGAGAAGATGATCAACAAGACACCCTCCGTATTTACGAGAGACGGACCATTCGATCAACAAAGATGGCACCAACATCATCGCCTTCAAAGAAAAGACGCGTCAACAAAGAAAGACATCATTCTTTGTCCCCAAATAATCGATTAAAAGTAAAGTAAAAGAAAATACTTTTACTTTTACTTTAAGTAAAATGTTTTTACTTCTACTTTTACTTCTACTTCTACTTTTACTTTAAGTAAAATGTTTTTACTTTTACCTTGGGGCGGAAGTAAGAAAACAATAAGATGAACAGAGTAGTGCATATGAACACATTTGGGGCGGAAGTAAGAAAACAATAAGATGAACAGAGTAGTGCAAATGAACAACACAATTTAAATACTAAACATAAATAATTTTATAGATAACTAAAAAATATTTACAAAACTGAAAATTAAAATTGACTTACAAATTTACTTAGAACATTGAGAAGAGTAGAAGAAGAGGTTAAGAGAGGTTAACAACAGTAGAGGCTAAAGATTCGTCTGAGAAGGAACTCAGAGTCTTTTAAAGTCTGCGTCACTAACTAAGTGCTATGTGCAGTGGCTTACAATGACCTATCCCTTCAGGAGGTATGTCATCATCGGTGAAGGATATCACATTGCTGTTGAAGATGTGATCTACCAGATGATGAAACTTTTCTACATCCACTGTCTTTGGCAAGTGGGTTTCTTCTAATATTTTCAATAAGACCTTCCGGTGATCTTCTGAAGAGAATACCAAGTCCAGAATAGATATCTGTTGTGGTGCTTCTTTCAAGCTTTGCACCACCTTGGCTTCATTGTGTCCCATATGGCGGAGGAATTCTTCAATTTTCTCCTTGGGCACTTTCCCCTTAGATCTGATGACTGACATCATCACTCGTTGAGGGAGATATAGCGGATTTTCCTTGGATACCGCAACAGTTGTGTTTGATGTTGATCCTTCAACCTCTTCATAGTTCCATGGGACTTTTTTAAGGCTGATGATAGGATATTGTGACCTGAATGGCAATATGATTGGCTTTGGTGCAACCACTTTCAAAGGGTTTTCAACTCCTTTAAGCTTGATGGGTTGAATTTTAAATGATGTTGCAGCCAAATCTCCCCCAGAGGATAAAATTTCTATGATTTTCTTCCATCTTTGTAATCTTGGAGGAAAAGTATGTCCACTCTTAAGTGATACGGTGTTATCATCTGCCATTTGCAGGTCACCGCTGTCAATTATATTTTGGAGAAGATGGCAGAGTGTCCTGCATTCCTCAGTGATGTGACCGCGAGAATGAGAGTGGTATTGACATACTCCAGTAGCATCAAATCTTTTTGAGTGTGGATTAACTAGAGGTAGCAATGCACTGATCTTTCCTTCATTGATCAACATCTGTAATATTTCTTCCATCGGTTGGCCTAAATAGGTGAACTCCCTTTTGTTGGCAAAATCCCAACGAGCTTTAGCTTTTACTTTTTTGGCAAGATTTTCCTCCAAGGTTTCAATTTCTTGGGTAAGTGGTGGAGTCTTTGTGATAAGAGAGAGGAGGCTAGCGTGCTCCTGACTGAACAACTACCGTGTGACTTGGTGTTGATGTATCACCAGTTTTGCCTGTTGATTGACCTGTTCGTCAAGAGACTTTAACTCTCGTTCCATCATAAACTAGAACTCTGAATAATCTCACTTATCAGAATAATCATTGCTGGTTTGGGGAGAACCACTAACATATTTTGGGTACTTGGAGCTCTCTCTACTGCCCCTATTGATCATGTTAACATCCTCTTCCTTGTGTTGAGGGAGAGGGTTATCTTGAATGTGTGGTTGCTTGGGCTTGGTCACCACGATCTCACCACTGTCTATTAAATCCTGGATCTTATGCTTGATGGCCCAACAACCCTGAGTGTCATGGCCTGGAACTCCAGAATGGTAAGCACAATTCTTGCTTGTATTGAAGCCCTTTCCACTTGGATTGACTGGTGGAAGGAGATGGGTGATTTTCTTCTAAGCTGTTTAGAAGTTAGAATTTTTTTTCGAGTGAGTCCCCTAAGGCTGTGAACACTGTTGAACGTCTGACTTCTCCACTCTTTGGCAAGGGAGGATTTGAAGACTATGCTTGAAAAGGGGAGTAGTTTCTCCTTTGAACAGGCAAGTTTTGATTGCATTTTTGTCCTTACCGTATCAAGGAAACATCCTCTTCTTTCTTCTTATAGACCCTCCGGGGGTTGTTCCCATAACTTCCAGATTGGATATGCTCAACTATGTCTTTTAAAGCGGCGAGGTCTTAAATCTTCCCAGACTTCAATCACATTTCTGCCATTTCTCTATGCTTAATCATTTCTAAGAATGGCTTTCCTATTCCAGCTAGGACCCTCTTATAAAATGGAGCTTCTTGAATATCTATGAAGGTCGTCACCATTTCAGACTCTGTCATGGATGGGATAACTTGAGCAGCCAGACGCCTCCATCTTTGGGCATACTCTCTGAATGACTCATTGACTCGCTTCTTGACTTTGGTAATTTTATACCTATCTGGAGCCAATTGAGTTTGAAAGCTGTATTGATTGAGGAAAGCATGGGCTAACTCCTCCAAGCTATGAATTTTGGAGTTATCTAATCTGGTGTACCATGCTCTGTCTTCTCAAGTTAGACTTTTCTGAAAAAGCTTTATTCTGAGATTTTCATTCTTGGCGTAGGATCTGAGCTCTCCAATAAACACTTTTAAGTGGGTGTAAGGATCTCCCAATCCATCATATTTCTCGAAATAGGGAGTCTTGAATTTCTCCGAAAAATGAACCCCGGGGAAAATACAAAGGTCTGAATAGGACACGCTTCCGTGCACTCCAATCCCTTTGATGGACCGGATGGTCTCTTCCATTTGTAAAACCTTCTTCTGAATATCATCGGTGTCTTGTTCTTCTTTAAGATGGGTGATTTCAAGGGTTTTGTTGGTCTTCTGAGCCTGAGACTCATGTGTTGGGACTTCTCTGTCTGGACCCTGGATTCCTCCATGTGCAAAGGTTTCTGTTTGCATGGGTATTTATGGACCTTGAGTTAATTTGTTTACTTCTTTCAGGAGAGCAACCAACTCTATTATTTGATTGCTTAATCCTTCGAACTCCTCGCGATAGATAGAAGTAGGATTAGGCTGAGAACTTGTAGCCATGTCTGACTGTAGGCTTAGTGCCTTTTTGGACTTTGAACGGGTAACAGGACCAATCATTTCCCTACAAAAAGACTTATGTAGTATAGTCTGCGAAAACGTGGAAATGTTACATGTTATGTAATGTGTCCATTTTTTAAGAGTATTATCCTGCAAAATGAATGTCAGCTATTTTGATGACAGGATAGCATGGAAGGTCTTGATATGCATGTTCACATATTCCTTTATATTTTCCATTACATTGAGATTGACATGGAAATAAAATTACAAATAATTAAAATTACAAGTCATTGAAATGGGAAGGTATAAAGAGACTTCCCTCCACGTTTGGTTTATCAGAGGTTGACCTATCTTAGGCTACTCTCGCGGCTTTTTGGTATGAAGGTCCCGAGATCATCGCAATTTACTCGATGGGAAGTTAATTTGATCTTTTAAATGGAGCGAATCTGGGTGGTGCCTTTCCTGAGCCTCGTGGAATTAGTCTTCCGATGAGTCCAATAATCAACACCAATCGGATAGCCTCCTGGTAGAGGGACCACACAACATACATTCACATACATCGCATTTCACCGTATGGAAATGATGACATGTGCGAAGCACTAATATCACTGGCAGATCTGGTGCGAAGCACTAAGTGCAGTAAATAAAGCATTAGTATACATCCATTCAATGTAAATGTAGTATTCACACATAAGCAGATAAAAGTTTTAGAAAAGCTTGAATAGCGGCTTAAGCCCTCTTATTGGAGTCCCCAGCAGAGTCGCCACCTGTCGACGTCGGGATTTTTATTTGTTCCTTTTTGTTCTTGTTTTTTGGTGTTCTTATTTTAGGTGAGATTTTTTTGAAAAGGTCCGACATGTATATGTCGATGATTTGACTGTGAGAGTTGCCAGTTGGTTATTTTTAAATGGTTGCACCAACTCAACCGAGAAAAGGTTGTTACAAAGACCTAGTGATGTGACACTGTTTAACTAGTCTGCAAAACCGAAATTCGTTAGGGTCCGGGGGCTTGATTAAGCGGAGGGAAGGTGTTAGGCACCCCCCTGACTTCCGTGATAACACGGTTGTTGTCACTTTTCATTAAACTTTTATCTATGAATGTGTGTGTGAATTAGGTCTATGTACAGTTGTTTGGAAGTAGTGCTATGCCTCGTTTGCACCTATATAAAAATTGTTTGACTTTTGTATAAAATTTCAATTTTAACAGGATATAGCAGTGATGTTTTGTAAAATATGTTTTTCAAACCCTTGTGCTCAATAATAATTGAGGCCTTTGATACTTCCATTTTATTATGTGTTCAGCTTGATTGATTTTATTTTCGAGATGCGAGGCATCTTCGAGAAAATAAGATACATAGCAGTGTCGAACTCCTTGTGGGCATAAGAGCCATTTAAGGATATTCAGACACCGTAGATAATTTATAAGCTGACTGCAGCTGAAAATGTCCATCATGGGAACCGAATCTAGATTCAAAGACTGAATCTGTGATCAAATGATTCCTAGGCTCACATGAGAAAGCAATATGTGCAAAAGCTAGAAAAAGAACTAGATTTGAGCAAATCTAAACCATTCCAGCTTCAACGGTTCCAGTTTAGTCACCATGAACCGGTTAAAGTGAGAAATAGCCAGATTTAGGCAAATCTAGCCCGCAGGCTGAAAGATTAAATATCTACATTATCAAAGCGAGTAAAGTAGATATTTATATAAAAGCGATATATATATATATAAGTATATATATATTGACGATCAATTGCCACGAAGTAAACTCCAGGCAGGACTTTGAAATGTGTGTATATATATATATATACGCAATAAAAAGTCACGAATCGACGATCCAGGCATACCCACATAACGCGACTCTCAATGTTAGTAGATATAAATATATAGAAGTAATAGAAAGCATAAAAATTTGAAATATCTTACAGTGGGCTGCCAAGAAGACTTCAGATAACTTTAGATGCCTAAAAACTCGGTTTCCACTAGTTAAATTTCAGTATGTGGCAAAACACAAGGTTACAAGTGTTTAAAAAGAAGAATCACTCAATTTAGAGCACTTTAGAAGTGTTTATAGACTGAAATGGACAGAGTTTTCTCTCCTTTTCTTCATTTTTTTTAAATGAGCTCCAAGAGCTCTTATTTATAGACCAATGAGTTGCGGGTCAACCCGCTGGTCTACATGCGGCTGTCCGGGTTGCCCCGGGCTTTGTACGTCCCGTCGACTTGAAGTACGTGCACTTAGGCAACGCGCTTTCCACTCGAACCTTCATAACTTTCAATCAGAGCATCCTATAAGGGCGTGCTGTAACTTTTTCGGAATGCTATTGTCATAAGCTACACAATGACATGGGATTGGAGGTTGTACGAACCAGGGAGAATGAGTCCATGACTGTAAGACCCTAACTTTCATGAATAAAGATTAATTTTTCTCGAAATATAATTTTGAATATTATGGTGTGGATTTGATATAATGTTATAGTTGTGGGTAATATTTATAAATTTTGCAAAGTAAGCAAGTTGTTATAAAATATTCGATTGGTCGGAGAATATTCGTTTTAATAGGGAATATTCGTACGCCGGCAAAATCATTGGTGGACCCCACAACAGAATTATTGTCGGAGTTAGAAAACGATAGAAATATCTTTTTATAAAAATAACGACGAAAGTTTTACTGTTAACTGTTGAAATACCCGGTGGTAAAAGTATAGTAATACGCGTGGTTGCATAGTAGCACACGGTATTGATTATTGATGCTTACTTGAGAAGTCACTCAGTTATACTCAATTATTGCTACAGTAATTGCTGTATAGTATCTCACGTAATTTGATTCAATTATTGTCACAATATTTTATATTATTAAATCAATAATTGAGATGACAAGTTATTTATATGATTATTTGCATTATTGACAATGTTTAGAAAGTTCTGTCAAGAAAAGGGGTTTGGTCACCTAATTGTGCGCCAATAGGGAGAAATCCTTATTGGAAAGCCCCCTCTTTCTTGGGAATGATCTAGTTGTTAATATTGCAAGTTATATTATTGATGAATAAATGTTGTTAAAAATATTGAAGGGATTTTTATGAAGTATTTGTTATAAATTTTGCTTATTATATGGACCCCCACTTATCCATTTTTTAAAACTGTCGGTAGAAGTTATCTCAGTTTTGTTATATATATATATAAGTTTTATATATTTATATATATTTAGGTGTTGTTTAGGAAATGGGAGGGGAGGGAAACGTATAAAGGAGGGTGTATATATATATATATATATATATATATATATATATTATAATAAGTTTTATTTTTTATGAAAAATAGAATATATTATATTTTATTATGCATAGTGTTTCCATAGTAAATCATTTGAATTTCAAATTCAGCCGATTCAGCCCGTGATTTCTTCCACTATGCAGTCCGTGATTTTCTTTTTTCAAATAGTATCATGTCATTCTCCTATAAATAGGATGCTTAGTTTAGAATTGAAAATCACACCAGAATTAGAGAATTATTCTTCTATAATATTGAGCGTATTTCTTTCGAGTTTTAGGAAGCTTTAAGCATAGAAAACAATATAAGTTTTCTTCAAGAATATCCCCGCTATACCGGTCAGAATACTCTCCTTTTTAAGGCAAGGGATATTAATTTTGTTCAATATTTGTATAAAATAATATTTTCTTCCATACTCTGTAGTATGTGAGTAATATTATATCGTTTCAGATTCTGAATTCTACACTCATTTTGTTAAAGTATTGCTTCTATACTCCGTGAAATTAGTAGAATATCCTTGAAATTTGTGCTTCATCTAGTATCTTTTCATGAAAATATTATTCTGAGTATTCTTGATAATTTTTAAACTTTTTATGTTGGGGTACTATTCATGGGGTAATTCACAAGGTACTATTCACCTAGGGCACTATTCATGACAAAAATTAATTTTTTTTCTGTCCAAATTATTTTTGATACAATATTATTCTTAAATTTTACTCCACAAAGCAGTATCATGTTGACAATTTGGAAATTATTGAATTCTGGATTAATTAAATTATAAATCTTTAAAAATTTATCCTTTGTTTTCTTTTAATTGCATTATTATATCATTGTCATCATCCTCATGCTTATATTGTGATGAAAGTCATCTTTGGCCCGTAGTGCATGGATAGACTATTGATTGGTATGATTGTGACTAAGGATTATTCGGTATAATCATGACCCGTAATATTACAAATGATGTGGTAAAAGTCCTCATTGGACTGTAGTGCATTGATGGACAATTGTTGGCATGATCATGATCATCGGTGATAACACGGTTATCCTTGGCCCGTAGTGCATGGATAATTCATGGATGTGATACTAATGAATATCCTTGGCCTGTAGTGCATGGATAATTCAGTGATGTGGATTATTTATTAAGATGAGTCTCAGAGATAAAATTAATGATAAACTTTTTATATCATAGAAGATAGTAGATATCATGCTCTACTTAACTCTTCTAATAGATTGTTTATTTTGTTGCAGTTAAACTTGTTTTTTATTGTATTCTATCAGTTTAACATTGTTGAAGGCTAACGATAATTTATTGTGCATTATCTTAGTCATAATATTTCTTACTGGGCTAGTTGAGCTCACTCTTTGCTTTCATTGTTCACTTCAGAAAATGAGAATATAGCTGGGACGAGTCAGGGAATGGACTGATGGTCTAGGATGGTGTCTTTAGTAGTCCTCACTATTCTATAAAATAGTATGATAATTGTAGACACTTGAAATTTTGCATTCCTATTACTAACATTGCAGGAAGGTAGAATCGTCTTCTAGAGATAACCCTGGAGGTCAACTCATTTCAATCCCAGAGACAACCCCGGGATACTCAGTCTTTTCCATCTTGGAGACAACCCCGAGATACTCAGTTCCAGTCCCGGAGACAACCCCGGGAGTTTCAGTTTCAACCTCGGAGACAACCCCGAGGAATGCAGTTCCAGTTCCGGAGATAACACCGGAGAAGTCAGTTCCATCTCAGAGACAACCTAGAGATATTCAATTCCAGTCCTGAAGACAACCCCGGGATATTTAGTTCTAACCTCGAAGACAACCCCGAGGAAAGCAGTTGCAGTTCCTGAGATAACCCCAAAAAAGCTCATTTCAACCCTCAATAGTCAGTTTCAACCTCGGAGATAACCCCGAGGCACTCAGTTCCAACCCCGGAGATAACCCCGGGAGGTCAGGCATACCTTAGAGACAACCCTGAGGACATTCAACACTTACAGCAGCCCAATCTAAAAGACAACCCTGAGCAACGACTGCTAAATCATCCCAGAACCGGAGATGACCCCGGTGAGGGGCAAAATCATCATTTTGCCACCTCGATCCCATATTTGCACCATCTCAATAACATTTCATCCCACATTCTACACAGAAGTGTCCTACAAGAGGCATAACTCAAATCCCGAGTGACTACTACACAAGATAGCACACCAGATAGAATTTAAAGACTTGAAGACCTGGGCATGGACCCATCATTCGTACAAACTCTTATCCCATGTCATTGTGTAGCTCTCGACAACACCATTCCAAAAAGGTATTATACGCCTCAATCGGATGCCCGAATTGAAAGTTATGAAGGTTCGAGCGGACAACGTGTTGCATGCGTGCACGTACTTCGAGACGATGGGGCCCACGGAGCCTGGGGCACCCCAGGTAGTCGCAGGTACACCTGCGGCTCCCCCCCACCCCCCCTCCGTAAATAGAGAGCTTGGGGTGGCCATTTTAAGAAGAGAAATGCAAGAAAGCCCTGTCCATTTTGCTTTGTACACACTATAAACTGAGTGCTTTCTCTTTTCAAACACTTGTGAGCTTGTTCTTTGTCATTTTTACCGGTGGAAACCGAGTGTTCATTCACTTAAAGCCATTTAAAGTCTTCTTGGCAGCCCTTTGTAAGACTTTTTACATTTCTTAAAGCCTTTCTCCAATTTTGTGCACACACAGTTATTTACATTGAGATTCGTGTTGCGTGTGTATGCCCGGACTTCGGTTTGTGGCTTTTTATTTCTTTTATATATATATATATATCTATCAAGTTATGCCTCGATTGAGCCTGTATTCTTATATATATATATATATATATATTTATATTTACATTTAGTTCCGCCTGGAGTTTACTTCGTGGCGGTTGATCGTCTCTATATATATATTTACCACTTTTATATATTTACATTTCCAATCCCCCATGGAGTTTACTTCGTGGTAGTTGATCGTTCATATATATATATTTACATCTTTTATATATATAACTGTTTACAGCTTTCATACAAGCTGCAACATCATGTGAGCCTAGGAATCATGTGATCACAGATTCAGTCTTATAAATCTAGATTCGGTTCCCGTGATGCACATTTTTAGCTATAACCGGCTTGTAAATTATTCACAGTGTTTGAATTTTCTTAAATGTCTCTCATGCCCACAAGGAGTTTGGCATTGCTATGTATCTTATTTTCTCGAAGATGCCTCGCATCTTGAAAATAAAAGCAATCCAGCCGAACACATAATAAAATGGAAGTATCAAAGGCCTCAATTACTATTGAGCATAAGGGTTTGAAAAACCTCTTTTACAAAATATCATTGCTATATCTTGGTAAAATTGAACTTTTATACAAAATTCAAACACTTTGTATATAGGTGCAAACGAGGCATAGCACTACTTCCAGATAATTGCACATTGACACACACACACACACACACATTCATATAAAAGTTTAAATTGAAAAGTGGCGGTCACCGTGGTAACACGGATGTCGAGGGTTTCCTAACACCTTCCCTCCGCATAATCAAGCCCCTGGACCCTAACGAATATCGGTTTCACAGACCAGTTAAGCAGTGTTACATCGCTAGGTCAATGTGCAAACCTTTTCTCGGTTGAGTTGGTGCAGCCATTTAAAAATACCAACTGGCGACACTTATAGTCTAATCATCGACATATACATGTCGGACCTTTTCACAACTTATTTTTTCAAACAAATCTCACCAAACATGAGAACACAAAAAGACAAGAACAGAAAGAGACAAATAAAAATCCCAACGTCGACAGGTGGCGACTCTGTTGGGGACAACCAGTAAGAGGGCTTAAGGCGCTACTACAAACTTTTCAAAACTGTTATATGCTTGTGTGTGGATATTGCATTTACATTTGAATGGATGTGTACGAATGCATTTACTTACTGCACTTAGTGCTTCACACTGTATCTGCTTGTGATATTAAAGTGCTTCGCACATATCATCATTTCCATACGGTGAGATGCGATATATGTGAATGTATGTTGTGTGGTTCCTCCACCAGCTGTTGGTGTTTGATTACTAGACTCGTAAGGAGACTAATTCCAACGAGGCCCAGGAAAGGCACCACCAAGATTCGCTCCAGTTGAAAGACCGAATTAACTTCCCATCGAGTAAATTGCGATGATCTGGGAACCTTCATGCCAAAAAGCCGTGAAAGTAACCTAAGATAGGTCAGCCTCTGATAAACCAAACACGGAGGGAAGTCTCTTCATACTTTCCCATTTCAATTACTTGTAATTTCATTCCATGTCAATCTCAATGTAATGGAAAATATAAAGGAATATGTGTACATGCATTCCCTTTTATATCAAAACCTGACATGCTATCTTCCAAACAACTAACATCCGTTTTGTAGGATAATACTCCTAAAACGGACACATTATATAGCATGCAGCATTTCCACATTCCCTAAGACTAAACTACATAAGTCTTTTTATAGGGAAACAATTGGTCCTGTTACCCGTTCAAAGTCCAAAAAGGCAAGAAAGCTTCCACCAACATAAGCATGGCTTCATCCGCCGATCTAATCCTACTCCTGTCTCTCACGAAGAGTTCGAAGGATTAAGCAACCAAATTACAGAGTTGGCTGTTCTACTCAAAGAACTACAAAAATCCACTTAGGGTCAATAAATTCCCATACATATAGAATCCTCTGCACATGGAGGAACCCAGGGACCGGACAAATAAGCTCCAGTACCTGAGTCTCAGTTGGACAAAACCAACAAAACCCTTAAAATTACCCATCTCAAAGAAGATCCAGCCACCGGTGATATCATGAAGAAACCCCTGAAATTCCTCAGTCAGTACAGTTTCCAGTCTCTGATGGCTCCATACCGTTACCAAATTACCAAGGTCAAGAAACAAGCCAATGAGTCTTTCAGAGAGTATGCCCAAAGATGGAGGTGTCTAGCTACTCAAGTTATTCCCTCTATGACTAAGTCTGAAATGGTGATAACCTTCATAGACATTCAAGAAGCTCCCTTCAATGAGAGAGTCTTAGCTGGTATAGGCAAGCCATTCTCAAAAATGATCAAACATGGAGAAATGGCTGAGATAGGATTGAAGTCAAGAAAGATTCAAGACCGTGCCGCTCTGAAAGCTGTAGCTAAACACATCCAGTCTGGTAGTTATGGAAACAACCCCCAGAGGGTCCATAAGAAAAAAGAGGAGGATGTTTCCTTGATACTACAAGGATAAAAAGGCAGTCAAAATAAGCCTATCCAGAGGAGAAACTACTCCCCTTTCCAAGCACAGTCTTCAAACCCTTCATTGCCAAAGAGTGGAGAAGTCAGACGCACTCGAGTGTCCACACCCTTAGGGGAATCACTCGAGAACATTCTCAATCTTCTTACAACTCAGAAGAAAATTACCAATCTTCTTCCACTAGCCAACCCAAACGGGAAGGGTTTCAATGCTAACAGGAAGTGTGCTTATCATGCTGGAGCTCCAGGCCATGATACTCAGGATTGCTGGGCCTTGAAGCATAAGATTCATGATTTGATAATGGTGAGATCGTGGTGACTAAACCCGACCAACCCCATATGCAAGACAACCCTCTTCCTCAACACAAAGAAGAGGAGGTTAACATGATTAATTGGAGTAATGGACAGACTTCTTATTATGGTGGTGGATCCTCCTAAACCAGCAAGGATAGTGCTGATAAATGGGATTCTACAATGTTCCAGTTTATAATGGAACGAAAAATGAAGGCTCTTTATGAACAAGTCAACTAATTGGCAGAACTAGTGGTCCATCAACACCAAGTCACATGCCAATTATTCAGCCATGAGCATGCTAGCCTCCTTCCTTTTGTTATGAGTACTCCCACGTTGACTTCAGAAGGTGAAATTCTGGAGGATAAAATTGCAAAAATAGCAAATGCCAAAGCCCATCGGGATTTCGCCAAAAAGAGGGAATTTACCTATTTAGGCTAACGGATGGAAGAAATATTTCAGATGTTGATCAATGAAGGAAGAATCATGGCTCTGCTACCTCCAATCAATCCTCGGTTCAATTCTAATGAAGTATGTCAGTACCACTCCCAATATTGCGATCACAACATTGAAGATGTGACAACCCGAGAATTTAGAAAATTTTTAAAATCATAATTGAATTATTTAAGGTTCAATATTAGAACCTAGACAGAAAATAAGTGTATGCGTTTGATATTTTGGGAAGGAATTTTGAGGATTTCAAAATTCTATGAAAGATTTCGGTGAATTATTTAGGATTAAGTGTATACGTGAATATGTTCTGTGTATATGGTCATTTATGTGTTCAGAATGTGGTTAAGGGTCAAGGTTTGACATGATAAATTTTATTAGTGTCAAACCCTAGGTATATATTAAAAACGTCAGCGTTCAGTTAGAAAACCCTAGCAATGGATAAGAAACCCTAGAAATCGGTTCTGAAACCCTAATTTCGGTTCTGGGAATTCGAAACCCTAATTCGAAAATTGAAAACCCTAGTTTGGGAATGCAAATGTTGGTATAAGGTTTAAACGTTATTAATGATAACCTAATTAGGGATAACCCTAATTGATTTAGAAAACCCTAATTTCTAGTTTAGAGACCCTAATTTATAATTAGGGAAAACCTGATTGTTAGTGTAATAATTTTAATATTAATTAGGAAACATTAATCCTAATTTTCAAGTTATAAGTAATTAGAAAACCCTAATCTAATTAGGAAGCCTAATTTCTAAATTAGAAAGATTATTTTTCTGTTTAAAACCCTAATTCTTGGGTTATAAATCATAATGTACAATTTCGACCCTAATTGTTAAATTTGCAATTTTAATTAGGAAATAATAATCCTAATTAGCAAGAGTGAATTTCATGATTAGGAAATCTTAATATATTTATAGAATCCTAATTATAATTTAGAAATTTTTATTTTGAAAACCTAAATTAGAAATTCTAGAAATTTAAATTTTTGAAACCTTAGGTTTTAACCCTAAGGGTTAAACCTTAAGGGTTGGATCAAAGACCGATTTGCCATTAAATTTGCTAGCAAAATGACCTTAATACCCTTATTGCATTATTTTAGCATAACTTGTAGATCTTGTCCTAAAATGAGTTGGTGAACCACCCTAACTCTAGCTTATGACTTTTATATCTAGCAATCAGTCATCAATTGCCAGCCAATTCATTGAATCAAAGCTTATAAGTTAAAAAGTAAGAAAATTACTTTACTTTACTTCTCATATTCTCCAAGACCACTCTCTCTCTCTAACTTTTCGAAATGGAGAGTGAAAGGGAGTGTAAAGTTAAGACTATTTCAGATCATAGCTTTCCAAGAATAGAATCCATGATCAGAAATCAAATCCAAGCTAGAAAGGTATGAAAATCCTAAATTTTAGAAATCTTGTGATCTGATGTTATATGTTGGAATTGGTTGGTTAAAGTTGTGTATTAGGGTGTCTTTGAGTGATCTGGGTTGATAGATCATGCATCTATAACATGTAGATGTACAAAAATCAAGTTTTTAAAAACTGTTCTTGAGCTTGAAATGTGGTCAGACAACCGAATGTCAGTGGCCACTGATCATTGCTCGTTTATAATTTTTGTTGTTTCAAAGTTGTTATATGTGGCTTGTCATGTTGTCTTTGATCTGGAAGTGAAATCACAGTCGTTTAATGTCTAGATTTCAAGTTATAATCGGTCAAAGTCGGTTGACCGACGAGTAAAAATCTGGGTAACCCAGAAATTGATTTCAACGTCTGACAAGATCTTTGAACGCCCAGATCTGTCCGATATAATGTTATTTGATGATGTTGTGGTAATACATGTGTAGCCTGTAATGTGGAATATAGTTCCTGGCCTTTAGATCCCTTAAAACACCAATTGATCGGATGTAGTGGATGGTCAAAGTAGACCATCTGGTATGATTGTCTGTTTTCTGGAAATTCCAGAAAACGCATGAACTGAGTTTCTGACATAGTTTGACCGATTGATACATGGTGATCCTGTTGTTTTTGGACTGAGAAAATGTTATTTATTTGTTCTTTAACATATGTACTAGATCTATGAACCAAGAAACCACCTATTTAATAACCAGAACATGTATATAATCGAGCTACAAGATGGCCACTCGAACTGCAGGGTTTCTGGGAAAACCCAGAAACACTTTGACAGTGTGTTTGCAAGCCCAGATCTTTTTAGTTTGTTGTATGATCGAGATGATGATTATTTCATGTAGTGTTACATAAACACTACATGATCAACGTTTAACACGCCCCAGAAACACTTTTGATTGGAAATTATAAGCGGTCAAATCAAGCCTCTCGAAGTCTAACATGAAGTTCTGGGTTTTTCTCAAGAACACCTACAATGACGACAGTTACATCGCTATAGAATACTTTAGCGACATTTATTTCTAAAATCAATTATTTTATTTATTAAATAGGGAAAATGGTTTTAATTATTAAAATTAATATTAAATTCCTAAAAATTATTTTAAAGCCTGAAAATTAGTTTTTAATTATTTAGATTATATTTCATAAATATTTAATATTTTTGGAATATAAAGGGTATTTAATTTATTTAATTATAATATTAAATAAATTATTTAAAAATGATTTTAATACTTGAAAAATCATGAAAAATTGGTGTTAGAAAATATTTTAAGTTATTTTAATAACTTTTGATATTTTAATGATGAAATTCATTAATAAATTTATATTAATGATAATTAATTTATTTAATAAATATATTAAATAAATTATGGAAAAATAAATTAATATTTTAAAAATCATATAAAAATGATTTAATTGTTATAAAAATATTTTAAATTATAAAATATAACTTTTGATATTTTGTCATGAAAATATTAATATTTTAATATTAAAAGCAATTATCGGATAATGAATTTAAGTGTTTAAAAATCATATAAATATGATTTTAAGGTATTAAAATACTTTGTAATATTATAAATATATTATAATATTATGTTATGATTTCCATTAATATTTAGTATTAAATAAATATTAATGATAAAGGAATTATGTGGTATTTAATTCATTTAAATACGATATTAATGATTGAAAATTTATGATAAATGGTAATAATTACTTGAAAATTATTACAAGCTTATGAAAAATAATTTGACTGATAATAAATTATCTAAGATATTTGTGAACCAGTTTAGATCGAGTCTTAATGATTTTAGACTCGAGTTTTGTCCGACTAGACCGTCGGGATGTCAGATTTGTGTCGGGTTCAACTCAGACTACCATAGTTTGACTAGATACCAAGTCTTATGTGTGTTGTATACTGATAGGGTTATATGTTATGTGTTTAGGTTATTCTATATATATATATAATAGTATTATATTATGATAATATTATTCTAATTTGTATATCGATATTATTTATATATTAGGTCTTCATACAAAGCTTAATAAATTGTGTAACGATAATCAATGAAACAGTCAAGTTTTTCTTAACTCTACTTAGAGTTGTTTCATTCAGATATGCTTATGGTTAATCATTGCTGATTTCCATGTCTAAGAATTGTAGAATTGTACTCTGTACATATTGCATGTATAAGTCAGGTATGAAAGGTTGATCACCTTCATTACCATTCCGTCCAGATATATTTATTCATGTTCAATACTTGTTCAGTGAAAAGTTTGTTCATGCTAATTCATAACTATATTGTTGAATTATAGCCAACTTATTATTCAGACTCTTTCAATCATGATATATCTTTAAATAAATTTAAACTTGTTGGGCAACATTCATGCCCACCCTTGCTATATCATGATAAACATTGCAGATTAAGGCAAATAAGTCGGATACAAGGAAAGGTTAAAGATAAGTCCATCTTTAGTTTACATGTACAGATAAAGTTTGAAACAATATTGTATATTAATGTGATTGTATGTTAGATAGGATAATGAATTGTGTATAAGTTAAGGATACTCGACCTTGGGGAATAGTGTGTAAAGTTTATTATATAAACAATTTAAGTTTATATCTTCTACAATAGTTATAGAATGATTGTACTAGATTCATGGTGATTTGGGACCCGAATTTGGGGCTGTCACAGAAGAATGTTGGGCACTTCGCCATCTTATTCAGAACCAAATTGACAGTGGTGTCCTGTAGCTAGCAGATGATGACACGGTATTACTTGAGTGTGGGGACATATTTTCTATAAAATGGAAGGAAGTCGTAGCAGTTATATCCTCTGGGGATGATTTGGCTGCCATACAACTCAAAATACAAATAATTCAACTTAAAGGTACTGAAAATCCTTTGAAAGTGGTTGTGCCAAAGCCAATTATCTTTGTAACGCTCCCAAAATAGGTATACATCACCCATCTTGTAAGACCCCAACTTATTATTAATGAAATTTAATTTTCTCTATTTATTATTTTGAAATAGTAAGGGTTGATTTGATTAATGTGGATAGTTAGGGGTAAAATCATAAAATATTTCAAAATAAGCAACATTCCAACTTTGCACTCTGTGGTTATAAAATATTCATTGTTGTAGTAAGGGAATATTAATGTTTTAGGTGGTGGAATATTAAATAAGCTGGTTATAAAATATTCATTGTTGTCGGGAATATTAAATGCGGAATATTAGCTTGAATATTATATATGGGGCCCATGTGAGCGATTGGATGAATGAAAGCAATGACAAATATAAGTGGTTTAAAAATAACGGCGTAGTTATTCAGATTAATCTTGTTAAAATACTCGGTGGTTAAAACACGATGCTTTACGGTATTGCACCAATTATTGATTCTTACGTGAAGAAGGCACTTTACGATAATGGTTCGATAATTCTTTATTCGATATTTTATTGAGTTAATAATTCTTTGCGTTGATATTTTATATTCTTTGTTGTTTGATAATTGTCATTACATAGTATTTTTCATTATCGAAGCAATAATTCATATTATCTGAATAATATTATTAGATAACATTATTGGCAATGTCTAGAAAGTTACATCTAAGGAGAGGTTTGGTCACCTAATTGCTTGCGCCCGATATGAAGAAATTCTTATTGGAAGCCCCTCTTTCTGAGGAGCTGCACGGTTTGTCGATATTGTGATTACATAATATTATTTGTGAATAATTAATTATTGATTCATATGATGAGGAAAATATTGATTTTATGTGGATATAGATGGAGAAAAATTTTAATGTGACAATTGTTGAAAATTGAAATTTTATCTTTTTACGATAAAATAATTCTTTTAAATATATTATTATATTTTAATAATATAATAATGGTGATATTTTTACAACGAATGTGGGATATATGAGTATCTGAGGAGGAAGAGTATTTTTGTTGCAATAAATGTTTAAAACATATTAAACATGTCGATGGACCCCATTTATTGGTGAAATTTGATTATAGCTTTGTAAAATCCCCGGTTTGTGGATTTGGTCAATTTCTGTTTGGAATTTGGAAAAACTTTCTTACTGCAAAGTTGTAGAAATTGAATTTCCTATAAAAACTCATGAGATTCAATTTTTTGATAGAAGGGCTATTTATTATGAATTATTGAAGTTAGAAAGCTCAAAAATAATTGATTTTTGGAAGTTTAAAATATTTTAAATAATAAAAAAACGTTTTTTGTTTGTTTTGTGGGCTACAACATGTGCATAATGAGCTGAGATCAGATCTAGGAAGGTGGGCGTAGAAATCTTAATATATATATTAATATTATATTAAATTTTACTAACTTTGGTGTTCTAAAGCATTTTCTATAAATAGGGTCTTGGGTTAGAATTGAAAATCACACGAGAAAGCTGAAGTTTTCTCTCTATATTATCGGCGTATTCTTGTGAGTATTTTGAGTATACTTTGAGTATTGTTAGGCGGTGCAAGTTCCTTGACACCTTATACAAATTATTCATTTAGAAATCTTAATCTTTTCGAGGTAAGGGATGTTATTTTCTTCTCGAATGATATTATTTCTTCAATATCATTATCTTTGAAATATTGGTTGAAACTTTTATCAAATTTGGAACTTTTTCATGTCGGAGTTACTATTCATGAGTTACTTATTCACGATTCACGATTTACTATTCATGAGTTACTATTCACGAGTTCTTATTCACAAGTACTATTAATGAAGCGTGAAGATGTTTTTTGTGTGGAATTTCTATCTTTTGGTGTCGAGATTATTTCTTTACTATTCACGTATCGGCACACTATTCATTATCATATATCTGACACTATTCATAGAAAAAATGAAATTTTCTTCTTTTTGTCCAAAATATCTATTACGGATACTAGCTTTGATTGTATCCATGTTTTGATCATTCTTGAATTTTACACCACTATGATTATTTTTGAGGTATTTTTGGACATGGATAAAACAAAGTCTGAATCCTTAATCCTTAATCCTTGTCATTTTGTTTCCTTTGGATTCGTTTCTTTAAAAATATTTTTCATCATCCTCGATCTTAAATGATGATATTATTGAATATCTTTGGCTTTTAGTGCAAAGATGAATGATTTTTGAGAATATCTTTGGTAGTAGTGCAAAAGATGAGCAGTGTTTTTAGATGAACATGACCAATGATGAATATCTTTGGCACATAGTGCAAAGATGAATATTTGATTCGGATGTATATTGATTGATGTTACGGGGATAAAAGATGAGCGATGAACTTTTAAATTCATACATAGAAGATAGTAGTTTGCATTCTCTACTTAACTCTTCTAATGAATTATTATTTCATTGCGAATATTGATTTAAAATTTGTTGTCTATTGTATTCTATTAGATTTTTCCTGTTGAAGACTAACGATAATTTGTTGTATATTATCTTAGTCATAATATTCTTCTTTGGCTAGTTGAGCTCACCCTTTTCCTTTTTTTGTTCCATTTTTCTTCTCGGGGAGGCGAGAATATAAGCGAAATGCAGTCGGGGTATGGAATGAAGGTTCTAGAGAGAGTTGTTTAGTAGTCCTCACCATTTTTGTAAAATAATGTATCAATAAATGTGATGAGGATTTATTTGAGTATAGATATTATCTAGAAGATAATATTTGTATTTAAACTCACAGTTTCTTGTTGTAATAATAAAGTTGTAGTTGTTTACGTACCATGTATTGTGAACTCGGAATGGGTGATGTATACCTATTTTGGGGCGTCACGGTTGGTATCGAGCTTAGGGATATGATCTCTGGCGGAGATCGGGGAATAGAACTAGGAGGGAGGCAGTAAATCCTTAGCTAGTGTGTCCTACTAAGCTTATTTTTTAGTTGAGTCGATATATAAGGATATTATGTGATATATTGATTTCCTTAATTAACCCTTGTTTTATGGCGATGTTTGAGAATGTCGTGAGAATATTAACAATGGAAATGAGGCCAGTGGAGCGCTTTGTACTCACCAGCGAGGAGAGCGTGCAGCAGTGGCAATGTTCCTCTGTGAACAACACCACCGACGCGATGATGAGCGAGGGGATGTTTAGAAGCTTTTTGCGATTCATGCAAAATCGAGACGAGGAGACTTCGTGTTCAAAATACGGAGGAAATGATAGCAATTCACGGGTTATCACATTGGCGCGATTCAAAGAGTTGGGACCACGAATTTAAGGAAAAGCGGAGATCCGATCATGGCGGAAACATGGGTCAAACAAATTACCAAGATATTCGATGTCTTGGGATGCGGAGAGAAACGAAGGTTCCATTCGCCACCTTTATGTTTCCGTGGCGAAGCGGACTCTTTGGTGGGAGTGCGTGAAGCGTACCCATCCGGTACTTTTCGGCATGTCTTGGGAGGCGTTTGAAACTATTTAATGACAAATACTTTCACGAAAGTGTTAAATCGTATGAAGGAAGTGGAGTTCATCAGATTGGAACAAAACAACATGGCGGTGTCTCGATGCGAGGCAAAGTTTGCGAGTTATCGGTTTGCACCTCATTTGGTGGAGAATGAGGAGCGTATGGCGCGGATGTTTACGAGAGGTTTGAAACCCGCGCATCGACAATATCTCATTTCTCATAAATTTTCTCTCTATTGGATGTTGTTAACGAGGGCTCGATTATTAGAAGCGAGATAACGAGTATATATTCAACGAGGACCATAACGAGGATCGTACCGGAGATAGCGATCAGCGAATAATGATAACCGGCGGAGAAGAAAAGCAGACGGACAAAAATGGTAACCACTCTGGTGGTAATAATCCATAGCCATGAAAATAGAAAAAGCGAGTCGGGAGGAGATTTTAAAGAGGAGATTTAACAATGACCATGTGAAGGCAGCGGTCTTGGCGTGACAAGCGGGTTCTAAGGGAGGAGAACGACCACCGGTCATATATTACAAATCTGCGGAAAAGAGGACACATATCGGTCAAAGCGCCCTAGCAGTTCAAGGTATGCTATAATTGTGGAAAGGAAGGACATATCGCTCGAGATTATGCGATGGCGAAACCTAGTTCGTGAGGGACGGTGACTCAAAAGACATCCCGAGAAAAGTCAAAGTCAGCGATTAGGGAAGAAGCGTTTGTTGTGGTTTGGTCATAATCGAGAAACCCAAACGAGGTGATCACGGGTAAGCTATTTATAAATTCTTGCGAAGTTTATACCTTACTTGATCTGGGTCTTTACTACCCATTCATTTATCTCTCTGCTGCATGTGCTCAGCGTTTAAACTTGACTCAGGAGAAATTAGACTTTGACCTATCTGTGGAAACTCAGTTAGGAGAAACTTTCATCACATCCACTGTTTATAAATCTTGTTTGATTCAAGTTGGCACCATCACCTTACATTGACCTTATCTCTTTAAAGATACTTGCTTTTGATGTGATTTTAGGGATTGATTGGTTAACTACTCATCATGCCAAAAATTGATTGTTTTAAATAAGGTTGTTAGTTTTCATATTCTAACCAACTTTGTTATGCAATTCAACAACTAAACCATTAAAATCAATCAAACCATTAAAATCAATCATATCTAATCATAAAAGCTATTAGTTTATTGAAAAAGCGGATGTCAAGCTTTCTTAGCCCATGTTATGGATTTGAATAAAGACACGTCAAATTTGAATAATATTCTGTTGTTATTGACTTTCTGGCGTATTTCTGAAGAACTTCCGGTCTACCCCGAGCGTGAAGTTGAATTCTTTATTGATCTTGAACTTTGTACAAAGCCCATTTCTAAAACCCATATCGAATGGCTCTATTGAACTTGAGAGTTAAAGGTCCAACTCTGAGGAATTGTTGGACATCGGTTTCATTAGTCTAGTACATCTCCTTGGGGTGCTCTGTTTTATTTGTAAAGAAGAAAAGGCGGGAGTATGCGACTTTGTATATTGACTATCGGGAATTGAACCATGTCACCATCAAGAATAGGTATCCTCTACCTCGTATTGATGACTTGTTTGACCCGATTCTGAGGGCACAATTCTTTTCAAAAATCGATCTTAGATTACGGATATCATCAATTTGAAGATTAGGCGAGGATATTCAAGGCGCGCTTTAGAACTTCGATATGGGCATTATGAATTCTTAGTCATGTCTTTGGATTGACTAATGCTCTCTATGACTTTCATGGATATGATGAGCCAGTATTCAAGGAATATTTGGATCGGTTCGTTGTTGTCTTTATTGATGACATCCTTATATATTCAAAAGTCGTGAAGATCATGAGCACCATTTGAAATTTGGTACTCGAAAAGGCTTCGTGAAAACAAACTATATGCCAAATTGAAGAAATGCGAGTTACGGCTTGAGGAAGTAGCATTTCTTGGGCACGCGTGGTGTCAAAACATGGAGTATCAAGTGATCCGTGAAGATTGAAGCAATCTGAAAGTTAGAACAACAAAATTCGGTGGTTGAAATCACGTAGCTTTTGGGCTTAAATTGGTTATTATCGGAGATTAGTGGAAGGGTTTTCTCGAATCGCTACTCCATTAACTTCATTAACTTCGGAAGGATACAAAATTCGTTTGGAAGCGAAGAATGCGAGAAGAGTTTCAAGAGCTTAAGAGGAGACTTATTTGACTTTGTTCTAACAATACCATCTGGTTCGGATGGATTTGTTATCTCTGACGATGCTTGAGGCAAAGGGTTAGGATGTGTTCTCATGCAGCGTGGGAAAGTCATAGCTTTATGCCTCGCGACAACTTAAAAAGAGTATGAGAGGAATTATCCTACTCATGATCTAGAGTTAGCGGCCCGATCGTTTTTGCTTAAAGATATGGAGCACTATCTATATGGGGAGAAAGTGGAGATATATTCGGACCATAAAAAAGCCTTAAATATTTCTTCACTCAAAAAAGAACTCAACATGCTGGCGGCGACGTTGGCTCGAGCTATTGAAGACTACGACCACACTATTGATACCATCTGGAAAAAGCGAGCGTGGTAGGTGGCGTTTGAGTAGAAGATCATATCACGAGGAGCGAGTGCGATGATGTCAAGTATCGCGTAGAGCCAACTTTAATAGAAAAAGTTAAGGTTGCTCGAGCCACAGGGCCGGGAGGCGATGCGTATGAAGAAGAAAGTACAAAGGAGCTATTAGGGCGAGAATTGATGAAGAAGGAATACTTGAGTCCACTCTAGACTTTGTGTTCTAACGACTCGATTTGAAGTACAAGATTATGATGGAGGCACACAATACACCATTTGCAATCCATCTGGAAGTACTAAAATGTATCGTGATCTTGACATACATTTTGGTGGAACAATATGAAGAGAGAGATTGCAAAGTTTATCTCGATGTGTTTAACTTGTCAGCGTGTAAAAAGAGCATCTAGTACCTAAGGGTCCGTTGCAACCACTTGAGATTCGAAATGGAAGTGGGAACACATTACCATGGATTTAGTTTCTGGGTCTTCCTACGGTTTCTCGGGGCATCAATGCTATTTGGGTTATTGTTGATAGATTAACCAAATCTGCTCATTTCTTGCCGTCTGGGAGACTTATTCACTTGAGCGTCTTGCTAGTATATGCGTGAATGAGATTGTGAGGTTGCATGGCATGCATACTATCCATAGTTTGGATCGTGACCCAAGATTCACTTCAAGATTTTGGGTTAGCTTGCAAAAAAAGCTATGGGCGCAGTTTCTGATTGATTCGGCATACCATCCTCAAAGCGGACGAACAATCGAAAGACTATTCAAACTCTTGAAGATTTATTAAGACTACTGTCCCTAGACTTCAAGAGGCGGTTGGGATAAGTATTTACCATTGGTGGAATTCTCCTACAACAACGATTATCGAGCGCAAGTATAGGTGTAGCTCCATTTGAAGCATTATATGGGCGAAAAATGTAAGCTCTCGATATGTTGGGGCCGAGGTGGGTGAAGCAACATTTTGTTGGGACCCGAGTTGATGCGTATGACTCTGGAAAAGATCCAAATGATTAAACAAGCGTATACAAAGCGGCACAAGATCGACAAAAGAGTTATCACGGATCTTCATCGAAAGGGCGTGGAATTTAGTGTAGGGGATCATGTATTATTGCGAGTTGCTCCATGGAAGGGAGTTACAAGATTTGGGAAGAGAGGCTCGATCCACGATTTATTGGTCCATTTCAAATTCTTGGCCAGTAGTAGGAAATGTAGCCTATAGACTCGCGTTACCTCAAAGTATGTCTCGTGTTCATAATGTGTTTCACATATCATACTTAAATAAATATGAAAGACCGAACCACGTTATAGAGTTAGAACCCAGGACGAGATAGCGAAGACTTAACGTGTGAGGAGGTACTGTCAAGATCTTGGATAGGAAGGAGCATGTCCCTACTGTATGAAAAGGTCATACCACAAGTTAAAGTTTTGTGGAGGAATCATGCTATAGAGGAAATGACACAGGAATTGGAAGCGGAAATGAAAGCGAGGTATCCTCACCTTTTGAAACACAGTCGAATCGTCGTCGATTTAGGGACGAAATTTCATAAGGAGGGAGGTTGTAAGACCCCAACTTATTATTAATGAAATTTAATTTTCTCTTTTATTATTTTGAAATAGTAAGGGTTGATTTGATTAATGTGGATAGTTAGGGGTAAAATACTCAAATATTTCAAAATAAGCAAGTGGTTATAAAATATTCATTGTTGTCGGGGAATATTAGTTTGGTGGTGGAATATTAAATGTCTTTGTCGGGGAATATTAAATGCGGCGGTAGCGACCGTGTGTGGGCCCCATAACGGAAAGCGATTGGATGAAGAAAAGACAAATATAAGTGGTTTAAAAATAACAGGCGTAGTTATTCTGAATTATCTTGTTAAAATACTCGGTGGTTAAAACACGATGCTTTGCGGTATTGCACCAATTATTGATTCTTACGTGAAGGCACTTACTCGATAATGGTTCGATAATTCTTGTTCGATATTTTATTGAGTTAATAATTGTTGCGTTGATATTTTATATTCTTTGTTGTTTGATAATTGTCATTACGGTATTTTTCATTATCGAAGCAATAATTCATATTATCTGAATAATATTATTAGATAACATTATTGGCAATGTCTAGAAAGTTACATCTAAGGAGAGGTTTGGTCACTAATTGCGGCGCGCCATGAAGAAAATTCTTATTGGAAAGCCCTCTTTCTGAGGAGCTGCACGGTTGTCGATATTGTGATTACGTAATATTATTTGTGAATAATTAATTATTGATTCATATGATGAGAAAATATTGATTTTATGTGGATATAGATGGAGAAAAATTTTAATGTGACAATTGTTGAAAATTGAAATTTTATCTTTTACGATAAAATAATTCTTTTAAATATATTATTATATTTTAATAATATAATAATGGTGATATTTTACAACGAATGTGGGATATATGAGTATCTGAGGAGGAAGAGTATTTTTGTTGCAATAAATGTTTAAAACATGTTAAACATGTCGGTGGACCCCATTTATTGGTGAAATTTGATTATAGCTTTAAAAATCCCCGTTTGTGGATTTTGGTCAATTTACATTTGGAATTTGGAAAAACTTTCTTACGCAAAGTTGTAGAAATTGAATTTCCTATAAAAACTCGCGAGATTCGAATTTTTTTGATAGAAGGGCTATTTATTATGAATTATTGAAGTTAGAAGCTCAAAATAATTGATTTTGGAAGTTTAAAATATTTTAAATAATAAAAACGTTTTTTGTTTTGTTTTGTGGGCTACAACATGTGCATAATGAGCTGAGATCAGATCTAGGAAGGTGGGCGTAGAAATCTTAATATATATAATAATATTATATTAAATTTTACTCTTTTGGTGTTCTAAGCGTTTTCTATAAATAGGGTGCTTGGGTTAGAATTGAAAATCACACGAAAGCTGAAGTTTTCTCTCTCTATATTATCGGCGTATTCTTGTGAGTATTTTGAGTATACTTTGAGTATTGTTAGGCGGTGCAAGTTCCCTTGACCTTATATACGGTATTCCATTAAAGTCTTAATCTTTTCGAGGTAAGGGATGTTATTTTCTTCTCGAATGATATTATTTCTTCAATATCATTATCTTTGAAATATTAGTTGAAACTTTTATCAAATTTGGAACTTTTTCATGTCGGGTTTACTATTTATGAGTTACTTATTCACGAGTTTCACTATTCATGAGTTACTATTCACGAGTTCTTATTCACGAGTACTATTAAGCGAAGCGTGAAGATGTTTTTTGTGGAATTTCTATCTTTTGGTGTCAGATTTACTATTCATGTATCTGGCACTTTATTCACGTATCTGACACTATTCACGTATCGACACTATTCATAGAAAAATGAAATTTCTTCTTTTTGTCCAAAATATCTATTACGGATACTAGCTTTGATTGTATCCATGTTTTGATCATTCTTGAATTTTACACCACTTGTGATTATTTTTGAGGTATTTTTTGGACATGGATAAAACAAAGTCTGAATCCTTAATCCTTAATCCTTGTCATTTTGTTTCATTTGGATTCGTTTCTTTAAAAATATTTTCATCATCCTCGGTCTTAAATGATGATATTATTGAATATCTTTGGCACATAGTGCAAAGATGAATGATTTACGAAGAATATCTTTGGCCGTAGTAGTGCAAAGATGAGCAGTGTTTAGATGAACATGACCAAGTGATGAATATCTTTGGCTGTAGTGCAAAGATGAATATTTGATTCGAGATGTATATTGATTGATGTTACGGGGATAAAAGATGAGCGATGAACTTTTAAATTCATACATAGAAGATAGTAGTTTGCATTCTCTATTTAACTCTTCTAATGAATTATTATTTCATTGCGAATATTGATTTAAAATTTGTTGTCTATTGTATTCTATTAGATTTTTCCTGTTGAAGACTAACGATAATTTGTTGTATATTATCTTAGTCATAATATTCTTCTTTGGGCTAGTTGAGCTCACCCTTTTCCTTTTGTTCCATTTTTCTTCTCGGGAGGCGAGAATATAAGCGAGTGCAGTCGGGTATGGAATGAAGGTTCTAGAGAGAGTTGTTTAGTAGTCCTCACCATTTTGTAAAATAATGTATCAATAAATGTGATGAGGATTTATTTGAGTATAGATATTTTCTAGAAGATAATATTTGTATTTAAACTCACAGTTTCTTGTTGTAATAATAAAGTTGTAGTTGTTTACACCCGTGTATTATACTGATGGGTGATGTATACCTATTTTGGGGCGGAATGGGTGATGTATACCTATTTTTTACGGGCGTATTAGTTTCATCATTTGAGACTTCATTTCGATAATTAATCCATATCATCGAATCATCCACACTTTCGGAGCGAAAGATATTCATTAGTATCACGGATTTATCATGATCATATAAATACACCCATCCATCTTGCACTACTACACGGGCCAAAAGAGGACATTTACCACATTATTTGTAACATTAATTGATTGTAATTGCGTGATTAACTATTTCATTTTCCCTCGACATTTATTGTCAGATTGATCATGTGATAACTAGACACAGCAAAAGATGGCCCGAGCTCATGGTAGAATGTTCACTTATAGCCAAAACTTTGGTAGTGAATTTCTAACCCACCAAAACCGGGCCTTTTGGCCGGCCCATTTAACTTGACCATGGCGCTTCAGCCCTATCCAAGTGGCTGCGACTTTTTTTTTTTGAAAATAAAATGTTACTACTTGTGGGTTGTGTGGCTTGAACACAAGACTTGTAAATAATAAATAAGAGTTCAAACCAACTAAGCTACAACAACTATTTGTTTTTAATGCAATCTTCAATATATTTTAACTATAATTGAAAATTATAATTAAGATATGTAGTTAATGTAGGTAATTAATTAATAATACTAATTTATAATACTATTAAAATTTTAATTGATTGAGATATGTAGTTAATAATTTCAAAGTATAAAACTATTAAACTAACAATTATTAGTTTAAGTTAGATAATATAATTATAAAAATTTAAATTATCTATATATTAGTATTAATTGCGATTTATTATTTTTAAAAGTTAAATAAATTATATTAATTTTAAAGAATCAAATTTGATTATATACTTTGAATTACTAGCAATATATAATCCAATCAACCACTAATTTTTTAGATTGCAAGTCCAAAATCTATACACAATAATATAGATAATTTTATCCCTTAATTATGCAATCCCCTACTTATTGTAGTACATTTGGAAAGTAAATCAATCATTATCCCTTAATTATGCATTCCCCTACTTATTTGGAAAGTAAATCAATCATTATCCCAAATCATGCCTTTAGAATAATATCTAAAATTATAATACTATTAAAATTTTAATTGATTGAGATATGTAGTTAATTTAAGTAATTTAAATTATTATTAATATTTATTATTATTACTATTTTTGGTGTATCAAGATTAAAAAAAAAAAAAAAGCCAGCATGGTAAGCAAACCCTTTCGACCCAGACCCACAGGCCTCACTTTTTTCAAATTTCATGGCTTAGAATAGTTTTTAATCCTACCCATTTTTGGCCTTACTCAGACGGCCTTGGCAAAGACCCTTTACTTGTTTGCAAGGTGTAGTGATAATGAGATAAAAACTATATTTACTTGAAATAGAAACTCCTTATTCCTAAATAAAACTCACGTAATGACCTTTTATCAAGTGTAGTAAAAGATAAGGAAAATAACCATCAACTTTCATGTTAGTTTATATGGAAATTTTGTAATATACTAGGAAAACAATAATTTCATAGCTATACTACTTGACAAAAAGATAAGGTTTTATTTTATATTATATATATATATATATATATATATATATATATATATATATATATATATATTACTTTGTACGCCTACTATTGTTGTCGTCGATAAATATACTTAAACAAAGGATAGCAATCAAATTCTCCAACAATTAATAGTTCTCCTAAAGCAATCATAACAAAAGATGTTTGAATCTTTGCATAAAAAAAAAGGGTCCTTTACATAAGTATACAACAAATAGAAAGTAATTACAAGAAAAGTGCATCAACTAAATAATTATAAAAAGAATGTAATTATTACAAAAATAGTACAATTCACATTAATAAGAAACCTAAAATCAAGGATAACTAATAATTCAAATTCAAATTCAAATCTTGTCTTTAACAACAATTTCAAATTCATAATTCAAAATTCAAATCAAAATGAGGAAATTAAAAAAAATTATGAATGAGTTATTGTACATCATCCTCCTCCCCCCACCTCCTGCCCATGCTATATAAATCATGTAAATCATTGCTGCCGCCATATATATATCGCCGCCGCCATACCAATGCATGGGAGTTGTTATTCTGAATTTTTTACGATTTGGTTACCAACAAAAATTAAAATGTTTACCTTTATCTGAAGTTTGGCTACCAATCGCATCACATTTAAAATAAAATGGTAATCAAATAAAATTGAATTAGTTACTTTATCGAAAAGTTTGGTAACCAATTGTATGAAGTTTGGTTACCAACCGCATCACATTCAAAATAAATAGGTAATCAAATAAAATTGAATTGGTTACCTTATCGGAATGTTTGGCTACCAACTACATATTTGTTGTTTACTACTAACGTATGACTGTTTGATTCTGGGGTGGAGGTGGAGAATGAACCGGTGGAAGTGGGCAGCGGAGGGAGGAGAAGGGGCGGGAGGAGGGGGGAGGAGAAAGGGGCGGATGGAAGGGAGGCGGGGAGGCGGGGGGGGGAGGGAGGAGGAGGAGGAGGAGGGGAGGAGGGGAGGAGGGGGAGGAGGAGGAGGGGAGGAGGGGAGGAGGTAGGGAGGAGGGAGGAGGAGGAGGAGGGGAGGAGGGAGGAGGCGGGAGGGGAGGAGGGGGGGAGGGAGGGAGGGGGAGGGGAGGAGGAGGAGGGAGGAGGGAGGAGGGAGGGGTGGGACAGGAGGGAGGAGGAGGAGGCGAGGTGGAGGGAGGAGGATAAGAAGAAGGGAAACAGAAATGGAGTGGGAGAAAATCGTGGGAGATGGGGAGAAAATTGTGGGAGAGATGGTAATTGTGTGCATAATTAAAGGGATAAGATTGCACTTTTTTTTGTAATTAAATATTGCATATCACTCTTTTTGTAATTATTTTGTTTGTACTCTTTTTATGTAATTATTTTTAAAAATGTAATAGAATATATAATTGTCCCTAAAAAAATATCTTGAAATCCGTGGTTAGCTTCAAAAAGTAATGTTAATCATTTAATTATCACTCATGGTAATTAAGTCTACAATTTGTACACAAAAGTGTTGGGCTTGTCTTAAAACATCTCCTTCAGATTAAACACCTTTTGATTCTGAATTTAAAAAAATTATATATATAAATGAAATAATACCCCATTTCATAATAATGATATCACTTACAACCGTTGAACGAAAATAATATTCCTTGCGAATATTGAATGAAAATAATATTCCTACGAATATTAAATGAAAATAATATTTCTTACGAATATTAAACAAATATAATATTCCTTACGAATATTAAATGAAAACAATGAATATTGAATGATAATAATATTCATACGAATATAAAAAAAATAATTTCTCTTTAAAATATGAAAAAAAACATAATAATCTTTACAATTGTTGAAGATCAAAACCATTTCATGAAGCAACATATCACGGATCACGGACATGCAAATTAAATTATATGATGCAATATAATATGATTAATATATATATATATATATATATATATATATATATATATATATATATATCATGGTGGGCATGCAAAACATATATTTACTGCCATGAAAATCATATATTATCCTTTATATATAATCTTCATATTAACCTTTCATGAAGCAACAGGATTCAGCCACTATCATTCCTTAACCAAAGTAATCATACCTTATATATATAATATAAACCGAAACATCAATGCTCCACGGAAAAAAAAATCGCGAATGAAATAATATTTCTGACGGATATTAAACGAATAATATTCATACGAATATGAAAAATAATTTTTCTTCAAAATATGAAATAAATAACAATTTTTACTTCAAAAAGAAGAGTATTCAAACTGGTATAGCGGAGATATTCTTGAAGAAAACTTTCACTATTTTCTACGCTCAAAGCTTTCTAAAACTCTAAAGAAATACGCTCAATATTATAGAAGAAGAATTCTCTGATTCTGGTGTGATTTTTAATTCTAACTAAGCATCCAATTTATAAGAGAATGGAAGAATACTATTTAGAAAAAAATTCACGGACGCACAGTTAAAAGAAAGAAAAATAATCGAACCAAGTTCACGGGTTATTAGTAATTGGTGCTAGTCAATTTAGGAAGGACATCACATGCCAATTTAAAGAAATGGTCCAATGAGAACATTTCTCCACTAATAAGTTATCAAATAGTAATAGCATAATTGGAGATTTTAGTCAACAAGCTTACATCCTACTAAATTAAATAGGTTACCTACTTGGAAGGTAATTGATTTTCAAAACCAATTCAACAAAAACAAAAACATAATATATATATATATATATATATACACATGTTATAAACATATATATCTATATAATACTAATTCCCTCCAATATACGTTTCCTCCCCCCACCCCCACCCCCACCCCCACCCCCACCCCCACACCCAATTTCATTTCATCCATTTCTTCCACATGTATTTACCTTTATTATAAAGAATAAATTTCTATCGATTATTTTGAAAAATGGGTAAATGAAGGTCCATATAATAAGCCAATTTATAACAAATACTTCATAAAAATTCCCTCAATATTTTTAACAATATTTATCATTATTATTATAAATCGCAATATTAATCGACCAGGTCGTTCCTAGGAAAGAGGGGGCTTTCCAATAAGGATTTCTCCCTATTAGCGCGCAATTAGGTGACCAAACCTCTCCTTGACAGAACTTCTAGACATCGTTAATATTGTAAATAATAATATTAATAACTTTGTCATCTCAATTATAGATTTACTAATATAAAATATATCGATAATACTTGAATCAAATAACGTGAGATACTATGCAGCAATTACTGTAGCAATAATTGAACAAAACTGAGTGACTTCTCACATAAACCTCAATAATCAATATCGTGTTCTACTATGCAACCACGTGTATTACTGTACTTTTAACACCGGGTGTTTCAACAGTTAACGGTAAAACTTCCGCCGTTATTTTCATAAAAATATTTTTGTCGTTTCCTCAATCAGACAATAATTCCGTTTAGGGGTCCACCAATGATTGTCTTGGTCAATCGTCTGAATATTCCCTGTTAAAATGAATATTCTCCGACCAATCGAATATTATATAACAACTTGCTTACTTTGCAAAATTTATAAATATTACCCACAACTTTAATATTTTCTCAAATCCACACCACAAATAAAAAAAATATTTTGAGAAAATTAATTTTTATTCACAAAATTCGGGGTTCTACAATCTCCCCTCTTTATGAAATTTCGCCCTCAAAATTTATGTATGTACCTGATATGTCGAAGAGGTGAAGATACCTTGTCAGATTCTAACTCTTGAGGTATAACCTTTGAGCGTAGAATATGTTTCTTTTTATCCAAGATTTTAACAGATATTTCCTCATACGTTAAATCTTCCGCTATCTCGTCCGGTTCTAAATCAATAATGTGGTTCAGGTCGTCCACATATTTACGTAACATCGATACATGAAAAACGTTATGAACACGCGACATAGTTAACGGTAAAGCGAGTCTATAGGTTACAGTTCCTACTCGATCGATGATTTCAAATAAACCAATAAAGTCGAGGGTTAAGATTCCTCTCTTCATCGATTCTTGCTTCTAGAATAACACCCTCTTGAACCTTCTTCATCAACTCTGAATCTGTAGCTTAAGTGGCTTTAACTTTATCGATTAAAGTCGGTTCTAATCGTATATTCACTATCTTCACATAGGTTTGTATATTCGCACTCATAAACGCATACGATCTTCTACTCAACGCTTCAGCTACTACGTTCGCTTTTCTAGAATGGTATTAAATGGTATTATCGTAATCTTTCAACAGCTCGAGCCAACGTCTATGGGGCATGTTACGTTCATTTTGGGTGAAGAAATATTTGAGGATTTTTGTATCGGGTTCAAGGTCGATACCAAATTCAATTTCACGCTCTGGGGTAGGCCAAGAAGTTCTTCAGGGAATACGTCAGGAAATTTATTAACAATATCATTCAAATTTGACGTATTTTTGTTTAAATCTGTGACATGGGCTAAGAAAGTTTAACATCCGTTTTTCAATAAACGAATAGCTTTATGACTTAAGATGACAGTGATTGATTTTAATGGTTTGGTTGCATGATGAGTAGTTAGTCAATCAATCCCTAAAATCACATCAAAGGCAAGTATTTTCAAAGAAAGTAATAAGATCGACAGGTAACATGAGGGTGTCGATTTGAATCAAACAAGATTTATAAACAGTGGATGTAATGAAGGTTTCTCATAATGGAGTTTCAACAGATAAGTCAAAGTCTAATTTCTATTGAGTCAAATTTAAACGTTGAGCACAAGTAGGAAAAATAATTGTGTGGGTAGAACTGGTATCGAATAAGGTATAGACTTCGCTAGAGTTTATGATAAGCTTACCCGTGATAACTTCATTTGGGTTCCTCACTTGTTGGGAAGTCATAAAAACCGCTCTCCCTTGAACTACTCGGGTTTGACTCGTCTGGGGCAGCATTTGGTGTCATCACTACCGTTGGAATTAACTTTTCTATAGGGCATATTCCACCCTCAACTGCTTCGTCGTACTCCTGATTCATGATCTGAATCATCAATCTTCGATCCATATCGAATTGAGGTTGACCGCTCTGTACAGAGTAATTCAAAACTCGATGTTGGGTTCTCCGAATTGCTGTCTAAAAAGAAAAATACACATCATCCATTTAGCCTTTTTGGATCGGACGTCTCTTTCTACAATATCAACACGTCGCGCGGCTTTTACCCAAACATCCTTCATTCTTACTCGTTCAGTTGCTTCTTCTTTCAGCTGATCCTTGAAATTTGAATTCTCAGATTCCAGCTTTAATATCTTACATTCTGCCAAAGAGTGGTTCTGTTCAAGCATCACATATCGGGTAATACAATTTTGAATTGTTGCATCCCTTTGCTCCACGACTGCCTGCCGTTCTTCAACCTGTTCTTCTAACTCACGAATACGATCTTGCAGTTCTACATTTCGATAAAAAAATTCTTCTAATAAATTCTCCTCAGGTTCCTCTTCTTTCTCACTCTCAGCTGCTACCTCTGTGACTAGCTCGGGTTTAACTATTAATTCTTCTCTCACCACATGGATATCTCTAATTCCTTCTTTGCCTGACATTACATTATCCTGGTTAGTGATTAGAGGTGTCTTCACGGTCTCATTCACTCCATTGTTGACATTTTCTGCTGCCATTCTCATATACTGCCTCAAAACGAGGGTTAATTAAAGAAATTGACATGACACATAATATCCCTATATTATGACCGACCAATTAAATAACAGATAAACTTAGGTAGGTCATACTAGCGAAGGAATTTCCCGTCTCTCCCCTCCTAGTTCTTGTCTCACAACTCAGCCAGAGATCATATCCCTAAGCTTTGATACCAACTGTGACTCCCCCAAAATAGGTATACATCACCCATCTTGAGTCGCCAAATACATGGTACAAAATTTAATTACAATTTAATAATACAACTGTCATGTAAAATACGACAAAACATAAACTGAGAGTTTAAATAAGAATATTGTCTTCTAGACAGCATTTAACTCAAATGGAGTCCTCAATACATTTATTATCACACTATTTCATAGAATAATGAGGACTACTAATGCTATTATCTGGACCGTTACTCCGTTTCCTGACTAGTCCCGACTCCATTCTCATTTTCTGAAGAGAACAGTGAAAGAAATGGTGAGCTCAACTAGCCCAGTAAGAAATATTATGACTAAGATAACGTAGAATAAATTATCGTTAGCCTTCAACAGTATAACAACTGATAGAATATAACAGACAACAAATTTTAGATCAACAATTGCAGCGAAATAAGCAATCCATTAGAAGAGTCAAGTAGAACATAATGTCTACTTTCTCCTCTAGATTAGAAGTCCATCGTTAATATTTTATCCCTGTAATACTCATCAACAGTTCATCTATTATACTAAAGACAAGTAGAACTCTCATCACTTGTCTTCACCTGAACCACCACATATTATAATAAAATCACAATTCATATTTATAATCAAGTAATTCAACATTCCAACTTTGCACTACAGGCCAAAGATATACAACTGAAAAATCAATAATGCTGTGACTCAACTTAATAATATCACGACCACGAACTATCCATGCGCTACGGACCAAGGATATTCGTGTTTTCAATTACGGTCATGATTATACCGAATAATCCCTGGTCATAATCATACCAAGTCCATCTATGCACTACGGGCCAATGATGACTTTTACCACATCCATGAATTAATATTTCATCGCTGAGACTCAGCTCAATAATTAATCCATATCATCGAATCATCCCTACACTACAGGCCAAGGATATTCATTAGTATCACCAGTGGTAATGATCATGTCATACACATGCCCATCTTTGTACTATGAGTCAAAGAGAATATTTACCATATTATTTGTAACATTAATTGATTGTAATTGCATGATTAACTATTTCATTTTCCCTCGACATTTATTGTGAGATTGATCATGTGATAACAGATTAAAACTATATTTGCCGAAAGAGAAAATCCTTTTTCCTAAATAAAAACTCACGTAACAGCCTTTATCAAGTGTAGTAAAAGATAAGGAAAATAACCATCAACTTTCATGTTAGTTTATATGGAAATTTTGTAATATACCAGGGAAAACAATAATTTCAGTTCCTATACTACTTGACAAAAAGATAAGGTTTTATTTTATATTATATATATATATATATTTATTACTTTGTACGCCTACTATTGCTTGTCAATAAAATATACTTAAACAAAGGATAGCAATCAAATTCTTCAACAATTAATAGTTCTCCTAAAGCAATCATAACAAAAGTTGCCGAATACTGAATAAAAAAAATCTTGAAATCCGTGGTCAGCTTCAAAAAGTAATGTTAATCATTTAATTATCACTCATGGTAATTAAGTCTACAATTTGTACACAAAAGTCTTGGGCTTGTCTTAAAACATCTCCTACACCTTTTGATTCTTATTTAAAAAAAATTATATATAGAAATGAAATAATACATCTTTTCATAATAATGATATCACTTACAACTATTGAACGAAAATAATATTCCTTATGAATATTGAATAAAAATAATATTCTTACGAATATTAAATAAAAATAATATTTCTTACGAATATTAAAAGAATATAATATTCCTTACGAATATTAAATAAAAACAATGAATATTGAATGATAATAATATTCATACGAATATAAAAAAAATAATTTTTCTTCAAAATATGAAAAAAAAAACATAATAATCTTTACAATTGTTGAAGATCAAAACCATTTTGTGAAGCAACATATCACGGATCTCGGACATGCAAATTAAATTACATGATGCAGATTAATATAATATGATATATGTATATATACAATCATGGTGGGCATGCAAATCATATATTTATTGCCATGCAAATCATATATTATCCTTTATATATAATCTTCATATTAACCTTTCATGAAGCAACAGGATTCAGCCACTATCCTTCCTTAACCAAAGTAATCATACCTTATATATATAATATAAACCGAAACATCAATGCTCCACGGGGAAAAAATTTGCGAATGAAATAATATTTCTATTAAACGAATAATATTCATACGAATATAAAAAAAAAATTTAACTTTAGAATATAAAATAAATAATAATTCTTACCTTAAAAAGAAGAGTATTCCAACTGGTATAGCGAAGATATTCTTGAAGAAAATTTTCACTATTTTTTACGCTCAAAGCTTTCTAAAACTCTAAAGAAATACGCTCAATATTATAGAAGAAAAATTCTCTGATTCTGGTGTGATTTTTAATTCTAACTAAACATCCTATTTATAAGAGAATGGAAGGATACTATTTAAAAAAAAATCCACTGGACGCACAATTAAAAGAAAGAAAAAGAATCGAACCAAGTTCATGGGTTATCAGTAATTGGTGCTAGTCAATTTAGGAAGGACATCACATTCCAATTTAAAGAAATGGTCCAATGAGAACATTTTCCCACTCATAAGTTATCAAATAGTAATAGCATGATTGGAGATTTTAGTCAACAAGCTTACATCCTGCTAAATTAAATAGGTTACCTACTTGGAAGGTAATTGATTTTCAAAACCAATTCAACAAAAACAAAAACATAATATATATATATATATATATATATATATATATATATATATATATATTATAAACATATATATCTATATAATACTAATTCCCTCCAATATACGTTTCCTCCCCCCCACCCCAATTTCATTTCATCCATTTCTTTCACACGTGGGCCCCACATGTGGGCCCCACTTTTATTATAAAGAATAAATTTCTACCGATTATTTTGAAAAATAGGTAAATGGGTGTCTATATAATAAGCCAATTTATAACAAATACTTCATAAAAATCCCCTCAATATTTTTAACAACATTTATCATCATTATTATATTTCCCAATATTAATCGACCAGGTGGTTCCCAGGAAAGAGGGGGCTTTCCAATAAGGATTTCTCCCTATTGGTGCGCAATTAGGTGACCAAACCTCTCCTTGACAGAACTTCTAGACATCGTTAATATTGCAAATAATAATATTAATAACTTTGTCGGCTCAATTATTGATTTACTAATATATAAAATATCAACAATAATTGAATCAAATAACGTGAGATACTATCACGACAATTCTTCGTAGCAATAATTGAACAAAACTGAGTGACTTCTCACATAAGCATCAATAATCAATACCGTGTGCTACTATGCAACCACGCGTATTACTGTACTTTTAACACAGGGTGTTTCAACAGTTAACGGTAAAACTTCCGTCCTTATTTTCATAAAAATATTTTTATCGTTTTCTCAATCCGACAATAATTTCGTTGTGAGGTCTACCAATAATTGTGCCGTCGTACGAATATTCCTAATTAAAATGAATATTCTCTGACCAATCGAATATTATATAACAACTTGCTTATTTTGCAAAATTTATAAATATTACCCACAACTATAATATTTTCTCAAATCCACACCATAAATAAAAAAAAAATTGAGAAAATTAATCTTTATTCACAAAATTCGGGGTTTTACAATCTCCCCTCCTTATGAAATTTCGCCCTCGAAATTTACGTATGTACTTGGTATGTCGAAGAGGTGAAGATACCTTGTCAGATTCTAACTCTTGAGGTATAACCTTTGAGCGTAGAATAAGTTTCTTCTTATCCAAGATTTTAACAGATATTTCCAAATACGTTAAATCTTCCGCTATCTCGTCCAGTTCTAAATCAATAATGTGGTTCGGGTCGTCCACATATTTACGTAACACCGATAGCGTGAAAAACTTTATGAACACGCGACATAGTTAACGGTAAAGCGAGTCTATAGGTTACAGTTCCTACTCGATCGATGATTTCAAATAGACCAATAAAGTCGAGGGTTAAGATTCCTCTCTTTGTCGATTCTTGCTTCTAGAATAACGCCCTCTTGAATCTTCTTCATCAACTCTGAATATGTAGCTTAAGTGGCTTTAACTTTATCGATTAAAGTCGGTTCTAATTCTATATTCACTATCTTCACATAGGTTCATATATTTGCACTCGTAAACGCATACGATCTTCTACTCAACGCTTCAACTACCATGTTCGCTTTTCTAGAATGGTATTGAATGGTATTATCGTAATATTTCAACAGCTCGAGCCAACGTCTCTGGCGCATGTTACGTTCCTTTTGGGTGAGGAAATATTTGAGGATTTTTGTATCGGGTTCAAGGTCGATACCAAATTCAATTTAACGCTCTGGGGTAGGCTAGGAAGTTCTTCAGGGAATACGTCAGGAAATTTATTAACAATATCATTCAAATTTGACGTATTTTTGTTTAAATCTGTGACATGGGCTAAGAAAAATTGACATCCGTTTTTCAATAAACGAATAGCTTTATGACTTAAGATGACAGTGATTGATTTTAATGGTTTGGTTGCATGATGAGTAGTTAGTCAATCAATCCCTAAAATCACATCAAAGGCAAGTATTTTCAAAGAAAGTAATAAGATCGACAGGTAACACGAGGGTGCCGATTTGAATCAAACAAGATTTATAAACAGTGGATATAATGAAGGTGTCTCATAATGGAGTTTCAACAGATAAGTCAAAGTCTAATTTCTATTGAGTCAAATTTAAACGTTGAGCGCAAGTAGGAGAAATAAAAGAGTGGGTAGAACCGGTATCGAATAAGGTATAGACTTCGCTAGAGTTTATGATAAGCTTACCCGTGATAACTTCATTTGGGTTCCTCACTTGTTGGGAAGTCATGAAAATCGCTCTCCCTTGAACTACCCGACTTTGACTCGTCTGGGGCAACATTTGGTGTCATCACTACCGTTGGAATTAACTTTTCTATAGGGCATATTCCACCCTCAACTGCTTCATCGTACTCCTGATTCATGATCTGAATCATCAATCTTCGATCCATATCGAATTGAGGTTGACCGCTCTGTACAGAGTAATTCAAAACTCGATGTTGGGTTCTCCGAATTGCTGTCTAAAAAGAAAAATACACATCATCTATTTTAACCTTTTTGGATCGGACGTCTCTTTCTACAATATCAACACGTCGCGCGGCTTTTACCCAAGCATCCTTCATTCTCACTCGTTCAGTTGCTTCTTCTTTCAGCTGATCCTTGAAATTTGAATTCTTAGATTCCAGCTTTAATATCTTACATTCTGTGACGCCCCCAAAATAGGTATACATCACCCATTCTGAGTTGTCAATACATGATGCAAGCTTGAACTACAACTTTATTATTACAACAATAAAAGCGTGAGTTTGAATACAAATATTATCTTCTAGACAATATCTATACTCAAATAAATCCTCATCACATTTATTGATACATTATTTTACAAAAATAGTGAGGACTACTAAACAACTCTCTCTAGAACTTTCATTCCATACCCCACTAAATTTTCGCTATATTCTCGCCTCCCGAGAAGAAAAATGGAACAAAAAGGAAAGGGTGAGCTCAACTAGCCCAAGAAAGAATATTATGACTAAGATAATATACAAAAAATTATCGTTAGTCTTCAACAGGGAAAAATCTAATAGAATCTGAATAGACAAAAAATTTTAAATCAATATTCGTGGCGAAAATAATAATTCATTAGAAGAGTTAAGTAGAGAATGCAAACTACTATCTTCTATGTATGAATTTAAAAGTTCATCGCCTATCTTTTATCCCCTGTAACATCAATCAATATATATCTGGAATCAAATATTCATCTTTGCACTACTGAGGCCAAAGATATTCATCGATTGGTCATGTTCATCTAAATGAGTTTGTTCATCTTTTGCACGGGCAAAATATATTCTTCGAAATCATTCATCTTTGCACTACAGGCCAAAGATATTCCATAATATCATCATTTAAGGCGAGGATGATGAAAATATTTTTAAAAGCGAATCCAAAGGAAACAAAATGACAAGGATTAAGAATTAATGATTAAGTACTTTGTTTTATCCACGTCCAAAAATACCTCAAAAATAATCATAGTGGTGTAAAATTCAAGAATGATCAAAACATGGATACAATCAAAGCTAGTATCCGAATAGATATTTTGGGACAAAAGAAAATTTTTCATTTTTCGATGAATAGTGCAGTATTCGTGAATAATTATCGATATCGTGAATAGTCTTGAGTATCGTGAATAGTAACTCAGACACCAAAAGTTCCAAATTTGATAAAACTTGAGATCAATATTTCAAAGATAATGATATTGAAGAAATAATATCATTACAAAAAATAATAATATCCCTTACCTCACAAAGACAAGATTTCGGTTTGAAACAGGATATTGACTATAACTTGAACTTGTACATGTATAGCAATACTCAAAGTATACTCAAAATACTCACAAGAATACGCCGACAATATATAGAGAGAAAAACTTCAATTTACGGTGTGATTTTCAATTCTAACCTAAGCACCTATTTATAGGAAAATGCTTAGAACACCAAAGCGAAAATTTAATATAATATTATTATTTATAATAAAATTTCCTCGCCTCTTAGAATTCAGCTCCTAGCATTTCCCACATGCTCACCTTCTAGAAAAAGTAATAAAACGTTTTTCCAATTTAAAATATTTTAAACTTCCAAAATTAATTATTTGAACTTGAACTTCAATAATTCATAATAAATATCCCTTTTATCAGAAAATTCGAATCTCATGAGTTGTTATAGGAAATTCAATTCTCTACAACTTTGTAGAAGAAAGTTTTCCAAATTCCAAATGCAAAATTGACCAAAATCCACAAACAAGCGATTTTATTACAGTTATAATCAAATTTCACCAATAAATGGGGTCCACCGACATGTTTAACATGTTTTAAACATTTATTGCAACAAAATTTTCTTCCTCCTCAGTATACTCATATATCCCACATTCGTTGTAAAAATATCACCATTATTATATTATTAAAATATAATAATATATTTAAAAAATTATTTTATCGAGGAAAAGATAAAATTTCAATTTTCAACAATTGTCACATTAAAATTTTTCTCCATCTATATCCACATAAAATCAATATTTTCCTCATCACATGAATCAATAATTAATTATTCACAAATAATATTACTGAGAATCACAATATTGACAACCGTGCGCTTTCAGGAAAGAGGGGCTTTCCAATAAGAATTTCTTCTTCTTGGCGCATGCAATTAGGTGACCAAACCTCTCCTTAAGCGTAACTTTCTAGACATTGCCAATAATGTTATCTAATAATATTATTCAGATAATATGAATTATTGCTTCGATAATGAAAAATACTTGTGTAATGACAATTATCAAACAACAACAATAATATAAAATATCAACGCAACAATTATTAACTCAATAAAATCTTTGAGCAATAATTATCGTAACCATTATTGAGTAGTGCCTTCTTCGTAAGAATCAATAATTGGTGCAATACCGTAAAGCTACTTGTGTTTTAACCAAAGTTAGTATTTTAACAAGATTAATCTGATATTAACTACGCTATATTTTAAAACCACTTATATTTGTCGTTTTCTTCATCCAATCGCTTTTTTTTATGGGCCCACAAAATCTCGCTGCCGTCGTCTTTAATATTCCCAACAAAGAAGAATATTCCACGACCAAATGAATATTCCCCGACAACAATGAATATTTTATAACCACTTGCTTATTTTGAAATATTTGCGTATTTTACCCATAACTATCCACATTAATCAAATCAACCCTTACTATTTCAAAATAATAAATAGAGAAAATTAAATTTCATTAATAATAAGTTGGGGTCTTACACATTCTGCCAAAGAGTGCTTCTGTTCAAGCATCACATATCGGGTAATACAATTTTGAATTGTTGCATCCCTTTGCTCCACGACTGCCTGCCGTTCTTCAACCTGTTCTTCTAACTCACGAATACGATCTTGCAGTTCTACATTTTGATCAAAAAATTCTTCTAATAAATTCTCCTCACGTTCCCCTTCTTCCTCACTCTCAGCTGCTACCTCTATGACTAGCTTGGGTTCAACTACTAATTCTTCCCTCACCACATGGATATCTCTAATTCCTTCTTTGTCTGACATTACATTATCCTGGTTAGTGATTAGAGGTGTCTCCACGGTCTCATTCACTCTATTGTTGACATTTTCTGCTGCCATTCTCATATACTGCCACAAAACGAGGGTTAATTAAAGAAATTGATATGCCACATAATATTCCTATATTATGACCGATCAATTAAATAACAAATAAATTTAGGTAGGTCATACTAGCGAAGGAATTCTCCGTCTCTCCCCTCCTAGTTCTTCTCTCACAACTCAGCAAAGGATCATATCCCTAAGCTTTGATACCAACTGTGACTTCCCCAAAATAGGTATACATCACCCATCTTGAGTCGCCAAATACATGGTACAAAATTTAAATACAATTTAATAATACAACTGTCGTGTAAAATTCGACAAAACATAAACTGAGAGTTTTAATAAGAATATTGTCTTCTAGACAGCATTTAACTCAAATGGAGTCCTCAATACATTTATTATCACACTATTTCATAGAATAATGAGGACTACTAATGCCATTATCTGGATCGTTACTCCGTTTCCTGACTAGTCCCGACTCCATTCTCATTTTCTGAAGAGAACAGTGAAAGAAAGGGTGAGCTCAACTAGTCCAGTAAGAAATATTATGAATAAGACAACGTAGAATAAATTATCGTTAGCCTTGAATAGTATAACAACTGATAGAATATAACAGACAACAAGTTTTAGATCAACAACTACAGCGAAATAAGCAATCCATTAGAAGAGTCAAGTAGAACATAATGTCTACTTTCTCCTCTAGATTAGAAGTCCATCGTTAATATTTCATCCCTGTAATACTCATCAATAGTTCATCTATTATACTAAAGACAAGTAGAACTCTCATCACTTGTCTTCACCTGAACCACCACATATTATAATTAAATCACAATTCATATTTATAATCAAATAATTCATCATTCCAACTTTGCACTACAGACCAAAGATATATAACTGAAAAACCAATAATGCTGAGACTCAACTTAATAGTATCACGACCACGAACTATCCATGCACTACGGGCCAAGGATATTCGTGTTTTCAATTACGGTCGTGATTATACCGAATAATCTCTGGTCATAATCATACCAAGTCCATCTATGCACTACGAGCCAAAGATGACTTTTACCACATCCATGAATTAATATTTCATCGCTGAGACTCAGCTTAATAATTAAATCATATCATCGAATCATCCCTGCACTACAGGCCAATGATATTCATTAGTATCATCAGTGGTCATGATCATGTCATACACATGCCCATCTTTGCACTACAGGTCAAAGAGGACCTTTACCACATTATTTGTAACATTAATTGATTATAATTGCGTGATTAACTATTTCATTTTCCCTCGACATTTATTGTGAGATTGATCATGTGATAACAGATAAAAACTATATTTGCCGAAATAGAAAATCCTTATTCCTAAATAAAAACTCAGTTAACAGCCTTTATCAAGTGTAGTAAAAGATAAGGAAAATAACCATCAACTTTCATGTTAGTTTATATGGAAATTTTGTAATATACCAGGGAAAACAATAATTTCAGTAGCTATACTACTTGACAAAAAGATAAGGTTTTATTTTATATTATATATATATATATATTATTACTTTGTACGCCTACTATTGCTTGTCAATAAAATATACTTAAACAAAGGATAGCAATCAAATTCTCCAACAATTAATAGTTCTCCTAAAGTAATCATAACAAAAGATGTCGAATACTGCATAAAAAATATATCTTGAAATCCGTGGTTAGCTTCAAAAAAGTAATGTTAATCATTTAATTATCACTCATGGTAATTAAGTCTACAATTTGTACACAAAAGTCTTGGGCTTGTCTTAAAACATCTCCTTCAGATTAAACACCTTTTTGATTCTGATTTTAAAAAAATTATATATAGAAATGAAATAATTCCCCTTTTCATAATAATGATATCACTTACAACTGTTGAACGAAAATAATATTCCTTACGAATATTGAATAAAAATAATATTCCTACAAATATTAAATGAAAATAATATTTCTTACAAATATTAAACAAATATAATATTCCTTACGAATATTAAATGAAAACAATGAATATTGAATGATAATAATATTCATATGAATATAAAAAAATAATTTCTCTTCAAAATATGAAAAAAAAAACATAATAATCTTTACAATTGTTGAAGATCAAAACCATTTCGAAGCAACATATCACGGATCTCGGACATGCAAATTAAATTACATGATGCAGATTAATATAATATGATATATGTTATATATATATAATCATGGTGGGCATGCAAATCATATATTTAGTGCCATGCAAATCATATATTATCCTTTATATATAATCTTCATATTAACCTTTCATGAAGCAACAGATTCAGCCACTATCCTTCCTTAACCAAAGTAATCATACCTTATATATATAATATAAACCGAAACATCAATGCTCCACGGGGAAAAAATTCGCGAATGAAATAATATTTTTGACGGATATTAAACAAATAGTATTTATACGAATATGAAAAATAATTTTTCTTTAAAATATAAAATAAATAATAATCTTTACCTCAAAAAAAGAGAGTATTTCAATTGGTATAGCGAAGATATTCTTGAAGAAAACTTTTACTATTTTCTACGCTCAAAGCTTTCTAAAACTCTAAAGAAATACGCTCAATATTATAGAAGAAGAATTCTCTGATTCTAGTGTGATTTTTAATTCTAACTAAGCATCCTATTTATAGGAGAATGGAAGGATACTATTTAGAAAAAAATTCACGGACGCACAATTAAAAGAAAGAAAAAGAATCGAACCAAGTTCATGGGTTATCAGTAATTGGTGCTAGTCAATTTAGGAAGGACATCACATGCCAATTTAAAGAAATGGTCCAATGAGAACATTTTCCCACTCATAAGTTATCAAATAGTAATAACATAATTGGAGATTTTAGTCAACAAGCTTACATCCTGCTAAATTAAATAGGTTACCTACTTGGAAGGTAATTGATTTTCAAAACCAATTCAATAAAATAATATATATATATATATATATATATATATATATATATATATATATAACTATATAATATATATAATTACTAATTCCCTCCAATATACGTTTCCTCCCCCCACCCCAATTTCATTTCATCCATTTTTTCCACACGTGGGCCCTACATGTGGGCCCCACTTTTATTATAAAGAATAAATTTCTATCGATTATTTTGAAAAATAGGTAAATGGGGGTCCATATAATAAGCCAATTTATAACAAATACTTCATAAAAATCCCCTCAATATTTTTAACAACATTTATCATCATTATTATATTTCGCAATATTAATCGACCAGGTGGTTCCCAGGAAAGAGGGGGCTTTCCAATAAGGATTTCTCCCTATTGGTGCGCAATTAGTTGACCAAACCTCTCCTTGACAAAACTTCTAGACATTGTTAATATTGCAAATAATAATATTAATAACTTTGTCGGCTCAATTATTGATTTACTAATATATAAAATATCAACAATAATTGAATCAAATAACGTGAGATACTATGCAGCAATTACTGTAGCAATAATTGAACAAAACTGAGTGACTTCTCACATAAGCATTAATAATCAATACCGTGGTGTACTACTTACTAACCAGACATTCTTTTACTTTAACACCGGGTGTTTCAACAGTTAACGGTAAAACTTCCGTCCTTATTTTCGTAAAAATATTTTTATTGTTTTCTCAATCCGATAATAATTCCGTTGTGGGGTCCACCAATGATTGTGTCGTCGTACGAATATTCCATGTTAAAACGAATATTCTCCGACCAATCGAAAATTATGTAACAACTTGCTTACTTTGCAAAATTTATAAATATTACCACAACTATAATATTTTCTCAAATCCACACCATAAATAAAAAAATATATTTTGAGAAAATTAATCTTTATTCACAAAATTTGGGGTTTTACAATCTCCCCATTCATACCACAATATCCTATTGTCAGCCTACAGAAAGTTCCATGGAATTATGAAAAGGCTAAAGGATCCACATCCCACATAACTGCTGCAATGTCGAAGGAGAATCCACTATATCTTTCCCAACGGGTGATGAAACCTACTATCAAGTCAAAGGGGAAAGTTCTTATGGAGAAGATTGAAGAATTCCTCCGTACTATGGGACACAATAAAGCCAAGGTGGTTTTAAGCTTGAAAGAAGCTCTACAACAAATTTCCATACTGGACTTGGTTTTCTCCTCAGAAGATCACAAGAAGGTGTTACTCAGAGTTTTAGAAGAAGCCCACTTGCCAAAATCAGTGGATGTTGAAAAGTTCCATCACCTGGTTGATCACATTTTTAACAGCAATGTGAAATCCTTCACTAATGATGACATACCTCCCGAAGGGACGGGTTATTGCAAACCATTGCACATAGCGCTTATGTCCTCCGGATACGTGGTAGTAGGAGTACTGATAGATGGAGGATCATCTTTGAACATCTGCCCTTATGCCACCTTGGAGAAAATGAACATCAATCTCAACAAGATCCGAAGCAACCATACGATTATCAAAGCTTTTGAAGGATCCAGACGAAATGCTGTCGGAGAGATTGAACTACCTATGGAGATTAGTCCATATACATTCTGCATATCCTTTACATGGCTGGAGCCGTCCCTTCCACCCTTCACCAACAACTCAAATACATCATTAACAATAGCCTAGTCTTGAACAAGGTGACATACCACTCATCAGTTTTAATGTCGAAGTTGAGCCTGTCAGCTTCCAAGCCCTCGAGGTGAGCAACACTCACTATCATCCCATTGGGACGCCACCTCTGATACCCAAAATTTCTACCGAGGTAATGTCGGCAAGTCAAGAAATGACGTTATCCTTGGGTTATCAACCTGAATAAGGGTTGGGCAAAGATCATCAGGGCATTAAGCGCCCAATTTAAGTTCCCAATCAAACAGGGACAGCTGGACTAGGCTATTCTGCTAGCTCCAGTCAGAGGAATCCTCACAAACATAAACAGGTTACTTTATCTTCTGCCACATGGCGATTGCTTAAACATGCAGAGGTTGAACCTGTACAGCCTGTATTAAAGGTTCCTGCTCATGTGATGACTATATTGTTTCCTAAATCGATACCGGTCAAAGGAAAGGAAGTATTGATGCTATATCCGGAGGTGGAGGAAAAGGATCAGAGACGTAAACAAGACATTGCAAGGTGGTTGTCAAACATATGCATCATTGTCCATATTGAGGGTATGAATAGAGATATCCCAGACGATGATTGTCCAGACATCATGGTCATCATTCGGGAGAAGGAAGATAATAATAGCCCCTTCATCACTGCGGTCCACCAGGATTTCACCCTTGACAATTGGAGCAGCACTCCTTGCATTTGTCGACAAGGGTAAAAAGGGCATAAACTCCCTCTACCCTGAAGATAGCCATAACTGCTTACTTTTTCTGTACTGTATTAGCAGTTATTTTATCATTACATGCTAACACTTTGTATGATTGAACAGTTTCATATATTAAGTGAAAGCATTTTGTTTCAAGAGTCTAAAGTTAGATGTGCCTATACTTGCTGATGAGGTGCCTACTCTCCACAAGAACTGTAACTTTGATGTAAAGTTGGACTCAGACTTGATGGAAGTACAAGAGGACTATGAGATACCTCAGGAGATCAAAGAATGGGTTGAAGACAAACCCAAGCCAAATCTTGATCAAACCACTTCTTTCAACCTCGGAACCTTAGAAAACCCCAAACAAATCCAGATTGGTACGGACCTCACTCTAAACCAAAGGAATGACATGGTTACTCTATTGACCCAATTCCAGGATGTGTTTGCATGGTCTCATGAAGACATGGTCGATTTCTCCACTGACATTATCATTCATCGCCTTCCCATCAAAGAGGGATTTAAGCTAGTTAGGCAGAAGCTCAAGCGATTAAAACCTGAGTGGAGTTTAAAAGTTAAAGAAGAAATTGTGAAATAATTTTAAGCTGGCATCATCATGGAGTCCACATACCCTGAGTGGCTATCCAACATAGTCCCCATGCCTAAACCCTGAAGAAAGGTGCGAGTTTGCGTTGATTATAGGGATCTGAATAAAGCTTATCTTAAAAATAGCTTTCCTGTACCATTCATCCACATACTCATTGATAATATAGCTCAATATGACATGTACTCCTTTGCTGATTATTTTGCGGGGTACCATCAAATCATGGTTGCTGAAGAGGATCGTGAGAAAACTGCATTCATCACTCATTGGGGAACCTTTTACTATCGACGGTTGTCATTCGGCCTCATCAATGCTGAAGTTACCTATCAGCGAGCCATGATGGCTCTTTTCCATGATTTAATGCACAAAGAGATAGAGATTTATGAGGATGACATCATTGTCAAGTCTCGAAGGGAGGAAGACCACCTAGACCATCTCAGAAAGCTCTTCAATAGGTTGCGTAAGTATAACTTGAAGTTGAATCCAGCTAAGTGCGCCTTTAGCGTTAAATCAGGTAAGTTGCTAGGGTTCCTAGTCAGCCACAAAGGGATTGAGCTGGATCCCACAAAAATCTAGGCCATCATGGAAATGCCCATTCCTCAAACAGAGAAGGAAATACGAGGATTTTTAAGAAGGATCAACTTCATTAGCCAATTCAACTCCCAACTCACATCAACTTGTGAGCCTATCTTCAAGCTGTTAAGGAAGAACTCCTCTATGAAATAGAATTATGAGTGTCAGAAAGCCTTCTTTATAATCAAAGAGCATCTAGTCAAAGCTCGTGTTTTGGTACCTCCCAGGGATGGTATTCCCTTGTTCATGTACCTATCAATCAATGACAATGCCATGGGTTGCAAGATGGGACAGAAAGATGATAGAGGCCAAGAACGAGCTATCTACTGCCTCAGCAAAAGATTCAGCAGCAGTGAACACTGTTGACGTCGGGATTTTTATTTGTCCCTTTCTATTTTTGTCTTTGGGTGTTCTCATGTTAGGTGAGATTTGTTTGAAAAAACAAGTTATGAAAAGGTCCAACATGTATATGTCGACGATTGGACTGTAAGAGTCGCCAGTTGGTAATTTTTAAAATGGTTGCACCAACTCAACCGAGAAAATGTTTGCACATTAACCTAGTGATGTAACACTGCTTAACTGGTCTGTGAAACCGAGATTCGTTAGGGTCTGGGGGCTTGATTATGAGGAGGGAAGGTGTTTGGCACCCCCAACATCCGTGTTACCATGGTGACTGCCACTTTTCAATTTAAACTGTTATATGAATGTGTGTGTGTGTGTGTGTGTCAATGTGCAATTATCTAGAAGTAGTGTTATGCCTCATTTGCACCTATATACAAAGGGTTTGAATTTTGTATAAAAGTTCAATTTTACCAAGATATAACAATGACGTTTTGTAAAAGAGGTTTTTTAAACCCATATGCTCAATAGTAATTAAGGCCTTTGATACTTTCATTTTATTATGTGTTCGGCTGGATTATTTTTATTTTTGAGATGCGAGGCATTTTTGAGAAAATAAGATACATAGCAGTACCAAAATCCTTGTGGGCATGAGAGCCATCTAAGGAAATTCAAACACCGTGAATAATTTACAAGCCGATTATAGCTAAAAATGTCCATCACGGGAACTGAATCTAGATTCGGGAGACTGAATCTGTGATCACATGATTCCTAGGTTCACATGATATTACAGTTTGTATAAAATGTATATATATATATATATATATATATATATATATATATATATATATATATATATATATATATATATATATGAACGATCAACCCACCACAAAGTAAACTCCATGGGGATTGGAAATATAAATATATAAAAGCGGTAAATATATATATATATATATATATATATATATATATATATATATATATATATATATATAGATGATCAACCATACAGTAAACTCATAAGCGGGACTAAATGTAAATAAAAGCGTAAATGTCCACGAAGTGATCTCCGAACTGACAAATGTAAATATAATATATATATATATATATATATATATATATATATATATAAATATATAAGCATATAGGATATATATCAATCTAGGCTCGGTTAAATAATTCGAGTATATATATATAAGCGATAAACGCTTTCTTTATATTATATCCATGCTCCACCAAACAGAGTTCAATAACGGTATATATATATATATATATATATATATATATATATATAAGTATTTATATATATAAAAGCAATAAACGCTCCGGATGTGAATCTAGGCTCAATCGAGGCATAACTCGATAGTAATATATATATATATATATATATATATATATATATAAGTATATATATACCAAAGAAATAAAAAGCCACGGACCAAAGTCCGGGAATATACACGCAACATGACTCTCAATGTGAATAAATGTGTGTGCACAAAAGTGGAGAAAGGCTTTAAGAAATGTAAGAAGTCTTATAGTGGGCTGCCAAGAAGACTTCAAATGGCTTTAATTGAATGAACACTCGGTTTTCACCGGTAAAATATGACAAAGCACAAGCTCACAAGTGTTTGAAAAGAGAAAGCACTCAGTTTATAGTGTGTACAGAGTAAAATGGATAGGGCTTCTTCGCCTCTTCTCTTCTTAAAATGGCCACTCCAAGCCCTCTATTTATAGAAGGGAAGCCGCGAGTGTACTACAATGTATATCCGAGGTGCCCCGACTCAAAATGGGCCCCAAATCTCAAAATCGTCCACACATGCAATGCGTTGTTCGCTCAAACCTTCATAACTTTCAATCTGGGCATCCAATTGAGGCGTATAATACATTTTTGGAATGTTGTTGTTGAGAGCTACACAATGACATGGGATAAGAGGTTGTACAAAGTTGGGAAGATGGGTCCATACCCAGGTCTTCAGGTCTTTAAATTCTATTCGGTGTGCTGTCTTGTGTAGTAGTCACTCGCGATTTAAGCTATGGTTTTTTTAGGACACTTCTATGTATAATGTAGGATGAAATGTTGTTGAGACAGTACAAGTGTGGGATCGAGGTGGAAAATGACGCTTTTTCCCCTCACCAGGGTTATCTCCGGTTCTGGCTGATTTAGCAGTCGTTGCTCCGGGTTATCTCTGAGATTGGGCTACTATAAGTGTTGGATGTCCTCAGGGTTATCTCTGAGGTATGCCTGACCTCCCGGGGTTATCTCTAAGGTTGGAACTGAGTGCCTCGGGGTTATCTCTGAGGTTGAAACTGACTTTTGGGGTTGAAACGAGCTTTTCTAGGGTTATCTTCGGAACTACAACTTCTTTCCTCGGGGTTATCTCTGAGGTTGGAACTTTATATCCCGGGGTTGTCTCTGGTACTGGAACTGAATATCTCGGGGTTGTCTCTGAGATGGAACTGACTTCTCCGGAACTAGAACTGTATTCCTCGGGGTTGTCTCCGAGGTTGAAACTAAAACTCCAGGGGTTATCTCCGGGACTGGAACTGAGTATCTCGGGGTTGTCTCCGAGATGGAAAAGACTGAGTATCCCGGGGTTGTCTCCAGGATTGAGCTGAGTTGACCTCCAGGGTTATATCTAGAAGATAATTCTACCCTCCTGCAAGGTTAGTAATAGGAAAGCAAAATTTTGAGTGTCTACAAATGCCCCTCTTTATCATATTAATGCAATGTAATTGTATGGATAGGATAAAGAATACTAGACACTTGAAATGTGACAAGATAATCATGATACAAATGCATGATGAATGTGATTACTATTTACTCCTATTACTTTTGATGGGGACTGGAGTTATCACTGATGACTCTGATGAACTGCTTGGATGTGTTCTCTAAAGCTCTTAGGAACTTCCAGGATGTTGACGTTGGGGTTATCACCAAAGTCCTTAATCCTCAGTACAGACTTCCAACTGAGGATGCACCTCTCATGTACGAGAGACTCGTGGGATTTGTGCTATGTCTGATGAAGATGTGTATAACATATTCCATCATCGGTCCTCCTCGATAAGGATGTTATTTCTTAGTTTGTATCGCCAGGTCTTTTCAGTGCTCTGTCGGAGTTACTGCCAACAGTTTGTTGTTTGTCAGGGTTGCCTGGCCCTCGCTAAAATGTGTATCAATGGATACCATCATTGGACCATCTCCGATGCTTCATTGAGTTTAATTGCCAATGGCTGGTGATGTCAAGGCTGCTTGACCTTCATTGAAATGTGCTTCAACGGATGAAACCATCAGATGGTTTCCGATGCTTCGCTAGATTTACTTGTCAATGACCGAAATGACGTCAAGGTTGCTTGACCCACGTTGAAATGTACTTCAACAGCTGAGTTGTATGAAGTTTCTGCTGGGGAGAAGTGTTTTAGAGTTACGACCCCGAACAGATGGCATCGAACCTTTGTGAGGTATTGCTGAGTGTTGTTTGCAATAGTTATGATCATCGGTATAGTGAACCCTATGTTTGGGCAAATACCAATGAGTAATATGTAGACCTACAGTTTGGTCTTTGAAAACCAAGATTTCAGGCTTTTCCGCTCAATCGTGTAGCATCTTTTTTCCTAATTTGACTTTTCAGCTTATGAGACCTCCCTTACAACTCAAATTGGACCGAGCCGGAGGGGTGGGACCCACATAGGGTAGCCCCAGGTACACCTCCAGCTAACTATGGGTGGATTTAAGGTCCATATTGCTTTTATAAATTATTTTCAAGTTGCGCCACACAGAGAATCCGAGATTTCTTCTTCAGATTTGCTGAGTTCGATCGGCTTTCTGCAAAATCTGTCACCGTACAAGTGTTCTACACTATCATGGTAACGTATGCATGTCTTCTTTTCCAGTTTATGTCCGTTGGAGAATGAGTTATCACATGAAATGTGTCTAAACACATAGTACTGAATATGAATGCTCATATGACTTGATAAAAAAATTTTAACATAGTAAATGTTAGTATTTAACCATGCTAAACATAATGATATGAAAAAATTTGACTTTTAAAATAGTTAAATTATCACCTTTTTCTGCTATTTCTTATCCTATTTGAGGACAGATGAGCAAAGGTTGTAAAGCAAAGTAATCCTGGTAATTAGGCTACCCTTATGAATTATGACTTTGATATACTTCTGCATGTAGTATGTTTATGACTGTGGGTAGGTGTGCTACTGAATGGCCACCTAGTCATACCTATGTCGTGTGGATAGTCCTTTTTACAAAGGAGACTGGCAAAATTTTTCCATGAGCCTAAGTATTGGGTAGACATGCATCTTTAACTCTACTGTAAGCGTATGTTAAAATAAGGCATGTATGCATATAGTCATGAAATGCATTTAAAAAGCTCTATGTTAGAATTTACCACACCCTTTCTGAGGTAATTTGGAGACTTGTGTCTAGATATATGGATCCGGATCAGTCGAGTAGTTCCCACAGGACCACTTTAGGTGTGTGGAGGAGGGCTTCTGATGTGCCTCAACCCTGTTCAGTTAGACAGCCTCGTCGTTTGGCGGAGGCGGCGATCTATCCTATCCGGGTTAAGGTGCCGGATGTTGAGGATGAGGAGGAAGATATACCGATTAAGGCTCCCACTCCTTCTACTCATGCTCCCCGCAAGGATCTTCCAGGCATTCAGGTGATGATTCCAGAGCTTCTGGGTGATTTGAGTCACCACCCCTCAGTTTACTTGTATGCAAATGAGGTAAAAGCTGGGCTTAACCATCCTTCTTTCCTATTGATGAGGAACAAAGGTTCTAATGTTGATTTTCTTTTGTGATGTAGGTTCCTGGCTTTACACAGCCTCGAGGGAACTGGTTCAGCATACACTCTATATATCAGGCTCTACATCCAGATTATTGAGAGATTGTGCATGGTTGGGGCTTTGAGGCATTCTTTTCCATCCTCCCCCGTCGTTGTACCTGGGGTTATCTAAGGGCATTGTTTAAGCGCTAGTTTCACCAGACTCAATCTCTCTATTTGTTAGATTGTGAGGTGATGATGACGCCGATGGATTGGCGGTTTATCACCGGTATGGAGTTTGGTGGGGCGTCAGTGCCTTGCACAGTGAACATTACCTCGACTGTCGTTAGATCCTTGCTAGGAGTCTTGACTGAGGCGTTCAATAGCAGGACAGTTCGTACAGGTCCTTTGAGCATAGATGCTATGAGTGGGATGTTGAGTGAGCCCATACCCGCTGATGTGAGAGTCAGGCATATCATTCTGCGGCGATTGTTCCTGGTTATTATCAAGGGTTGCTTCATAGCAGATAACTCTTCCATGGTATCATTCGCTTTGGTCAGTGCTATAAGAGAGGTGGACTATATTGGAGAGTATGACTGGGGCTCCTACACCTTTGCCTATTTTCTTAGGGGCATGTGCATGCGTTTGAAGGCTTGACAGAGGCTTGATTAGGATTTTACCCATTTCTGCCGGTGAGTATTTCTCTTTTAATTTCCCATGTACAGGTTAAGAGTGTTGACTGATAGCAGATGTTTGCCTTTGTGTTGGCAGTTTTGGGCCTATGAGGGTCTCCCATGTCTGCATCCTATCAGTGTGTTAGGTTTAGAGACCTACCCATGACGACGGTGATGGCATCACTCCATACTGGCGGAGGTTCCTGTAGCTGAGGGTTTCACCCATTGTAGCCTACAGTAGGAGTTGTTGACAGTTGATGCTATCATTTTGGTTCCCTACTCTGGGGAACATTTGACCATTGGGTTTAAGGATGGGTACCCGACTGGTGTCTAGTACGTGATATCCACCCGTAGAATTCCTCTCTTCACAGATGGAGGATGGGAGCTCTACTTGGGAGAGCATGTTATTAAGAGCACTATAGGAGAGATTCGTGTACCGATCTTGCCTCCTGCTAGGTGTTATTGGCCTGTGTCGTAGTCACCTATTAGTGATATCCCGTTGATGGGCGTTGATGGCTACACTTTATTAGTGGGTCCGTTTACTCAAGAGGAATTATACCACTGGTGGTCCCCTCGTACCATTAGAGCCCAGACCTGCGCCACTCAGTTCATGGGGGATATGGTTTCTAGATCCGTGATAATGACGGATTGGATGACTCGTGTGCGAGATCCGACTCATTTGACATAGATTGACAGCTTGATCCGACAGTTAGATCGGGCACATTTTTTTATCCGGCACTTGGGCAGAGATCCTTTAGAGGCAGATACTTTTGATCCTTCCAGCTCAGGAGCTGGCCCCTCAGATGACCTATATGGTTTTTCTGGTGCAGATCCTCCCTTGTATAGGTCTGACATCGCTCTTGACAGAGATCCAATGACTCAGGAGGAGTTACATCAGATGGACAGGATTGATGATGTGGACATCAACACCATTGACTTCTTCTGATGTGTATTCTCGCTATATTTTTTGATAGGCCTCTATTAGATACTGGGTGGTTGTGCCCCATTCTCGCTATATCTTTTGATAGGCCTATGTTAGTTGTTGGGCGTCTGTGCCCTATTTCCCTGTATTTTTCAGCTGTACACAGAGATGATATATTAGATGATAATGTACTTAGGAATGTATGTACATTTTCCATTCCCTACATCTTATTGCCATCTATTGTTTATCATGCATGTATCATGTTATACATATATATGTCCAAAGGTATTCAGCATTGACCCCTGGATGGTCTTATGATACGGCCCACACAGATGTCTTCCTCGACAGTTAGCCGCATTAATCACACCTCACTAGTATCTGTAGCCTCCCGTCTAAGGTCATGGCATGATAGTTTGTCACCTCCAGATCAGGTGACCGTAGATCAGTTACTACAACATTTCATGACCCTCCTGATGTTTCAGGTGCCTGTGGGTTTTGTAGAGGGTATGCTGGAGCATTGGGTACCAGAGAGGCATGTTTTCTGATTTGGGACCCAGGAGTTAACTCCCACCTTAGAGGAGTATGAGCGGTTAACGGTTTTGCCATTGGACTGGCCTTGCACTCGGATGGCTATCGATAATATGAGCCGACAATTCATGACCCTCACTAGGTTGAGGCATAGAGTAGTACAGGATGAGATCACATCCGGCCATGTGGTGTCCCAGCATTTTTTGATAGACAGATTTGGCTCAGTGGATAGTTATGCACAGTACTTCGGGGATTTCACCACGTCAGAGGATCAGTGGCGTATAGCTAGAGTAGATATACTCATGATGTGCATAGTGGCTTATGTGTACATGCCACTATATATGGATGAGCTGGACATTGGTGTTGTCATGGCAGTGTGAGCTCTCAGGGAGGGTCATACCATTATGTCGATGATTGTGGCAGAGACATTGAGATCAGCCACATATTGCCACACCTATCCTACAAGGGTATTTATAGGCTGCTCGGTTATGTTGTATGTGTGGTTCATGTCACACCTGAGACCGATTGGCACTTTTTGACGGCATGGGTACTGCTTTTTCCATGAGATAGCCATGTTTTACTCCTTTCAGCCAGCGGAGTGTACAGACGCTATATCCTGGTCGGTGTTCTTGGTAGGGATTGGAGATCCATTTGACATTTTACCATGTATAGGGCTCAGTTCTCCCTATAGCTTCATTACTCGTGCACTTGGCATGGATTATCTCCCTCTGGCTGGTTTGAGAGGCATGACCACTTATCACCCACTGGCTGTGATGTCACAGTTTGACCAGTTTCAGGATGTCCATCCTTTTGAGGGGGCATTAGGTCAGCGTTTGGCTTCTCGTCATTGGTCTGCAGAGGATAGATCTAGGGTGTATGCTTGTTGGGCTCAGCGTGAGAGGGCTGAGTTTTTTGTTAGCCATCTGGGCTATTCGACATAGTATTCTGCATGGATAGAGACAGAGACTGCATCGGCTGAGGTTATATCCACAGAGCCGGGGATTAGTTCAGATAGTGGAGATCCCATAGAGGACACTAATTCTCCCACCGAGGAAGAGTTGTTTACTGGTTTAACAACAGCTCTTGTTGATTCTCCCAAAGATGGGTCGCTCTCGTGACCTGCATTGGCCTAAGAGTATTTAGAGCGAGTCATCGATGACATTTGAGAGAGACCAGGCTAGGGCCTTGATGTTGATAGCTCTTGCTGGGAGAGATGCCGCTCTATTGGAGAGAGATGATGCTTTAGCTCATATAGACACCACTATTACTGAGTGGGATGAGGCTAGATCATCTAGAGATGCATTGATTATTGAGCGGGATGGCGCTATATCTACCTGAGATGTTGCCGTTACGGATAGTACTGCAGTGAGGTCTCATACTACTGATATCATTGTAGAGATGAGTACATATATTGATGAGCACAGTGTCACCATGTAGTTGGCTGTGGATCTGTTGGCTCGTATAGATACCCTTCGACAGGAGCTCACAGCGTTACCTCCTTCTTCTGAGAGGGATGTGATTTTGGACTTGATAGCTCGCATATACACTAATTTGTAGACGGGCTTGTATTTTCCTGCACATACTAGCTTAGCCATTTTGTCATGTACAATACATATTGTATATATCAAACAACATTATATATGGAAGGGAAATATATTTTGATTCACTTCCCTTTAAGTTGTGCCTTGTTACTTGCTTGATATTTGCCTATTTCTCTAAGGCTTGTGATCTTGATGTATTCTGAACTCCTCCTTGACGGATGGACATTGAGATGTCTCAGGATCTTTCAGAATGGATCGTTGATCTGTGTGTATCCCCTACCTCTTTGGTGGCTTGGGACTGGTTTCTGTATGTGGTAATGGAAAGGAGTGTGGCTTTCCTCTCTGAGGTTGACCGCCCCACAGATGGTCGCTGGTACTCCTTTGTATGGGGGAGCCCAGGTAGTTCCATCTCTTATGAATTGGTGTTTCTCTTTGAGGACTCAACTGTAGCTTTGATGGTCGCTGATTCTCCCATTTATGTGGGGAGATCAGGTAGTTCCATCCCTTTGGCCTGAAGTCGATGAAGTGTGGTGGATTAAAGGATGATCCCAGTACCATTGACAAGTTTTTATGTTTTGGTAGGGGGTAAGACCGAACCATGAATGGTTGCCTACGTACTCCTATTGAAGAGGAGATCAGGTCTGCGTAGTTCCAACCTGGTGTAAAGGTTTTATGCTATATGTGGTAAGGTGGGTGTAGAGATGTTTTTCCTTTTTTTATAGTGAGACTGGACTGTAAAAAATGGCTGCCTACGTACTCCATGGTATTGGGGAGATCAGGTTGACGTAGTTCGCCCCATGTGCAGGACGGATTGTAGATGAAAAGTTTGATCCCATGTACAGGACAAACTGCAGGTGGGAAAAGTTTTTATCTCTAGTGAGATAAAACTGCAGGTGTGAAAAGTTTTATCCCTGGTGACACAATCTGAAGGTGTGAAAGGTTTAATCCCTGGTGAGATAACCTGAATTGAGTGAAAGGTTTTGAAAACAAAGTTGAGCGAAGGATCTGCTGATCTAAAACCAGGCTGCTGTTGGGTAAAATCTAATTATGCACAACACGCAAGTATACGTGGTCAACAAGTAATAAAGTGATAAGTTGAGTATCGTTCCCATAGAGAATTATTTAATAAGAATTACCAATTACTAACCTATGACCAATTTAATCTTATTTAAACAAATAATTTAATAATTTAATTTAAAATAATTAAATAAATGATTACTAACTATCCGTAAAATGAAACAAGATATTGAAGACTTGAGATTACAATTTCACTTATTGTTTCATTTAAATCAACACACTTCCTGTTAAGCCAAATTATTTATACTGGATTGTTAATCAAGAACACGAAAGTAAAATATGGCCATCTCTCAATGCACCATACTCATATCAAATCAAATCCACAGATGATAGAATCAATTTGAACACCCTAATTAACTAACCCACTATATCTCTATGTGAATTACAATTAAAAAGGGTGTAAGTTCAAGTTCTTATTAGACTACATATGGCGTAAAGGCATATCTCTATCCTAAACACGAATCATGAATTCTATCCATGCAGAAATCATAAACAAATGCTATCATGATTAGATCTAAATCTATACTTCATCTCTCGAGTTCATATACATTATCACGGTAGCTGTTAGCTAGGCAATTAAGCAATTCATTACAAATCATAATAGACAATCCAAATATAGCTAATAAGACTAACAAGAAGCATATAAAAGTAAACTACACAATAAGATCCATAGTAATCTCAAAATAGAGTTTAATTCATAATTGAACTAGAATCCATCATCCACAATTGATTAAGCATTAAAAAGATACAAATAAATAAGAAAAGAAATTAGAATTGAGATAAACAAATCTGCATTCTCTTGCTTCCAATTTGATTCTCCAATGATAATCAATAGCTTCAATCTCCAATTCTAATCTAATCTAGGGTTCCTAATCTAAGAAAGAAAGTAAAGAATAAGTTGATAGAAATCTATCCCAAGAGGGATTTTATGGAGTCTTAGAACTAGCCTATATATCTCTTCTTTTATGCCTCTCATCATGTATTTATAGTTCTAATGGATACCCTAGCAAGTTAGGCAACTAAGAATCCTATTCTAACTCAAATTGGATACCAAATAACCCAATTCAGCTCTCCCCTCGCCGCCTAGCGTGCCCCGCGCTGTGCCTAGGCAATTTTGGGCATGCCCCGCGCTACAGTGTCAGACATTCTAGTGGCCTAGCGCGCCCCGCGCTATGCGTAGTTCATTTATAGCGCGGTCCGCGCTACGCTGTTTTCTGTTGCGACATCCTTTGGTAAAACAGGCATAACTTTTGATCCGCTTAGAGTTACGGGGCCTGCCACCTATCAAATCGAAGATATCGATGAGATATACAACTTTAATTATTTAAGGATTGACAAATTCGAATTGGATCAAGGCCGAAATCGGGCTTGAAGTAGATGTTATGTAAATGGCAAACATGACAACTCTTAGCTTTGATCTTCGTTGATAAAAAGGCCATAACTCTTGCATCCGAACTCTGATTGAGATGATTCAAGATGTTACGGAAAGATAAGAAGTAGAGCTACCATAAAATCCAAGTTCCAAGCCAAGAACATGCATCCAACTTGGTGTTAAAAGTCCTTCAATATTCCCTTCTTGCATTTGCTTGCGTATTTTAGTCCAAAAGATGTCTGAATTGCTTTCCCTTGCTTCTTCATGCCAATGTCATGTCATAGCCTACAAAATAACATAAAATATATGAAAAGTAACTAAGAAACATAGGTTTAAGCAACTAATTTAAGTAATAGATACCAAATAAGTAGGTATAAAACCTACTTATCAGCTACTAGTTCGAAAGGTGTGTTTGTTCCTGATGGGACAAATGGGTATGAAGAAAGGTTGTGTGTAGTGAGGTTAAGAAAATTAACCTAAATTAACTGTGGATCTGGTGATCCAAAATCAGGATGTTTGCTTGATGGTAACTTCAGACATAGTATCGTTTCACGGTTTCTGAGTTGATGAGCTATGGAAATTCATCGCCATCCATTTCTTGTAATCTGAGAGTACCTCCTGTCAATACCTCCTTAACAACAAACGGGCCTTCCCAGTTTGGGGAGAATTTTCCATTGGACTAATTTTGGTTGTCAGTGATCTTCTTCAAAACTAAGTCATGTTGTTCAAACTGCCGTAGCCGAACTTTTCTATTGTAGGATCTGGAAATCCTCTGTTGGTATATCTGACCATGGAAGATGGCAGCGATTCACCTTTTGCCTATTAGAGACAATTGGTGATTCCTATCTTATAACCATTGGTCTTCATCCAGCCGAGCGTTTATCAACACTCTGAGGGATTCCATTTCCACTTCTATGGGGAGCACTACTTCCATCCCATAGGTTAATGAGTAGGGGATTGCCCTAGTGGAAGTGCGTATTGATGTTCTGTAGGCTAATAGAGTTAGAGGCAACAGGTCAGGCCATTCTTTGTGATTAGCGGACATCTTTTGCATGATCTTCTTGATGTTCTTATTAGCCGCTTCAATAGAACCATTCATCTTTGGACGGTAGATAACGGAGTTGAGATGTTTGATGTGGAATTTATATACTGCATAACTCCTCCATCATTTTGTTATTGAGGTTCTTAGTATTGTCTGACACAATCACCTCTGGTTGTCCATATCGACAAATGATTTTGTATCTGATAAAACCAATGATAACTTCTTTGGTAACCCAGGGGAAGGAGGCTGCAATTCTACCCACTTGGTGAAGTAGTCGATCATGGTGAAGATAAACTGATGCTGATTACTGGCTTTTGGCTTGATGGGTCCGATCATATCCATTCCACATATTGAGAAGGGCCAGGTCGAACTCATATTATGGAGCTTCCTTGGAGGGGCGTGGATAACATTCCCATGAATTTGGCATTGGTAACATCTCTTGACGTGATCATTACAGTCAGCTTTGAGAGAGAGCCAGTAATGCCCTGTTCTTAGGATCTTTTTGATAAGTATAGGGCCGCTCATGTGTGGGCCACATACTCCACCTTGGATTTCATTCATGATCCTCTAAGCTTGGTCCTTGTCCAAACATCTGAGGAGACCTAGTCCTGCATCTCTTTTGTAGAGTGCATCTCTGCTCAGGTAGAATTTTATAGCCAGTCAATGGATCCGCCTTCTCTCAGTTGGGCTCGCCTCAGCGGGTGTAGATCCATCTCACAGGTACTCCCTGATATGCTGATATCAAGAGTGTTGGATGGGAGGTAGCTCATCTGATACTTGTCCAATGTAGTTCCTATAGGTTGGAGCCTTTTGTAGGGAAAATGTGATGCTTGGCATGTTTTCTTGTCAGGTTTGTTGATTAAGGAGGCAAAAGTTGCTAGCGCATCCGCAAAGTCATTCCTATTCTGAGGAATGTGGAGGAAGGATATTTCTTCAAACTCCAAAGCCATCTGTAGAAATTGCTATTGGTAAGGCAGCAAATATAGCTCTTTGGTGTGATAGATTCCCGTGATTTATCTGATTACCAATTCGAAATCTCCAAAGACAGTTAACCGTCTGATGCCCATTGATTGGGATAGTTTCAACCCCATGATACAGCCTTTATACTCACCTGTGTTGTTGGTGCTGACAAACTACAATTTTTCAGCAACGGGATACTACTCCTCGTAACGGATACTAAAACTGATCCAGCCTCAAAACCTTCCATGTTTACAGCTCCATTGAAATACATCTTCAATGTCTGGTGTGCATCGTCCTAATGGTGTTGCTGAACTGTCATTACCCCTTCATCGGAGAAGTATGTTTCTAAGGGTTTGAAATCCCATAAAGGTACGATGGACAGTTGATCCACAATTTCTTGACCTTTGATAGAATTTTGCATCACGTAGACAATGTTAAATTGCTGTAGGATCAACTGCCATCTAGACAGTCGATAATTCAACATGGGTTTACTAAACACGTACTTGAGAGGATCCACGCGGGATATGAGATGGTTGTGTGTGACCATGGAGGTAATGTTGTAATCTCATGGAAGCCCATGCTAAAGCACAACAATTTTTCTCAATTAGAGTGTACTTGTGTTCACTGCTGCTGAATCTTTTGCTGAGGTAGTAGATAGCTCGTTCTTGGCCTCTATCATCTTTCTGTCCTAGCATGCAGCCCATGGCATTGTCATTTATTGATAGGTACATGAATAGGGGAACACCATCCTTGGGAGGTACCAAAACAGGAGCTTTGACTAGCTGCTCTTTGATTGTAAGGAAGGCTTTCTGACACTCATCATTCCATTTCATGGAGGAGTTCTTCCTTAAAAGCTTGAAGATAGGCTCACAGGTTGCTATGAGTTAGGAGATGAATCAGCTGATGAAGTTGATCCTTCCCAAAAATCCCCGTATCTTCTTCTCCAAGCTCGCAAGCTTTCTCTCTCCCTTTTAAAGTGTTGGTTGATTTCAAAGAAATCAACTAACATTTCTCTTTTATAGATTTTCAAAGCTAGGGGCAAAATAGTGATTTCATCCCTAAAGTTACTATTCACACCTCCTTACTTAACCTCCTTACTATTCACAAACTTCTCTTGGAAGCTTCATGCTTCCATCTTGCGAAATTCGTCTGACAGTTTGAAAAACTGCGCTTCTCGGAATCCAAATATTTTTGGATATTTCGTCTTTCCTCTATAGATTAACTTTTAAGCATTTTTTTGAACTCCAAAAAACTAAAAAACACTATTTGATAATAAGCGTTTTCCTTCACATTTTCCCCTAATGTTGCTTAACGAATTAAAAGTACGCAATAGTACTTTTCGTCATTTTTTTTTCGTCCGATTTCTGCACATTTTTTGAGAAAAACTTTTATCGGCTTAACATAACTTTTCACAACATATTATCGTCAAATCTTTTGACGGAATGCCATTTTGACATACCGAACTCTTAGAAAGGCTTAGATTATTCAAACCCTAACCCTTAGGGTTTCGTCGGGTGAATAGTGTCTATTTCGTCTTTTTTCTCGAAAATATATTTTTGTTCTCAGAAAAATTTTATTTTTGTCTTGAAAATTCTTACTCATTCAGTCTAGCTCGTAGCCAGAATCCTCCCAGTTTATAATCATCATAGGTTTTAGAATGATTAATAAACATATAACACATAATCTTATTAATAAAATTACTAATTCTTTAAACTTAAATTCTGGACAATCCAATTCTCCGGGTTGTCACACTTCCCTACTTATAAAAATTCCGTCCTCGGAATTTCTTAAAACCACACCCATACCCGGGTCATTACATTCACCCCTTCTTCGCAGAATTTCGTCCTCAAAATTTTTAGCTTACTCTTCTTCTCAACTTCTCTTCAAAGAAGTTCTTATCTTTCAAACATTCCCTAACCTTCATAACTTATCAAGAATTATGAAGTAGAATGAATAACGAGGAATATAAAAATTCCTTTAAAACATTTCATACTTTTGCTGAGGGGTCGAATCGACCATGAACTCTTACTAGGTTGAACAACATTTTGCCATAAACCCTTCTTTCACGGTCAATTTACAATCACCAAGAAAGTAAACTACCTCTTCCATACGTAGGTGATCAACCCATCGTATAACCCCATTTCGAGATATGTTCACCTCATACTTTATCATTAGATTCCGCACCAAAACAATTTCGCTTGGCATAACTTCTTCAAGAAAGCTCAATTTTCTTTTAAATATGACATTCCATTTGTCTCAGCCAAATCAAATAGCTTAGACCATACCAATAAATTGGACATCAACTTGAATCATTCGTCTAGTCAAATCAATTGACATCGACTACTTCTTTAAATTCTTTCACAATACATCAAAACGTTTTATGACGTCATGATACCGTACTTTTCACAGTATATTGAGGACTTCGTTAGTTTAGTACTTCGTAATTATACATCATACCATAGCGGGTTGTTGATCCTAAGATCACATCCAACACTAGGTTCAATTGCATGAATGACTCCATCTTTTTACCATCTTTGCATCAAATGCACTGATGATATAAAATTTATTTTGATATTTCAAATCAATTTCTGTCTAGCCAAACCAATTAGCATAGACATATAAAGAATAGTTCTTTTAAAATCCATTGGTTCCAAAAATTGAACCAATTCTTTCCTTTTCAAAACGCACATATAAGCACGATTTCAATAAACTTCAAAATCTAGCATAGCTAGATAACTTGGAATATCCTTTTTCTCTATCTTCCTTCATTGTCTTACTTGTGACAAGACTTAATATTCTCTAGCTGCTCTAATGCTAAGCATACTAAAACTACTTCGTTTTCAGTCTAAACGTTTCTATACCTTAGTATAGTTCATCAACTCAACACACTTTATGTGTTTAGGAACTTTCCACAATCATATGTGTTTAAGAACTTATCTTCGTAATATGTAATCCAAGAACAAATCAAGGACTATCCATATGCTTAAGGATCAGAAACATAGAATATAACTATAAGTCACAAAATTTTCATAAGTATGAGTTTCAAGAACTCGCACCTATCTTAACATTCTCTAACTATCAAATATATACATGAGAAAAGATTCACCTTCTCGTTATATACATATTATAGCGCGACATTACTATTTCAATGATTATCACTGTAATAAGCTAAGTAGTTGTTACACCAAAGCACAAACCTCCGTCCATAACAGAGGTTCATACAACTTAGCTATTGTGACGTCCCAAAAATAGGTATACATCACCCATCTTGAGTCACCAAATACATGATACTGAATACAAATACAAACTTAATTATACAACATGAGCTGAGAGTTTTTACATGAATATTGTCTCATAGACAATATCCAAACTCAAATTCAATCCTCATTACATTTATTATCACACTAAATAGTGAGGACTACTAAAACAACCCTCTCGAACCGTCACTCCATTCCCTGACTAGTCCTGGCTATATTCTCATTTCCTAAAGAGAACAATGAAAGCAAAAGGGTGAACTCAACTAGCCCAGTAAGAAATATTATGACTAAGATAATGCAAAATAAATTATCGTTAGCCTTCAACATTGTTAAACTGCTAAAATATAATGAACATCAAGTTTAACTGCAGCAGAACAAGCAATCCATTAGAAGAGTCAAGTAGAGCATGATATCTACTATCTTCTATGATTTAAAAAGTTTATCATCAATTTTATCGCCGAGACTCAGCTTAATAAATAATCCACATCATCGAATCATCCCTGCACTACGGGCTAAGGATATTCATTAGTATCACGACCACGAATTATCCATGCACTATGGGCCAAGGATATTCGTGTTTTCATCGATGGTCATGATCATACCAAAAATAGTCCATTAATGCACTACGAGCCAATGAGGACTTTTATCATTTGTAACATTACAGGTCATGATTATACCGAATGATCCCTAGTCATAATCATACCAATCAACAGTCTATTTATGCACGTAACCCACAGATGACTTTCATCACAATATAAGCATGAGGATGATGACAATGATATAAGAATTCAATTAAAGGAAAACAAAGGTTAAATTTTTAAAGATTTATAATTTAATTTATCCAGAATTCAATAATGTCCAAATTGTCAACATGATACTTCTTTGTGGAGTTAAATTCAAGAATAATATTATATCAAAAATGATTTAGACCGAAAAAAATCAATTTTTGTCATAAATAGTAACCCGGGTGAATAGTACCTAAGTGAATAGTACCCAAGTGAATAGTACTTCAGGAATAGTATCCCGTGAATAGTACTCTTGCATGAAAAAGTAAAAAATTATCAAGAAAGCTCAGAATAATATTTTCATGAAAAGATATTGTATGAAGCGCAAATATCAAGGATATTCTACTAATTTCATGGAGTATAGAAGCCAAAACTTAACAAAATGAGTATAGAATTCAGAATCTGAAACGAAATAATATTACTCACATACTACAAAGTATGGATGAAAATATTATTTCGTACGAGTATTGAACAAAAATAATATCCCTTACCTTAAAAAGAAGAGTATTCCGACTGGTAGAGCGTGGATATTCTTGAACAAAACATTCACTGTTTTCTATGCTCAAAGCTTCTTAAAACTCTAAAGAAATACGCTTAATATTATAGAAGAAGAATTCTCTGATTCTGGTGTGATTTTTAATTCTAACTAAGCATCATATTTATAGGAGAATGGAAAGGATACTATTTGAATTTAGAAATCACGGACTACACAGTATTTGAATTCACGGGCACTGCATCAGAAGAATTTTTTTTTTATTTTACTATGCAAACACTATGCAAGCACTATACAAACGCTATGCAAATACTATGCATAATAAAATATAAAAATTTATTCAATTTTTCATAAAAAAACAAAACTTATTATATATATATATATATATATATATAACATTACACTCCCTCCCGACCAATTCATTCCTCCCCCCCCCCACCCCACCCATGACTTTCCTCTAAATGTGGGTCCCACTCGTGGCCCCCACCTCTTATTATAACTTTCTACCGATTATTTTGAGAAATGGGTAAATGGGGGTCCAAATAATATGCCAACTTATAACAAATATTTCATAAAAATCCCCTCAATATTTTTAACAACATTTATTCATCAATAATATAACTTGAAATATTAACAACCAGATCATTTCCAATAAGGATTTCTCCCTATTGGCGCGCAATTAGGTGACCAAACCCCTTTCCTCGACAGAACTTTCTAGACATCGTCAATAATGTAAATAATTATATGAATAACTTTGTCATCAATTATTGATTTAATAATATAAAATATTATGACAATAATTGAATTAATAGCGTGAGATATTGTGCAGCAATTACTATAGCAATAATTGAATAAAACTGAGTAACTTCTCAATAATCAATATTGTGTGCTACTATGCAACCATGCATATTATTGTACTTTTACCACCGGGTATTTCAACAGTTTAACGGTAAAACTTTTCATAGTTATTTTTATAAAAAGATATTTACGTCATTTTCTCATTCCGATGATAATTTATTGTGAGGTCCACTAATGATTGTGTAATATCATACGAATATTCCCTGTTAAAATGAATATTCCCCGACCAATCGAATATTATATAACAACTTGCTTACTTTGTAAAATTTATAAATATTATCCAAAACTTAACATTATAACAAATTCACACCTTAATATTCAAAAATAATATTTATAGAAAAATTCATCTTTATTCATAAAAGTTGGGGTCTTACAACCTCACCTTCTTATGAAATTTTGCACTCGAAATTGGTGTACATACCTGGTATGTCGAAGAGGTGAGGATACCTTGATTTTATTTTAGATTCTAACTCCCAGGTCATTTCCTCAACATCGTGGTTTCTCCATAAAACTTTAACTTGAGGTATAACCTTGGAGCATAGAATATGTTCCTTCTTATCCAATATTTTAACAGGTGCCTCTTCATACGTTAAATCTTCCGCTATTTCATCTAGTTCTAACTCAATAATGTGGTTTGGGTCTTCCACATATTTACGTAACATAGATATGTGAAAAACATTATGAACATGAGACATATTTGGTGGTAAGGCGAGTCTATAAGCCACAGTTCCTACTCGATCGAGGATATCAAATGGGCCAATGAATCGAGCATTGAGCTTTCCTCATTTTCCAAATCTTGTAACTCCTTTCCATGGAGCAACACGTAACAACACATGCTATCCAACATTGAATTCCACGTCCTTCTGATGAAGATCAGCATAACTCTTTTGTCGATCTTGTGAGGTTTTTATACGTTGTCTGATCATTTGAATCTTCTTCGTAGTCATACGTACCAATTTCGGTCCCAACAACATTGCTTCACCCACCTCGTCCCAACATACTGGAAACGACACTTGTGTCCATACAACCTCGAACGGAGCCATGCTAATACTTGCTTGATAACTGTTGTTGTAAGAAAACTCCACCAATGGAAAGAACTTGTCCCAGCTTCCTTTGAAGTCAAGGATATAGAGTTTTAATAGATCTTCAAGAGTTTGAATAGTCCTCTCCATTGCCCCAAGTTTGAGGATGATAAAATTTGAATCAATCGTAAATCATGCCTGACAATTTTTTGCAAACTAACCCAAAATCGTGAAGTGAATCTTGGGTCTCGATTAGAAACTATAAATACCGGCATACCATGCAGTCTTACAATCTCATTTATGTAAATACAAGCAAGACGTTCAAGTGAATAAGTTTCTCGTATAGGTAAGAAATGAGCAGACTTGGTCAATCTATCAACAATGACCCAAATCGCATCTATACCTTGAGAAACCTTGGGAAGACCAGTAACAAAATCCATGGTAATGTGCTCCCACTTCCATTCTGGAATTTCAAGCGGTTGCAATGGACCTTTTGGTACTTGATGTTCCGCCTTGACATGTTGACAAGTTAGACACCTTGAGATAAACTCCACGATCTCTCTCTTCATATTTCTCCACCAAAATGTATGTCGAAGATCACGATACATTTTGGTACTCCCAGGATGGATTATAAATGGTGTGTTGTGTGCCTCAATCATGATTTTATACTTTAAATCAGGGTCATTAGGAACAAAAATTTTGGAGTTGACTCGAAGTATTCCTTCTTCATCGATTCTTGCTTCTAAAATAGCACCTTCTTACACTTTCTTCTTCATATACATCAACTCCAGATCAATAACTTAAGCAGCTTTAACTTTATCGATTAAAGTCGGTTCTACTCATATATTTGACATCATCATGTGGGTCCTTAGATTCTTTAACTCTATCTCCATCCTTTGCAAGTCATACAAAATGGGCCTTTGCATTGACAATATCGCACTCGTACCCACATATGATCTTCTACTCAACGCGTCAGCTACCACGTTAACTTTTCCATGATGGTATTCAATAGTATGATCATAATCTTTCAACAGCTCGAGCCAACATCGTTTTTGCATGTTGAGTTCCTTTTGAGTGAAGAAATATTTGAGGCTTTTATGATTGGTATAGATCTCCACCTTCTCCCCGTACAGGTAATGCCTCCAGATTTTAAGCGCAAAAATGACTGCTACAAACTCTAGATCATGAGTAGGATAATTCCTCTCATATTCTTTGAGTTATCATGAGGCATAGGCTATGACTTTCCCATGTTACATGAGAACACATCCTAAATTGTTGCCTGAAGCATCACTGTAGATGACAAATCCCTTCGAACTAGATGGTATTATCAGAACAAGTGCTGAAATAAGTCTCCTCTTGAGTTCTTGAAAACTCTTCACGCATTCCTCGCTCCAACCAAATTTTGTATCTTTTCGAGTCAGCTGAGTTAACAAAGTGGTGATTCGAGAAAACCCTTCCACGAATCTCTAATAATAACCAGCTAAGCCCAAAAAGCTACGTACTTCGGTCACTGATTTAGGTTTCTCCCAGCTTTGTATTGCTTCAATCTTTACTGGGTCAACAAATATTCCTTGATTTGATATCACGTGCCCTTGGAATGCTACTTCCTCAAGCCAGAACTCACATTTCTTCAACTTAGCATATAACTTGTTCTCACGAAGCTTTTGAAGTATCAGCCTCAAGTGTTGCTCATGATTTTCATGACTTTTGGAATATATGAGGATGTCATCAATAAAGACAACCAAAAAATGATCTAAATATTCCTTGAATACTCAATTCATCATATCCATGAAGGCAGCAAGAGCATTAGTCAATCCAAAAGACATGACTAGGAATTCATAATGCCCGTAACGAGTTCTGAAAGCAGTCTTTGGAATGTCATTAGTTTTAATCTTTAACTGATCATATTCAGAATGAAGATCGATCTTTGAAAAGAATTTGGCATCTTGTAACTGGTCAAACAGGTCATCAATGCGAGGCAATGGATACCTATTTTTGATGGTGACATGATTCAACTCCCGATAATCAATACAAAGTCGCATACTCTCATCTTTCTTCTTTACGAATAGAACATGAGCACCCCAAGGAGATGTACTAGGACGAATGAAACCGATGTCTAACAACTCCTGTAGTTGGGTTTTTAACTCCCAAAGTTTAACAGGAGCCATTCGATATGGGGCTTTGGAAATGGGTTTTGTACCGGGTTCAAGGTCGATACAAAATTTAATTTCACGCTCTGGGGGTAGGCTAAGAAGTTCTTCGGGGAATACGTCAGGAAATTTATTAACAATAGAAATATCATTCAAATCTGACGTATTTTTGTTTAAATCAGTGACATGGGCTAAGAAAGCTTGACATCCATTTTTCAATAAACGAATAGCTTTATGGCTTGATATGACAGTAATTGACTTTAATGGTTTGGTTGCTTGAATTCGCATAATAGGTTGGTTAGGAATATGAAAGCTAACAACCTTACAAAAATAATCAATTTTAGTATGATGAGTAGTTAACCAATCAATCCCTAAAATCACATCAAATACAAGTAATTTTAAGGTAATAAGATTGACAGGTAATGTGAGGGTACCGATTTGAATCAAACAAGACTTATAAATAGTGGATGTAATAAAGGTTTCTCCCAACAGAGTTTCAATAGATAAGTCAAAGTCTAATTTCTCAGGAGTTAAATTTAAATGTTGAGCGCAAGTAGGAGAAAAAAAAAGAATAGGTATAACCGGTATCAAATAAGGTATAGACTTTGCAAGAGTTTATGATTAGCTTACACGTGAGGACCTCGTTCTAGTTCCTCACTTTTTAGGAGGTCACGACAAATGCTCTACTTTGAACTACCAGCTTTGACTTGTCTGGGACGGTATTTGGTGTCACTATCCCAACTAGATTTGGCTTCACTGCATGACAAAATCGAGCTAGGTGACCTTCTCTTCCACAATTGTAACACGTTTTGGACTGCTGTGTGCAATTTGGACTGATGTGTCCCTCCCCTCCGCATTTGAAGCATATGATAGGTGGTCGTTCTCCTTCATTAACAACGGGTGGTGATGCTGACGTCTTTCCATCATTGTTGAATCTCCTCTTCTTAAAATTTCCACTCATATTGTCTTGGCTATGATTACCACCGAAGTGGTTACCATTTCTAGCATGTTGATTCCCTCCATATTTGTTAACATCGCTTCGATGATTGCTACCACTGGTATTATCATTTTGTCGGCTGCTCTCTCTTGGTTGGGTTGACTCATTATCGTGCTCCAATAATTGAGCCATATTCACAACATCTGAATACAAGCAAAGTTTGTGAGAAATGAGGTATTGATGTATCTCGGGTTTCAAACCTCTTAGAAACATCCGCATCATTCTCTCCTCATTATCAACCAAGTGGGACGCAAACCAGGACAACTCAGCAAACTTAGCTTCATACCATGACACGGTCATATTGTTTTGCTCCAGCTTGATGAACTCTACCTCCTTCATGTGACGAATACTTCCGAGAAAGTACTTGTCGTTGAACAATTCTTGGAACTTCTCCCAAGATATCTTGATCTGGCGGTTAAATCGTTTCTGATTCCCACCAATGTCACCTTCTCCTCGCAACATTAAGGTGGCAAAGGGAACCTTTTGCTCCTCGGAGTATCCCAAGACATCAAATATCTTGGTGATCTACTTTATCCACGTCTCCGCCTTAAGTAGTTCTGGCTTTCCCCAAAACTTCGGTGGTCCCAGCTCCTTGAACTACTTATCGATGACCATCCGTGAGTTGTCAGTGTTTCACCTGTATTTTGGATAGGAGTCTCTCTCGCATGATGCTGCATGAATTGCAGAAAGCCTTTAAACATTCCGTCATTCATCATTTGGTCAGTGTTGCTGTTTACCTGAGGATTATTACCCTCCTGATGCAAGTTATTCTGGTTATTGATATGTGGTGGCTCAATGGTCTCCTGTGCTCTGTTGTTTATCTCAACATTCTCAGATGTCATTTTCAAACACTGCCACAAAACAAGGGTTAATTGATATGTCACATATTATCTCTATAATATGACCGACCAATTAAATAACAAGTAAACTTATGTAGGTCAAACTAGCAAAGGAATTACCCGTCTCTCCCCTCCTAGTTCTAGTCTCAAATCTCAGCCAGGGATCATATCCCTAAGCTTTGATACCAACTGTGACGCCCCCCAAAATAGGTATACATCACCCATCTTGAGTCGCCAAATACATGGTACTAAATACAAATACAAACTTAATTATACAACATGAGCTGAGAGTTTTTACAGGAATATTATCTCATAGACAATATCCTAACTCAAATTCAATCCTCATTACATTTATTATCACACTAAATAGTGAGGACTACTAAAACAACCATCTCGGACAGTCACTCCATTCCCCGACTAGTCTCGGCTACGTTCTCATTTCCTAAAGAGAACAATGAAAGTTAAAGGGTGAGCTCTAAAAGTAGTATGCATACAAGCCAATCATGTATGTTGATAAAACATATATGTAAGACCCCGAAATTTTTTTAAATAAAAAGGAATTTCCTTTATTTATTATCTTGAAATAGTAAGGGTTGATTTGATTAATGTGGTTAGTTATGGGTAAAATGCGCAAATATTTTAAATAAGCAAGTGGTGATAAAATATTCATTGTTGTCGGGAATATTCGTTTGGTGGTGGGAATATTAAATGCTTGTCGGGAATATTTAATGCGACAGCAGCGACCATGTGTGGGCCCTCATAACTGAAAGCGATTGGATGAAGAAAAGCGACAAATATAAGTTGGTTAAAAATAACGGCGTAGTTATTCTGAATTAAGGCGTTGGAATACCGGTGGTTAAAATACGATGTCTGGCGTGGTTGCGCGTAGCACACGGTATTACGCATAAGTATTGTTGAATTATTGATCCTTACGTGAAGGCACTTTACTCAATAATTTTCACGATGAGTTATCTTATTCAATATTTTATTTTATTGATTCAATAATTCTTTGCGTTGATATTTTATATTATTGTTGTTCAATAATTGTCACTTTACATTATCTCCATTATCGGATCAATAATTCATATTATTTGAATAATATTATTAGATAGCATTATTGGCAATGTCTAGAAAGTTACTGTCTAAGAAGAGGTTTGGTCACCTAATTGCTGGCAAGATGGAGAAATCCTTATCGGAAAGCCCCTCTTTCTGAGGAGCGGCTGGTTTGTCATAATTGTGATTACGTAATATTATTTGTGAATAATTAATTATTGATTCATATGATAAAGAAATATTTATTTTATGTGGATATAAATGATGGATTTATTTATGTTGTTATAAATGAAGAAATTATTGTTGAGGTGTTTTATCGATATTTTTATCGGATTGGAGGTATTAAAAATTAAATCGGGGTTTTTGAGATATATTATGGGGTTATAATTTTTAATCCGACCAGTTGGATTGTGGTAATTTTTGGGTATGTTATACATACATAAGTTGAGTATATGTCCACAAATTTTGAACCGTTAAAAATGCACGAATGATTTGTTGTGAATTTTAAGAGGTGTCGGATTCGAAAATTAGGTTTATAATTGATTTTGGTGGAAAATTCTAGAATTGAGTGGGCCCCACTTGTGGTTGGTGAAGAAATGTGCTGAATTTTATTTCAAATGTGGTGGGTGGGAATAGTAGCGAGTAAAGCCATCGGTTGTGAGTTAAAATGCAGCTTGGCGTGCTAACATTTTCCTATAAATAGAGGGCTAAGTTAGAATTGAAAATCACACCAGAAACAAAGTTTTCTCTCTTTCTCTCTCTATATTATTGAGCGTATTTTGTGAGTATTTAGATACTTTGAGAGTTCTTTGCTTCGATTAGAAGTTTCATTCAACATCACTTGAGCCTTTCCTTAGAAATCTTGATTCTTTGAGGTAAGGGATGTTATTTTCTTCTCAAATGATATTAATTCTTGAATATCATTATCTTTGAAATATTGGTTGGTACTTTTTATCAAATTTGGAACTTTTTCATGTATGGGGTTACTATTCATGAGTTACTATTCACGAGTTACTATTCATGAGTTACTATTCACGAGTTCTTATTCACGAGTACTATTCACGAAGCGTGAAGATGTTTTTTGTGGAATTTCTATCTTTGGGTGTTCGAGTTACTATTCACGTATCGACACTATTCACGTATATCTGACTATTCACTTATCATTTCGGCACTATTCATAGAAAAATGAAAATTTTTCTTTTAAATCTAAAATATCTATTTTGGATACTAGCTTTGATTGTATCCATGTTTTGATCATTCTTGAATTTTACACCACTATGATTATTTTTGAGGTATTGTTGGACATGGATAAAACAAAATACTGAATCCTTAATCCTTAATCCTTGTCATTTTGTTTCAATTGGATTCGTTCTTTAAAAATATTTTCATCATCCTCGGTCTTAAATGATGATATTATTGAATATCTTTGGCTGTAGTGCAAAGATGAATGATTTCTGAAGAATATCTTTGGCTTTGTAGTGCAAAGATGAATGAATGATTTCAAGAATATCTTTGGCTTTATAGTGCAAAGATGAAGCAGTGTTTAAATGAACATGACCGATGCGATGAATATCTTTGGCCTTTAGTGCAAAGATGAGCAGTGTTGAGATGAACATGATGGATTGATGAATATCTTTGGCTTTGTAGTGCAAAGATGAATATTTGATTTGAGATGAATATTGATTGATGTTACGGGGATAAAATATTGATGATGGACTATTAAATTCATAGATTATAGTAGATTTCATTCTCTACGTAACTCTTCTAGGAATTATTATTTCCATGCGAATATTGATCTGAAACTTGTTGTACATTGTATTCTATCGATTTTCCTGTTGGAGACTAACGATAATTTGTTGTATATTATCTTAGTCATAATATTCTTTACTTGGGCTAGTTGAGCTCACCCTTTTCCTTTGTTGTTCCATTTTTCTTCTCGGGAGGCGAGAATGTAGCGAGTACTAGTCGGGGTATGGAATGAAGGTTCTAGAGAGAGTTGTTTAGTAGTCCTCACCATTTTGTAAAATAATGTATCAATAAATGTGATGGGATTTATTTGAGTATAAATATTGTCTAGAAGATAATATTTGTATTTAAACTCACAGCTTTATTGTTGTGATAATAAAGTTGTAGTTGTTTACATACCATGTATTTGGCGACTCGAGAATGGGTTGGATGGAATGGACCTATTTTGGGGTCGTCACAATTGGTATCGAGCTTAGGGATATGATTTGGAGATCTAGAATAGAACTAGGAGGGAGAGCAGTAAATCCTTTGCTAAGCTACCTAAGCTTATTTGTTAGTTGGTCAAGATATAGGGATATTATGTGATTGATTTCCTTAATTAACCCTTGTTTTATGACGAATAATGAGAATGTCGAATGAGAATATTAATAGTGGTGTAAATGAGACCGTGGAGATGCCTCATACTTAACAACGAGGAGAACGTGCAACAGTGGCAATGTACCTCCCGTGAATAACACCAACGAAAGCGATGATGAACGAGGGGATGTTTAGAAGCTTTTTGCGGTTCATGCAAAATCGAGACGAGGAGACTCGTGTTCAAAATACGAGGAGGAGATGATAGTAATTCACGGGTGGTCACAACCAAGCGATTCAAAGAGTTGGGACCACCAGAGTGCAGGAAAGCCGAGATCCGATCATGGCGGAAACATGGGTCAAGCAAATTACCAAGATATTCGATGTCTTGGGATGCAAGAAAAAGTAAAGTTCCATTCGCTACTTTTATGTTCCGTGGCGAGGCATTCTTGGTGGGAATCATGAAGCGTACCCATTCATTTGCACTCAAAGATGTCGTGGAGACGTTTTAAAACAATTCAATGACAAGTACTTCCTCGAAAGTATTACGTCTATATGAAGGAAGTGGAGTTTATTAGATTGGAAGCGAAATAACATGGCGGTGTCCCAAAGACGAGGCGAAGTTTGCGGAGTTATCCAGTTTGCACCTCATTTGGTGGAGAATGAGGAACGTGTGACGCGGATGTTTCGAGAGGTTTGAAACCCGGCATACGTCGAAGATATCTCATTTCTCATAAATTTTCTCTATTTCGGATGTTGTAAGCGAGGCTCGATTGTTAGATCGAGATAACGAGTATACGTTCAACCGAGGGTCCATAACCGAGATTATCTAGAAGATAGCGATCATCGTAATAACGATAACCAAAGGAGAAAGAAGAATACGGACAAAGGCGGTAACCACTCTGGTGGTAATCGTCGTCGTGAAAATAGAAGAAGCGAGTTGGGAGGAGATTTTAAAAGAGGAGATTCAATAACGACCGTGTGAAGACGTCGGTATGATAACCGGGTTCGAGGAGGAGAAAGACCATCGGTCGTATGTTACAAATCTTGGGAAGAGGGACATATCAGCCCAAACTACCCACAACAGTTTAAGGTATGCTATAATTGTGGAAAAGAAGGACATATCGCTCGAGATTGTACGATATCGAAACCTAGTGCAGCGGGGGCGGTGACTCAAAAGGATGTCCCGAGAAAAGTCAAAGTCAACGATTCTCGGAAGAGCGTTTGTCGTGGCCAATTCAAAATCTGAGGAACCCGAACGAAGTTAGCACGGGTTAGTTAATTATAAATTCTTGCGAAGTTTATACCTTACTAGATATCGGTTCTACCCATTCTTTTATCTCTCTTGCTTGCGCTCAACGTTTGAACTTGACTACGGAGAAATTAGACTTTGACCTATTTATGGAGACTCCGTTAGGAGAAACTTTCATTACATCCGTTGTTTAAAGAAATCTTGCTTGATTCAAGTTGGAACTATCACATTACCTGTTAACCTTATTTCTATAGAGATATTTGCTTTTGATGTGATTTTAAGGTTAACTACTCATCATGCCAAAATTGATTGCTTTCGTAAGGTTGTTAGTTTTCATATTCCTAAGCAACCTATTATTCGAATTCAGGCAATCAAACCATTGAAGTCAAACATTTTCATATCAAGCCATGAAGTCATTCGTTTATTACGGATGTCAAGTTTTCTTAGTCCATGTTATGGATTTGAATAAAGACACGTCAGATTTGAATAATATTCTTGTTGTTATTGATTTTTCCTGACGTATTTCCTGAAGAATTTATTGGCTTACTCCCAAAGACTGATATTAAATTTTGTATCGACTTTGAACCCTCTACAAAACTCATTTCTAAAATCTCATATCGAATGGCTCTATTGAACTTCGAGAGTTAAAAATTCAACTATAAATTTGGTACTGAGCCTTTATCTTGTGACTTCCTTTGTGGAATGCACCAAGCCGAGACTCTCGTAAGGGACACCATATTCGTGCGATAGTAAACCGATAGGTGTCATTGTAACGTCTTATCCAAGGTTGGGATATGAGTCACAGCTTGAGAACAACCTAAGCCGATGTTTAAATCGTAGCTTTCAGGCTTAGTTGGTTATTATCGGAGATTCGTTGAAGGATATTCTCGAATCGCTATTCCATTAACGTGGTGACTCATAGAGATACAAAATTCAAATGGAGCAAGGAATGTGGGAAGAGCTTGAAGAACTCAAGAGGAGACTCATTTCAAAGATATGTTACGACCATGCCATCCTCGAAAAGCGAACGTGGTAGGCGGCGTGTTGAGTAGAAGATCGTGATATCTGATCACGAGTACGATATTGTCAAAGACTCATTTCAGTATAATATACAAATAATAGAGATGGAGATGAAAACTCTAGGTACCCACGTGATGATATCTGAGTACGTGATGATATACTGAGTATAATCGACTTTTAATCGATAAAGTTAAAGGCGCTCAAGCTACACACCGGAGCTGATGAATTTGAAGAAGGAGGTGCAAGAAGTTGTTATTTTAAAAGCGAGAATCGGTGGCGTGAGGAAAGCTCAAACCTTGATTTATTAATCCATTTGAAATTCTCGATCGAATAGGAACTGGGCCTATAGACTGCTTTTACCACCAAGTATGACGTGTGTTCATAACGCGTTTTCACGTATCGATGTTACGTAAATATGTGGACGATCCGAACCACGCTCATTGAGTTAGAACCAGACGAGATAGCCAAAGACTTAACGTATGAGGAGGTACCTGTCAAGATCTTGGATAGGAAGGAGCATGTCCCTACGCTATGAAAGGTCATACCACAAGTTAAAGTTTTGTGGAGGAATCATGCTATAGAGGAAATGACCTGGGAGTTGGAAACGAAAATGAAAGCGAGGTATCTTTACCTTTTCGAAACACCAGTATCGTCACGTCAATTTCGAGGACGAAATTTCATAAGGAGGGAGGTTGTAAGACCTCGAAATTTTTTAAATAAAAAGGATTTTCCTTTATTTATTATCTTGAAATAGTAAGGGTTGATTTGATTAATGTGGTTAGTTATGGGTAAAATGCATAAATATTTTAAATAAGCAAGTGGTGATAAAATATTCATTGTTGTTAGGGAATATTCGTTTGGTCGTGGAATATTAAATCTTTGTCGGGAATATTAAATGCGACGGTAGCGACCATGTGTGGGCCCCATAACTTGAAAGCGATTGGATGAAGAAAACGACAAATATAAGTTGGTTAAAAATAACTTGGCGTAGTTATTCTGTTATAAGTAAGACCGTTGGAATACCCGGTGGTTAAAATACGATGTCTACGCGTGGTTGCACAAAGATAGCACCAGATTGTGTATTACACGATATTGTTGAATTATTGATCCTTACGTAAAAGGCACTACTCAATAATTTTCCACGATGATTCTTTATTCAATATTTTATTTTATTGATTCAATAATTCACTGCGTTGATATTTTATATTATTGTTGTTCAATAATTGTCACCGCACATTATCTCCATTATCGGATCAATAATTCATATTATTTGAATAATATTATTAGATAGCATTATTGGCAATGTCTAGAAAGTTACATCAAGAAGAGGTTGGTCACCTAATTGCTTGGCGCAAGAAGAGAGAAATCCTTATCTGAAAGCCCCTCTTTCTCAGGAGCGGCTGGTTGTCATAATTGTGATTACGTAATATTATTTGTGAATAATTAATTATTGATTCATATGATAAAGAAATATTTATTTTATGTGGATATAAATGATGGATTTATTTATGTGGTTATAAATGAAGAAATTATTGTTGAGGTGTTTTATCAGTATTTTATCGGATTGGAGGTGTTAAATCGGGGTTTTGAGATATATTATGGGGTTATAATTTTTAATCCGAATGAGTTGGATTGTGGTAATTTTGGGTATGTTATACATACATAAGTTGAGTATATGTCCACAAATTTTGAACCGTTAAAAATGCACGAATGATTTGTTGTGAATTTTAAGAGGTGTCGGATTCGGAAATTAGGTTTATAATTGATTTTGGTGGAAAATTCTAGAATTGAGTGGGCCCCACTTGTGGTTGGTGAAGAAATGTGCTGAATTTTATTTCAAATGTGGTGGGTGGGAATAGTAGCGAGTAAAAAGCCATCAAGTTTGCGAGTTAAGTCCGCCTTGGCGTCTTAACATTTTCCTATAAATAGAGGCTAAGTTAGAATTGAAAATCACACCGAAACAAAGTTTTCTCTCTTTCTCTCTATATTATTGAGCGTATTTTGTGAGTATTTAGATACTTTGAGAGTTCTTTGTTCAAGTACAAGTTTCATTCAAAGATCACTTGAGCCTTTCCTTCCGGCTTGATTCTTTGAGGTAAGGGATGTTATTTTCTTCTCAAATGATATTAATTCTTCAATACAATTATGCTGAAATATTGGTTGGTACTTTTTATCAAATTATGAACTTTTTCATGTTGGGGTTACTATTCATGAGTTACTATTCACGAGTTACTATTCATGAGTTACTATTCACGAGTTACTATTCACGAGTACTATTCATGAAGCGTGAAGATGTTTTTTGTGGAATTTCTATCTTTGGGTGTCGGAGTTACTATTCACGTATACGACACTATTCACGTATACGGCACTATTCACGAATACGGCACTATTCACCGAAAAATGAAAATTTTTCTTTTCGTCTAAAATATCTATTTTGGATACTAGCTTTGATTGTATCCATGTTTTGATCATTCTTGAATTTTACACCACTGTGATTATTTTTGAGGTATTGTTGGACATGGATAAAACAAAGTACGAATCCTTAATCCTTAATCCTTGTCATTTTGTTTCACTGGATTCGTTCTTTAAAAATATTTTTCATCATCCTCAGTCTTAAATGATGATATTATTGAATATCTTTGGCCTGTAGTGCAAAGATGAATGATTTCTGAAGAATATCTTTGGCCTGTAGTGCAAAGATGAATGATTTCTGAAGAATATCTTTGGCCTGTAGTGCAAAGATGAGCAGGTGTTTAAATGAACATGACCGACTGATGAATATCTTTGGCCTTTAGTGCAAAGATGAACAGGTGTTGAGATGAACATGACCGATTGATGAATATCTTTGGCCTGTAGTGCAAAGATGAATATTTGATTTGAGATGAATATTGATTGATGTTACAGGGATAAAATATTGATGATGGACTATTAAATTCATAGATTATAGTAGATTTCATTCTCTACGTAACTCTTCTAGGAATTATTATTTCATTGCGAATATTGATCCGAAACTTGTTGTCTATTGTATTCTATCGATTTTTCCTGTTGGAGACTAACGATAATTTGTTGTATATTATCTTAGTCATAATATTCTTCTTGGGCTAGTTGAGCTCACCCTTTTCCTTGTTGTTCCATTTTTCTTCTCAGGAGGCGAGAATGTAGCGAGTACTAGTCGAGGTATGGAATGAAGGTTCTAGAGAGAGTTGTTTAGTAGTCCTCACCATTTTTGTAAAATAATGTATCAATAAATGTGATGGGGATTTATTTGAGTATAAATATTGTCTAGAAGATAATATTTGTATTTAAACTCACAGTTTTATTGTTGTGATAATAAAGTTGTAGTTGTTTCTGTACCATGTATTTGGCGACTCAGAATGGGTTGGATGGAATGGACCTATTTTGGGGTCGTCACAATATACTTTGTAATCAATCTTATTTATTTATTTATTAATAAAAGAATTATTTATTAAAGGCATTTATTATCAACATGGTGCTATTTTATTAATATATGATAAACCCATAGTTTTAAACAATGCTTTTAGAATCATGATGAGATCATGCTAATGAGATCTAAATTCTTAAATAGCTTAAAACTAAAATGTTCTCAATCGATGGATTACTAAAAAGGGGATTAGTGAATTTGGATAGATTGATACATACGTTGCTTGCTCATTGGATGAGGATGATTGATCTCATGATCATTTGTGTGGAGACATTAAGCCAAGTATGTAGGCGTTTATTAGAGAATAAGTTCACTGAACGTGACTCGCTAAGGAATACCTAATGGAGTTTTACTTGCCTGTCAATAGGAATTCCTATAGTGATAGTAGTACAAATGATCCTTAGACTTGAGATCATCATAGTATCTTATATATAATGAATTACACTTTGACTTATTCCTTAAGACTCTTAGAGTATATCAAAGGGTATGCTTGGGTGTAATAAGTTATATATGAAGATAATGAATGATCAATAAAGAATCTACCACTTCCAGTAAAAGAAGAGAAATGTCATATGTGATTCGATAAATGACAACCCAGGAATCCTTGGCCAAGGTGGAATGAAATTAGAAAGTAGTTTCTAATTTTCTTTCATTAGGAGTTGTGCATTTAGGAATCGAAATACATATAATTAAATAAAATAAGACTTGGCAGTAATTCCATGTCTTATATTTAATTGGGACATTGTATGGTGGAAGGATTGAATTGTACAGTAACTATTAACTCAAAGGTTCTTTTATGATTAATGTAAAAATTTATATTATCTGGAAAGTCATTGATCGCTAGGGAGGCTTATCCCTATTGTAGAATTAATATTATTTATTTAAATAAATAAATCGTTTAATTTATTTATTTAAATAAGATTAGAATTGTTCTAATTGATTTATTCACAACCGGTTTAATATGGAGAACCTAAAGGGTCACACCATAAAAGGAAGAATAATTATTTAAGAAGTTAATGGCATAATCGTAATAATATATGTTAAGTATATTTAATTTAATCTATGATGATAGAATAAATTAAATAGCTTAATATTTATTATTTAATATTTTAGAAATATTAAATATAAATTAATAAGAGGAGTCTTATTAATATTATTACAATTATTATTATTTTAATTTCTAAAATAGTTTAGGAATTAATTTAAGTAAGTACTCTCATTTATTCCTAATAGGATTAGGAGGAAAAAATTAGTTAAAGGAGTTTAATTAATTATCCCTAATAAGATTAAGGAGCCCATTTAATTAAAAGAGTTTAATTAAATAAATAATACCTTATTTTTAATTAAATAGGGTTACCTGATATTTTTATAAGAGGACACTTATATCAGATATCAAATATACGTAATTCCAATAGTTGGAGAGTACGCCCCCTTTTTCTATAGAGATAAGAAAAACTAGGGTTTGAGCCAATACACCCTTCTTCTTGAAAATTCTTCTTCCTTGGTGGATCACCTCTAGAGGCCATACACTTGGGTGGCTAACATTGATCAAAGGAAGGAATCTACTCGGAGATTCAAGGAGATCGAGGAGAAGTAGGAGGTGAAATCGTACCTGTGGAAGCTCGTATCTACAAGGGTATGATTCCATAACTTCTTATTCTTCGTTTTAATTAATTATATGCATAAAGGATTATCCGGGTAATTGGTTTGTGAAAAATTTTAAAATCTGATTTTACTTTGCTTCCGCTAATTTTTGCAATTTGATTGCTACTTTGTTTTTTCACAAAACCTTATAGTGGCATCAGAGCCAAACTTTATGTGAATTATTAATTATTTATGATTCCATATATGTATGGGTATGTATTTAGAATAATTTATTGGGCATTTTTTGTTGTATAGAATTATTATTTTTGAAAAAAAAAATCATTAACGAAACCTGTTTTAAAAACGGTTTTTGATTTTGTTAAGTCCGTAACTGACTTTATTTTTCAAAAGCGAATCATGATTCCTTCGGTAATAGTATTATATATATATATATATATATATGTGTGTGTGTGTTTGTGTGTGTGTGCGTGTGTGTGTGTGTGTGCGCGCGCGCGTATGATATTGGAGATATCCTGCATGTTAACAAGTAACAAGAGATTCACGTTTTTTCAATTAGTACTAATATATATATATATATATATATATAATATTCGTAATAGTTTATAATTAAAATAAAGAGTTTATTTTAATCTTGAAATTGGATTTCATGCAACTTAAAAAAATTGCCCATTAAATGATACTCGTATATATATATGGAATGATTTTAATTCATAAGATGAATATTTTATTTATTGATACATATGATGATATGTATGATAATAAATGGGATTGATTATGGACTATTGACCAATGTGATTGGATTTATTTTGGTTAGATGTTTGAATGAATGTGTTTTATTAAATGAGGTCTGCGTACCTCGTCTTTTTTGGTTTTCTTCTTGATGTAAATTCTATCTCTCTCCTATGTACTTCCCCTTGACTGTTGATCAAGGTTTCTATTTAAATTAAATAGTTTATGTAATAGGATTAGTTAGAAATTTTTTTCGAAGAACCGGTGATCAAGGAGCAAGGAGCGTTCGAAGACCCATTTATAATGGAGCCCGGGTTTAAATATAATAGTTATATTTAAATGTTTATTCTTGCACCCTAGGGTTTGACCTTTTGGTTCACTTGGTGGCTCTAGTGAACCAAACTAGAATAAAAGTCCATAATCAATCCGGGTAGAATATAGTATTCTATATGTGCATGCTAGTATTATATATTATTTAATATGCTTCGCATGTTAAATAATATGACGCGTATTTTATATATATATTTGCATGCGCGCTAATCAAGATGAGACTAATAATAACAAACCCCTCAATGAAATTATATTAAGTTGTAACGTTCAAAGATATTTGGAATATCGAACGTCGCCTTCTAGCATGATAAAAACAATAGAGCATTCAATATTTAATATGAGTTTATTGTGCACACACAAGGCGAGTATTAAATATTTGAGATGTTGTTTTTATTACATTTGATGTTTATAAGGAATTGAACATTACCGCTTTGTTGTGCACACACAAGGGATGTAGTTTTCTCTTCACTTATATGGAAATGTTGGGTATGACTTAACTTAAATCATTTTAGTTCGGATGTGCACACACTTGACCATTATGATTTAAGAGGCAAAATATAAGGAGTTACAAGATGATGTAATTGACAAGAGTTGTCTACCTATTTATTTATATATAGTTTGTTGTGCACACACAAGGCTATATACATTTGAAATAGGATCCTTATTCTCACTAGCAAATCTTTAATTAGATATTGCCGAACTATATTCATGAGGGTAATATAGTTTGAAGAAAATAGTGGGAGATACCAATATAAAATAAGACCTAATTTATTTTGGTAATTAATTAAATGAATGTTTACTAAAATATTATCTTTTTACATGTAGAATTTTAAAAATGTCACATTTACTAATTTCACTGTGTAGCATACTTGATGCTAACAAACTGACCAGACCGAATTACATGGACTAGTTAAGGAATCTGAGAATTGTTCTCACTGCTGAAAAGATTTCTTATGTCCTAAATTACGCAGCATTACTGCAAAAGTTGCAGAGAGGCAGATCCTAGGAAGAGATTACTACTTTTAAAAAGTGGCAAGATGATGCATCTGTGGCTCAATGCATCATACTCGCATCCATGAGTAACGAGCTTCAACATCAGCATGAAACCGTGGATGCTCCTACTATACTACTGCACCTTCAAGAGTTGTATGGTGAGCAAAGTAGGACTGCTAGATATGAAATATCTAAGGAGCTCTTCCAATCTCGGATGACCGAGAGTACTACCGTTGAGACTCATGTCTTAAAGATGATCAACCTGATTGAACATCTTAGACAGCTTGGGTTCATCATGGATGGGGAGTTGAGTCAAGATTTAGTCTTGCAGTCACTCCCGGACACCTTCTCATAATTTGTTGTGAATTTTCACATGAATAAGTTAGATGTCAGCTTGCCTGAATTACTTAACATGTTGAAAACTGCTGAAGGTCACTTCCCATCCAAGAAGAACCATGTCTTACTGGTGGATGATTCTTCCAAGAAAAGTAAGAGGCCCAAGGTATTTTCTGAAAAGAAGAAATTCAAGAAGGATAAGGAAATGGCGAAAGTGAAGGATCAAAAGAAACTTGATCCAGATAGCAAAGGAATTTACTTCCATTCCAACAAGCTGGGTCACTGGAAGAGGAACTGCAAAAATTATCTTGCAGAAAAAGCTTCGAGAAGCTTCGAATCCTAATCAAGGTTTGTTTATGATTGAAATTAATTTTTCTGAAAGTCAATCTTCTACTTGGGTATTGGATACCGGCTATGGTTCTCACATATGTAATAATATGCAGGGACTGGTCAAAAGTAGAAAGCTCAGCAAGGATGAGGTCGTCCTACGAGTGGGAAATAGAGCAAAGGTTACTGCATTATCTGTAGGGACTTATTGTTTAGCACTGCCTGCGGGCAAGTCCATTAGTTTAAATAATTATTATTTTGTTCCGTCACTTATTAGAAACATTATTTCAATATCTGTATTGGATATGGATGGTTTTGACATTATAATAAAGAACAATAGTTGTTCTATTTATAATAATAATGTTTTATATGGTGTTGGTAATTTACGAAATGGACTTTACATTCTTGACTTGCATGAAAATATACTTCAAATTGAACAAACTAAGAAAAGGAAAAGGGATGATGTTAATTATACCTATATGTGGCACTATAGACTTGGTCATATTAATGAAACAAGATTATCCAAGTTGTATAAAGATGGGCTCCTAGAGCTATCAGATTATGAATCATATCCAACTTGTGAGTCTTGTCTCATGGGAAAAATGACTAAATCTTCTTTTAGTGGAAAAGGAGAAAGAGTTATAGAGTTGTTAGCATTGGTACACACGGATGTATGTGGACCTATGACAACGAATGTACGAGGAGGGTATTCTTATTTTATTACATTCACTGATGATCACTCAAGATTTGGATATGTGTATTTAATGAAATACAAATCTGAATCATTTAAAAAGTTCAAAGAGTTCAGAAGTGAAGTAGAGAAACAAACGGGCAAAAGTATTAATATTCTTCTATCAGATCGAGGTGGTGAATACTTAAGCAATGAGTTTCTTAATTATCTCGAAGAAAATGGTATAATCTCACAATGGACTCCACCAGGGATGCCACAGCCAAATGGTGTATCTAAAAGGAGAAATCGAACACTGCTAGACATGGTTCGTTCCATGATGAGTTTTACCGATCTTTCGGTGTCATTCTAGGGATATGCCCTAGAAGCGGCTATATATCTACTAAATAAGGTTCCCTCGAATTTCGTCCCTAAGACTCCATATGAGATGTGGACAGGGAGGAAGCCTTGTCTTAAGCATGTTAAGATTTGGGGATGTCCAGCTTATGTGAAAAGGTTTCAGAATGATAAGCTTGGGACAAGATCTGATAAGTGTACTTTTGTGGGATATCCTAAAGAAAGTTTAGGATATTATTTCTACAATCCTACTGAACAAAAGGTGTTTATTGCCAAACATGCTGCCTTCTTGGAAAAGGAGTTTATCCTTGAAGGGGTCAGTGGGAGGAAAATAGATCTTGAAGAAATTCAAGAACCACAAACCACTACAGATCAAATGGATGAACCTATCCAAGTAGAGATTCCTTCTATACTGCACCCTATTCGTAAATCTGGAAGAATACTAAAGATACCTGATAGGTATGGACTTATCATAGAGGATGACGATGAGGTATGCATCATAGATGATGACGATCCATTGAATTATAAACACAATATGAGTAGTAAAGACGCAGAGAAGTGGCAAGAAGCTATGAAATCCGAGATGGACTCCATGTATGAAAACCAAGTATGGATTTTGGTTTCACCACCTGAAGGCATTAAGCCTATTGGGTGTAAATGGGTCTTTAAAAGAAAGACTGGAGCAGACGATAAGGTAGAGACCTATAAGGCCCGACTGGTCGCAAAAGGTTTTAAACAAAGACAAGGAATTAACTATGACGAAACCTTCTCACCAGTAGCAATGCTCAAGTCCATTCGGATTTTGCTTGCGATTGCAGCTTACCATGACTACAAAATTTGGCAGATGGACGTGAAAACTGCCTTCCTCAATGGGAAACTTGAGGAAGATGTGTATATGACATAGCCAGAGGGATTTGTTTTAAAGTTTGGAACAAATCAAGTATGTAAGCTACAACGATCCATCTATGGATTGAAGTAAGCTTCTCGTAGGTGGAACATCCGTTTTGATGAGACAATTAAAGAGTTTGATTTTATCAAAAATGAGGATGAACCATGTGTGTATAAGAAGGTTAGTGGGAGAGCTGTTTTATTCCTCGTATTATATGTTGATGATATATTACTAATAGGGAATGATATTCCTATGCTACAATCAATAAAATTTGGTTATCTAAACACTTCTCCATGAAAAACTTGGGAGAAACATCCTATATTTTGGGGATAAAGATCTATAGAGATAGATCTAAAAGGATGCTTGGCTTATCCCAAGGAACATACATTGACTTGATGCTAAAGAAGTTTGGCATGGAAGATTCCAAAAGAGGTCTCATGCCGATGAGTCATGGAATACATCTCTCCAAGAAATAGTCCCCAAAGACACCTGAAGAGATGTCGTATGAGTAAGATTCCTTATACTTCAGCAATAGGATCTATCATGTACGGTATGATATGTACTAGACCAGATGTCCTCATGCACTTAGTGTAACAAGCAGATATCAGTCGAATCCAGGAGAAGAACACTGGAAGGCAGTGAAAAATATCCTAAAGTACTTAAGAAGAACTAAGGATGTATTTCATGTCTGTGGTGGGTCTAAATTAAAACTAGAGGGCTTCACATACTCAAGTTTTCAAACGGGCCAAGATGACAGTAAATTCGTTTCGGGGTATGTGTTTACCTTGAATGGTTGCACAGTGAGTTGGAAGAGTTCCAAACAAAGAAAAGCAGATTCTTGATTCAAAGATGAGGCGAGTATATAGTTGCAAGTGAAGCTAGAAAGGAAGTTGTTTGGATGAAGAAGTTCATTACCAAACTTGGTGTGGTTCCTAGCATTACAGGACCAGTACCTTTATTCTGTGACAACACCGGATCTGTTGCGCAGGAGAAGGAACCCAGGTCTCATCAGAAATCCAAACACGTATTACGGCGGTTTCATTTGATCAGAGAGATCATTGAAAGAGGAGACGCCACCCTACACCGTGTGGACTCTCAAGACAATATTGCAAATCCATTTACTAAAGCGTTAACACAACAGCAGTTTGATCGTCACTAAGAGAAGATGGGTATGAGATACCATGGCGATTGGCTTTAGTGCAAGTGGGAGATTGAAAGTAGTATGCATACAAGCCAATCATGTATGATGATAAAGCATATACTTTGTAATCTATCTTATTTATTTATTAATAAAAGAATTATTTATTATCAACATGGTGTTATTTTAATAATATGTGATAAACCCATTGTTTTAAGCAATGCTTTTAGAATCATGATGAGATCATGCTAATGAGATCTAAATTCTTAAATAGCTTAAAACTAAAATGTTCTCAATCGATGGATTACTAAAAAGGGGATTAGTGAATCCGGATAGATTGATACATACGTTGCTTGCTCATTGGATGATGATGATTGATCTCATGATCATTTGTGTGGAGACACTAAACCAAGTATGTAGGAGTTTATTAGAGAATAAGTTCATTGAACGTGACTCGCTAAGGAATACCTAATGAAGTTTTACTTGTCTGTCAATAGAAATTCCTATAGTGATAGTACTACAAATTATCCTTAGACTTGAGATCATCATAGTATCTTATATATAATGAATTACACTTTGACTTATTCCTTAAGACTCTTAGAGTATATCAAAGGGTATGCTTGGGTCTAATAAGTTATATATGAAGATAATGAATGATCAATAAAGAATCTACCACTTCTAGTAAAAGAAGATAAATGTCCTATGTGATTCGATAAATGACAACCCGTGAATCCTTGGCGAGGTGGAATGAAATTAGAAAGTAGTTTCTAATTTTCATTCATTAGAGTTAATGCATTTAGGAATCGAAATACATATAATTAAATAAAATAAGACTTGATAATGAATTCTATGTCTTATATTTAATTGGGACATTGTATAGTGGAAGGATTGAATTGTACAGTAACTATTAACTCAAAGGTTCTTTTATGATTAATGTTGAAATTTATATTATCTGGAAAGTCATTGATCGCTAGGGAGGCTTATCCCTATTGTAGAATTAATATTATTTATTTAAATAAATAAATCGTTTAATTTATTTATTTAAATAAGATTAGAATTGTTCTAATTGATTTATTTACAACCGGTTTAATATGGAGAACCTAAAGGGTCACACCATAAAAGGAAGAATAATTATTTAAGAAGTTAATGACATAATCGTAATAATATAGTTAAGTATATTTAATTTAATCTATGATGATAGAATAAATTAAATAGCTTAATATTTATTATTTAATATTTTAGAAATATTAAATATAAATTAATAAGAGGAGTCTTATTAATATTATTACAATTATTATTATTTTAATTTCTAAAAGAGTTTAAGAATTAATTTAATATAAGTACTCTCATTTATTTCTAATAGGATTAGGAGGGAAAATTAGTTAAAGGAGTTTAATTAATTATCCCTAATAAGATTAGGGAGCCCATTTAATTAAAAGAGTTTAATTAAATAAATAATACCTTATTTTTAATTAAATAGGGTTACCTGGTATCTTTATAAGAGGAGTCTTATTTCAGATATCAAATATACATAATTCCAATAGTTGGAGAGTACGCCCCCTTTTTCTATAGAGATAGAAAAAACTAGGGTTTGAACCAATACACCCTTCTTCTTGAAAAATCTTTTTCCTTGGTGGATCACCTCTAGAGGCCATACACTTGGGTGGCTAACATTGATCAAAGGAAGGAATCTACCTGGAGATTCAAGGAGATCGCGGAGAAGTAGGAGGTGAACTTGTACATATGGAAGCTCGTATCTACAAGGGTATGATTCCATAACTTCTTGTTCTTCGTTTTAATTAATAATATGCATAAAGGATGATCCGGGTAATTGGTTTGTGAAAAATTTTAAAATCTGATTTTACTTTGCTTCCGGTAATTTTTGTAATTTGATTGCTACTTTGATTTTTCACGAAACCTTACAAGCTCAACTAGCCCAGTAAGAAATATTATGACTAAGATAATGCAGAATAAATTATCGTTAGCCTTTAACAGCGTTAAACTGATAAAATACAATAAACATCAAGTTTAACTGCAGCGGAACAAGAAATCCATTAGAAGCATCAAGTAGAGCATGATATCTAATATCTTCTATGATTTAAAAAGTTTATCATCAATTTTATCGCTGAGACTCAGCTTAATAAATAATCCACATCATCGAATCATCCCTGCACTACGGGCTAAGGATATTCATTAGTATCACGACCACGAATTATCCATGCACTACGAGCCAAGGATATTCGTGTTTTCATCGATGGTCATGATCATACCAACAACTGTCCATCAATGCAGTACGGACCAATGAGGACTTTTATCATTTGTAACATTACAGGTCCTGATTATACCGAATGATCCATGGTCATAATCATACCAATCAACATTCCATCTATGCACGTAAGCCACAGATGGCTTTCATCACAATATAAGCATGAGGATGATGACAATGATATAAGAATTCAATTAAAAAAAAGAAAAGGATAAATTTTTAAAGATTTATAATTTAATTTATCTAGAATTCAATAATGTCTAAATTGTCAACATGATACTTCTTTGTGGAGTAAAATTCAAGAATAATATTGTGTCAAAAATGATTTGGACCGAAAAAAAATCAATTTTTGTAATGAATAGTAACCTAGGTGAATAGTACTCGAGTGAATAGTATCCCGTGAATAGTACTTCGGGAATAGTATCCTGTGAATAGTACTCCGGCATGAAAAAGTTAAAACTTATCAAGAATGCTTAGAATAATATTTTCATGAAAAGATACTGGATGAAGCGCAAATATCAAGGATATTCTACTAATTTCATGGAGTATAGAAGCCAAAACTTAATAAAATTAATATAAAATTCAGAATCTGAAACAAAATAATATTACTCACATACTACAGAGTATGGAAGAAAATATTATTTCTTACGAGTATTGAACAAAAATAATATCCCTTACATTAAAAAGAAGAGTATTCTGACTGGTAGTGCGGGGATATTCTTGAAGAAAACTTTCACTGTTTTCTACGCTCAAAGCTTCTTAAAACTCTATAAAAATACGCTTAATATTATAGAAGAAGAATTCTCTGATTTTGGTGTGATTCTCAATTCTAACTAAGAATCCTATTTGTAGGAGAATGGAAAGGATACTATTTAAATTTAGAAATCACGGACTGCACGGTATTTGAATTCACGGGCGCTGCATCAAAAGAAAAAAAAATTATTTTACTGTGCAAATACTATGAAGGCACTATGCATAATAAAATATAATATATTCTATTTTTATAAAAAACAAAACTTATTATATATACATACATATATATATATATATATATATCATTACACTCCCTCCCAACCAATTCATTCCTCCCCCCGCATGACTTTCCTCCAAACGTGGGTCCCACTCGTGGCCCCCACCTCTTATTATAACTTTCCACCGATTATTTTGAGAAATGGGTAAATGAGGGTCCAAATAATACGCCAACTTACAACAAATATTTCATAAAAATCCCCTCAATATTTTTAATAACATTTATTCATCAATAATATAACTTGCAATATTAACAACCAGATCATTCCCAGGAAAGAGGGGGCTTTCCGATAAGGATTTCTCTCTATTGGCGTGCAATTAGGTGACCAAACCCCTTTCCTCGACAAAACTTTCTAGACATCGTCGATAATGCAAATAATAATATGAATAACTTTGTCATCAATTATTGATCTAATAATATAAAATATTATGACAATAATTAAATTAATAACGTGAGATACTATGCAGCAATTACTGTAGCAATAATTGAATAAAACTGAGTAACTTCTCACGTAAGCATCAATAATCAATACTGTGTGCTACTATGCAACCATGTGTATTACTGTACTTTTACCACCGGGTATTTCAACAGTTTAACGGTAAAACTTTCGCCGTTATTTTTATAAAAAGATATTTATGTCGTTTTCTCATGCCGACATTAATTTTATTATGGGGTCCACCAATGATTGTGTCGTTATACGAATATTCCCTGTTAAAACAAATATTCCCCGACCAATTGAATATTATATAACAACTTGCTTACTTTGTAAAATTTATAAATATTACCCACAACTATAACATTATAACAAATTCACACAATTCAAAAATGATATTTATAGAAAAAAAATCATCTTTATTCATAAAAGTTAGGGTCTTACAGCTATCACATGAGTTCTTAATTGAAATTTTACAACTTCTAACTTTCTCTTTACTTAATACGAATCTTCTTTAATTCGTATGATATCCTTTACAACTTAATCTGAGTTCTTCTTCCCGTACTACTTCGTAGTACCATTCATCTATAGCATTAGCTATAAATCATCCATCATTTAACAAAACATCTGTTATTACGATTCAATATGATCACGTGGTGATCTTCTTCCTTAATCGTTTAAATCAACAATTTTCTTATCATTCTCTTTACGATTATAGTCTTAGGTACTCATACCTAAGGTTTATAACCTATCAACTCTAATACCACTCTGTAATGCCCCAAAAGCTAGTCTATCTTTACACCTAGATTCCGTACATCACGGTCCCACTTGTTTCCAAACATACATCATTATATAGTGAAATATAACAACATACATTCTCAAATCCCAGGTTCTAATACCTTATAACCTCGTTCATTACAAATAATGATAATTACATTATTCTTTACATCTTACAAGAGTGACTTTCATTCGCCACCAAGGATACATAACAGTTCATTAAACTAGTCTATAGTTTAATTAAATTGTTCTACATTACAAATCTTCATTTGATCTTCACGCTCATTCATATACTGAATGGCACTTCTTCTGGATACTGATCAGCTTGATCTTTATGGGATCCTTAAGTTCTTCTACTCGTACGCTGAAAATGTTTTTCATTTAAAGCAAGTGTGAGAATTCAATTGCCCAGCAAGTCATAACAGTTGAATAAACAACATCAAGAATTTAAACATTATTTTAAGACTTCAATAACCGAACAAAGGTTATTAAGTAGCTTGAATAATAGGAATAAACTCTTATTCCAATCATTTTAAAAACATTAATCACATTCACTTTAAAATACTTTCATTCTTCTACCTTTTTCATACACATCTTGTCTGGCTAGAATCATTAGCATAAACTTAACAATAACAGTTCATGTATAAACAGAACATTCTCATATTGAACAGTTCAATCACAGAACAGTTCATCTCATAGAAACACCGAAGTGTTAAAATTATGGCACAAGGCCTCATACATTCTACCACCTTGTACAAATATCACACATTTGCACATAGACAAACTTCTCAAGTTCAACATCTGAGAAAGTTTAAGAAACTAGCATTCATTTAAAATATGAATGAAGTTAGGAAACTTGTAATGTCCACAAATTTTAAACTCCTTATTAATTTAATATATGATTTAATTGTAATGAGTTAGTTTTGTGAGTTTATTTAAACCTTAAGTTGTTATGTGAATTTACGAAATGATTAAAGGGAGTCACTAATAGTTGATTTAAATTAGTGGACTAACCCTAAGATTCTAATATCAAAGAATTGATAAGAGTATTAATTAAATATTCAAGTTATTGAATATAGTAGCAAGAGTTGAACGTATTGATTAATTTCATTTATGAGTAATTAATTGATAATGTGTTAATTAATAATTATTTTGAATAAATAATAATTAATGTGTAATAAATTAATAGTTTATAAAATGATTATATGTTTACTTGCTTAATTTGTGCAAGCATGCAATATAGTAAACCTTTATTATATGGTAGTTAATTGTATATTCTATATAGTACAAGGTGACACATTAATATATCTATAATATATATATATATATATATATATATATATATATAGACTATATAGTAAGGGTTATTTGCATTCATGTGAATTGCATAATAATATTATTATATGATGTGAAGTGTGTGGGTAAAAATTCATGTATACCCTATTAACATATAATAATATCAATTACTAAATTAATAATTATTTCATTAAGTTATTATAATAATAACAGTCATGGTAATTGAAAATGTACATGAATTATATGTATGTGCACTACTTGATATCTTGTAATTGGGAAATACATTGTATGCCCTTTTAAATCATTATAACCTATGTTATAAGAAATGAATTGTGTACACCTATTTAATAACCAAAGTGTATATTATGTGTATATATGGTATAAACCAATAGTAGCATTTAATTTCTTTTAAAAAATGCTAAGTTTTGCTCCTTGTCCCATAATAAGAGTCCAACTTCTTCCCACGTGAACAAGCTAGCTATCCTACTCTATTCTTCATCTCAAATTCACCAATCTAGATTAATTAGTAGATGGGGAGTGGGATTCATGATTGAGATTACCAACTCTCTCTTAACCTTTGTGCATTCTTGAAAGCCAATGGATTGATTTGTGGGGTAATGACATTATGTAGATAATCAATCTTATATAAATAAGACATTCACCTTCCTTATTGCAATTTCTGAGAATTAGTTTCTAATGAGCTTGTAAGGAGTGAAAGTATTGCAACTCAATTACCTCAAGAGGTATGGAAATCCCAATTTAGGTTCTTAGTTGAGTTTTGTTAAGATTCTTTGAATTAAGCATGAATTGGTTGTTAGTTGATTTGGGTTATGTTTCTTAGTGTTATATATGCTTATAAGTGTGTTGGGTTATGTTAGAAGCAATGTTGTAAAGATTTTTAGCTTGATGGGTTGTTGAATCGCAAAATGAGTCTGCTTCGCCTCTCGATGCGAACTATAACTATTGCGCCCTATTTGTACTTAAGCGTCTTGCCGCAGATTCTTGCCCATAACCCAAATTTAGTTTTTTCTCGTGCATGGCGTAATTGCTTCTAATTGTAGATTAGGGTGCGACAAATTGCGCTTGACTACACTGCACATGAGATGTCCTATTTTGTTTATGATTCATGCTAACTTGTTAGTACATGGTAGAGCAAGCTCGTAAACTATTTTGACACACATATGTAAGCACATGCATATAGGATGAACAAGTATAACAATAATTAACACAATACTTGTAGTCTTGAAATGAGATTTGGGATTTCAAAAGTGAATTTTGTCACGAACACATCATGTGAGCATTTTGACTTTATGAACATGATAATATGGTTTATATTGACATGAAATGCAAGACTAAAGTGATTAAACACACTAGCACACATGATTGAAAGTTAAGACTATTTCAAAGATAAGAAACTTAAGGCTTTTCAAAGAGGACTTGACCAAGACTTTTATCTAGTAAGTTCTGACCATTTGAACATGCATGTGGCCTTAATATATGTTGTAAATGCATGAGAGTTACATGTTAAGATGCCTTGTATGTACTAAGTTGACTTAGTGTAAAATTCAAAGAAAGATAGAATGAGGAAGCTAATGTCATCAAGTAATGAGCATAGTATGTTATGACCATTCAAGCATGTGTACTAGGATTCATTATGCCTATAGACATATTGACATGAACATCGTTTGGTTAAGATATGGTTTTCACTTATGCACACATAGTCATAAAGAAAAGGAAATTTCTAGAATATGAATTATGTGAGTAAAGTATACATGTGTTGCCTATATACAAGCATGACTATTGAGTATTGTATAACCAAGTTACAAGCATGATGATTACATGACTTTATGTTTTAATGACATATAATGTGTAAGTTAAACTTGAAGTAATGAACTCAAGTATGATCATGTGTTATATGTGAAACTCTAGCATGAATATATGTTAATAGGTATGTATAGGTGTATGTTAGAGTTGAATTTGAAGTCGAAGTCAGTAAGCTCAATCTCAGTGCAGCGAGGGACAAATAGCAACAAGGCCATTCCCTAAGCTTCTAGACTAGGCACAACTACCACAAATCCTGCAGTCTTGCCAAGATTCTACTTTTGGTTCTAAAATTTAAGGCATGCTTACATGATCTCTTTATCTTGTAATATATGACCAATGTGCCATGTAATGTGTTGATAAGCATGTTATGTGATGATTTGATTCTTTAAGTGTAGACTCGTACTAGTTTACACATACTAATTAAAAAGATTAACTTGTTAATTTTAGGTCGTTTCAACGCAAGTAATTAAAGCTAGAATTATATTGTAGTTGAGCAAGCAGGCAAGTATCCTAAACCCTCGCATTACTTTATTCGACACATATCATAAGCAAGTTCCTTGAACCCTACTTTTGTTAAGCAAGTTTCCCTAAACTTACTCTAAATTATATTGAGAAAGTATCCGAATTTATTATGTTGCAAGTTTCCTAACTTACACAACTTTGAGTTTGTTAAAGTTTTCCTATCCTTCTCATATTGCATTGAGCAGGATATTGTTGAATTGAAAGTTATTCATTTAAGCTTGAAATCTTATTTCCAAACACGCTATTAAGTGGTTTAATTACTTTACAATTATCCCACATCAATATTATTGATATTCACACTTAGTGCACTTGAGTTCGTACAGTCTTGGACTTGTACATCATTAAAGTTCAATAATTCTTGAATCAGGTCGAGATAGAGTCCAACCTTTGTTCTATTGAATAAACGTATGAAGTTTTATAAAAGCTATCCAAACTAATTGATGGTAAGGATTCTTAGACTGAAAAAACACCCCTCTTATGATAGGGGAGTACCCCAGGTATCTAATATAAGATACAATAGAGCAGATTTAAATGTTATGCATATGCATAGAGTACGTGAGGTTGATCCCCTCAAGTACATATTATGTAGTCAGTAACCAAAGGGTCAATTAGCTATTAATTCCATTGGAGTGTTATAGTTCAAAGTCTACCTGACTAGTAGTTATTCTAAAAGCAATCATTATCTTTGCTTATGATATTCATATTGTTGAATCCTTCAAATATTCATATTGTTGAATCCATTGCTAGATATTTTTCCATTCATCATGATATATCCTTATTGTTGTATTTAAACTTGTTGAGCAAATTTGTTGCTCATCCTTGCTATATCATGAATTATATTGCAGCTAAGCTCGAGACCTCAGGAAAGGACAAGGGTAAAGGGAAGATGTAGGATAATTGCAAGAAGCAGAATTTATCTTATGCTTAGTTTAAATTATGATTATGTAATGTGGACCTTAATATTTATTTTTGGGTATAATTGTAAGATGATATTAAGGTGATCGTATCTTGGGACTAGTAACACCTTTTGAATGAACGACGTACGTTTATTATATTCCACATTTTAGTTATCGTATGTTGTTTAGAGGTGGATGTTAGTATTTTATCGTGATGACCGGACCAGGGTCAGAGGACCCGAATTCGGGGGCGTCACAAAACTTGCCTTATGCTGCTACTATCTACCTTACTTCTGTTGAATCGCTCATTCCAATTCCTATATAACACATAAGGAAATAACACATACACCAATTAGTCATATACTTCACTTTACGCATTGGTTTACTTAACTTTACTGAGACGACCCCAAAATAGGTATACACAACACCCATTCTGAGTCGCCAAATACATGGTACAGAAACAACTACAACTTTACTATTACAACAAAGAAAAGGCGAGAGTTTAAATCTGAGATATTATCTTCTAGACAATATCTATACTCAAATAAATCCTCATCACATTTATTGATACATTATTTTACAAAAATGGTGAGGACTACTAAACAACTCTCTTTAGAACCTTCATTCCATACCCCGACTAGTACTCGCTACATTCTCGCCTCCTGAGAAGAAAAATGGAACAACAAGGAAAAGGGTGAACTCAACTAGCCCGAAAAAGAATACTATGACTAAGATAATATACAACAAATTATCGTTAGTCTCCAACAGGAAAAATCGATAGAATACAATAGACAACAAGTTTCGGATCAATATTCACAAATGAAATAATAATTCATAGAAGAGTTACGTAGAGAATGAAATCTACTATAATCTATAAATTCAATATCCATCATCAATATTTTATCCTGTAACATCAATCAATATTCTTCTCAAATCAAATATTCATCTTTGCACTACAAAGCCAAAGATATTCATCAATTCCATTATGTTCATCTCAACACTGCTCATCTTTTTGCACTAAAGGCCAAAGATATTCATCGATCGGTCATGTTCATTTAAACACCGCTCATCTTTTCACTACAAAAGCCAAAGATATTCTTCAGAATCATTCATCTTTGCACTACTGAGCCAAAGATATTCTTGAATATCATTCATCTTAAGACTACGAGCCAAAGATATATTCAATAATATCATCATTTAAGAGGATGATGAAAATATTTTTAAAGAAACGAATCCAAAGGTGAAACAAAATGACAAGTATTATGGATTCGTACTTTAAAACAATCCGAAGTTCAAAAATACTTCATAAATAATCATACTTTGGTGTAAAATTCAAGAATGATCAAAACATGGATACAATCAAAGCTAGTATCCGAATAGATATTTTAGACGAAAAGAAAATTTTTCATTTTTCTATGAATAGTCTTGATGATATTCGTGAATAATGTCGTATCGTGAATAGTCTCAGATATCGTGAATAGTAACTCGACACCAAAAGATAGAAATTCCACAAAAACATCTTCACGCTTACATGAATAGTACTCGTGAATAGTAACTTTCGTGAATAGTAACTCATGAATACTAACTCGTGAATAGTAACTCATGAATAGTAACCCCGACATGAAAAAGTTCCAAATTTGATAAAAACATCGATCAACATTTCAAAGATAATGATATTGAAGAAATAATATCATTACGAAAAAAATAATATCCCTTACCTCAAAGAATTAGTACTTCTAAGGAAAGGTCAAGTGATCTTTGAATGAAACTTGTCTTGAAAGCAAAGAACTCTCAAAGTATCTAAATACTCACAAAATACGCTCAATAATATAGAGAGAAAGAGAAAATCTTTGTTTACGGTGTGATTTTCAATTCTAACTTAGCCTCTATTTATAGGAAAATGTTAGCCACCAAGCAGACTTGACTGCTACACGATGGCTTTTTTTACCTCGCTACTATTGCCACCCATCACATTTGAAATAAAATTCAGCACATTTCTTCACCAACCACAAGTGGGGCCCACCAATTCTAGAATTTTCCACCAAAATCATTTATAACCTAATTTACAATCAATCACCTCTTAAAATTCACAACAAATCATTTGTGCATTTTAATCGGTTCAAAATTTGTGGACATATACTCAACTTATGTATGTATAACATACCCAAAAATTACCACAATCCAACTATCGGATTAAAAATTATAACCCCATGATATATCTCAAAACCCCTGATTTAATTTTTAATACCTCCAATCCGATAAAATACTGATAAAACACCTCAACATTAATTCCTTCATTAATAACCACATAAATAAATCCATCATTTATATTCATATAAAATAAATATTTCCTTATCATATGAATCAATAATTAATTATTCACAAATAATATTACAGAATCACATTTATAATGACAACCAGTCATTTCTCCTCAGAAAGAGGGGCTTTCCAATAAGGATCTCTCCTTACTGGCGCGCAATTAGGTGACCAAACCTCTCCTTAGACAGAACTTTCTAAACATTGCCAATAATGTTATCTAATAATATTATTCAAATAATATGAATTATTGATCTGATAATGGGAAATACTGTGCAGTGACAATTATTGAACAACAATAATATAAAATATCAACGCAGCAATTATTGAATCAATAAAATAAAATATTGAATAAAGAACTCATGTGAAAATTATTGAGTAGTGCCATCTTACGTAAGGATCAATAATTCAACAATACATGCAATACTGGTGCTACTTTATGCGAACCACGCGACATCAGTATTTTAACCACCGGGTATTCCAACAGGTCTTAATTAGAATAACTACGCCAAGTTATTTATAACCACCCAAACTTTGTCGTTTTTCCTCATCCAATCGCTTTCAGTTATGGGGCCCACACATGGTCAGCTACCATATAATACGAATATTCCCCGAAGCGATTAATATTCCACGACCAAACGAATATTCCCAACAACAATGAATATTTTATAACCACTTGCTTATTTTAAAATATTTGCGTATTTAACCCTTAACTATCCACATTAATCAAATCAACCCTTACTATTTCAAAATAATAAATAAAGGAAATTCTTTTTATTTAAAAAATTTGGTCTTCTGACCCTCCCTCCTTATGAAATTTCGTCCTCGAAATTGACGTGACGTATGTGTTTCAAAAGGTAAAGATACCTCGCTTTCATTTTCGTTTCCAACTCCCAGGTCATTTCCTCAATAGCATGGTTTCTCCACAAAACTTTAACTTATGGTATAACCTCGGTACATAGGTCATGTTCTTTCCTCTACAAGATCTTGACAGGTACCTCCTCATACGTTAAGTCTTCGGCTATCTCGTCCGGTTCTAACTCAATAACGTGGTTCGGATCGTCCACATATTTACGTAACATCGATACGTGAAAAACGTTATGAACACGCGTCATAGTTGGTGGTAAAACGAGTCTATAGGCCACAGTTCCTATTCGATCGAGAATTTCAAATGGATTAATAAATCGAAGGTTTGAGCTTTTCTCACCTCACCGATTCTCTCTTTTACAATAACAACTTCTTACACCTCCTTCTTCAAATTCATCAGCTCCGGTGTGTAGCTTGAACAACTTTAACTTTATCGATTAAAGTCGATTATACTCGTATATCATCACGTACTCGTATATCATCACGTGGGTACCTAGAGTTTTCATCTCCGTCTCTATTATTTGTATATTATACGAAATGAGTCTTTGACAATATCGTACTCATGCTTGTATACGATCTTCTACTCAACACGCCGCCTACCACGTTCGCTTTTCGAGATGGCATGGCATGGTCGAACATATGTTGAAATGAGTCTCCTCTTGAGTTCTTGAAGCTCTTACCTCATTCCTTGCTCCATTTGAATTTTGTATCTCTATGAAGTCATTTCGTTAATGGAATAGCGATTCGAGAATATCCTTCAACGAATCTCCGATAATAACCAACTAAGCCTGAAAGCTACGTATTTCGATTATCGACTTAGGTTATTCTCAATCGTGACTCATATCCCAACCTTGGATAACACGTTACAATGACACCTATCGCTTTACTATCACACGAATATGGTGTCCCCTACGAGAGAATCCGGCTTCTGCATTCCACAAAGGAAGTCACCGGATAAAGGCTCATGTACCAAATTCTATAGTTGAATTTTAACTCACGAAGTTCAATAGAGCCATTCGATATGAGATTTTAGAAATGAGTTTTGTCTGGGGTTCAAATTCGATACAAAATTTAATATCGAGCTTTGGGAGTAAGCGAAGAAATTCTTCGAAAAATACGTCGGGAAAAATCAATAACAACAGGAATATTATTCAAATCTGACGTGTCTTTATTCAAATCCATAACATAGACTAAGAAAACTTAACATCCGTAATAAACGAATGACTTCATGGCTTGATATGAAAATGTTTGATTACAATGGTTTGATTGCTTGAATTTGAATAACAGGTTGCTTAGGAATATGAAAACTAACAACCTTACGAAAGTAATCAATTTTGGCATGATGAGTAGTTAACCTTAAAATCACATCAAAAGAAAATATCTCTATAGAAATAAGGTTAACAGGTAATGTGATAGTGCCAACTTGAATCAAACAAGATTTATAAACAGTGGATGTGATGAAAGTTTCTCCTAACGGAGTTTCCACAGATAGGTCAAAGTCTAATTTCTCCAGAGTCAAGTTTAAACGTTGAGCACATGCGGAGAGATAAAATGAATGGGTAGAACCCAGATCTAGTAAGGTATAAACTTCGCAAGAATTTATAATTAACTAACCCGTGCTAACTTCGTTCGGGTTCCTCGCATTTTGACCGGTCCACGACAAACGCTCTTCCGTAAATCGTTAACTTTGACTTTTCTCGGACATCCTTTTGAGTCACCATTCATTGGGATCGGGTTTCGATATCGTCTAATCTCGAGCGATATGTCCTTCTTTTCCACAATTATAGCATACCTTAAAGCTGTTGTGGGCGCTTTGGGTGATATATCCCTCTTTCCCGCATTTGTAACATCTGACCGATGGTCTTTCTCCTCCTTGGAACCAAATACATCGGGCGCTAACGCCTTCACATGGTCGTTGTTGAATCTCCTCTTTTAAAATCTCCTCCCGACTTCGCTTCTTCTATTTTCATGGCCACGATTACCACCAGAGTGGTAACCGCCTTTGTCCGTATTCTTCTTTCTCCGCCGGTTATCGTTATTACGATGATCGCTATCTTCTTGTATGATCCTCAAGCATGGTCCCTCGGTTGAACGTACTCGTTATCTCGCTCTAACAACCGAGCCTGTTGACAACATCTCGAATAGAGAGAAAATTTATGAGAATGAGATCTCGACGTGCCGGGGTTTCAAACCTCTCGTAAACATCCGCGTCATACGTTCCTCATTCTCCACCAAATGAGGTGCAAACTGGATAACTCCGCTAAACTTCGCCTCGTCTTTGGGACACCGTCATGTTATTCTGCTCGATCTAATAAACTCCACTTCCTTCATATAGCGAATACTTTCGTGGAAGTACTTGTCATTGAACTGCTTCTAAAAAGCGTCTCCCATGACATCTTTGAGTGCAACGGATGGATACGCTTCACGATTCTCCCACCATGAGTCCGCTTCGCCACGGAACATAAAGGTGGCGAATGGAACCTTCTGTTCCTCCGTGCATCCCAAGACATCGAATATCTTGGTAATTTGTTTGACCCATGTTTCCGCCATGATCGGATCGCTTTCCCTTAAATTCGGGTGGTCCCAACTCTTTGAATCGCTTGCGTTTTGTGACCACCCGTGAATTACTATCATTTCCTCCTCAGTATTTTGAACACGAGTCTCCTCGTCGATTTTGCATGAATCGCAAAAACTTCTAAACATCCCTCGTTCCTCATCTCGCCAAAGTGGTGTTGTTCACGGGAGGTACATTGCCACTGTGTACGCGTTCTCCTCGTTGTTAAGTATGTATCTCTCCTATTCTCATTTACTCCACTATTAATATTCTCGATTCGACATTCTCAAATCTTGTCATAAAACAAGGGTTAATTAAGGAAATCAATCACATAATATCCTATATCTTGACCAACTAATAAATAAGCTTAGGTAGGACACACTAGCGAAGGATTTACTTGTCTCTCCTCCTAGTTTTATTCCCCGATCTCCTCCAGAGATCATATCCCTAAGCTCGATACCAACCGTGATTTACCCCAAAATAGGTATACACAACACCCATTCTCGAGTCGCCAAATACATGGTATGTAAACAACTACAACTTTACTATTACAACAAGAAAAATCGAGAGTTTAAATACGAGATATTATCTTCTAGACAATATCTATACTCAAATAAATCCTCATCACATTTATTGATACATTATTTTACAAAATGGTGAGGACTACTAAACAACTCTCTCTAGAACCTTCATTCCATACCCCACTAAGTACTAATTACATTCTCGCCTCCCGAGAAGAAAAAAATGGAACAACAAGGAAAAGGGTGAGCTCAACTAGCCCAATAAAGAATACTATGACTAAGATAATATACAACAAATTATCGTTAGTCTCCAACAGGAAAAAATCGATAGAATACAATAGACAACAAGTTTCGGATCAATATTCGCAGGCGGAAATAATAATTCATAGAAGAGTTACGTAGAGAATGAAATCTACTATAATCTATGAATTCAACGGTCCATCATCAATATTTTATCCTCGTAACATCAATCAATATTCTTCTCAAATCAAATATTCATCTTTTGCACTACAGGCCAAAGATATTCATCAATCGGTCATGTTCATCTCAACACCTGCTCATCTTTGCACTACAGGCCAAAGATATTCATCAGTCGGTCATGTTCATTTAAACACCTGCTCATCTTTGCACTACAGGCCAAAGATATTCTTCAAAAATCATTCATCTTTTTGCACTACAGCCAAAGATATTCTTCAAAATCATTCATCTTTGCACTACTGGGCCAAAGATATTCAATAATATCATCATTTAAGATTGAGGATGATGAAAAATATTTTTAAGAAACGAATCCGATTGAAACAAAATGATAAGTATTATGGATTCGTAAAACAATCCGACTTCATAAATAATCATACCGGTGTAAAATTCAAGAATGATCAAAACATGGATACAATCAAAGCTAGTATCCGAATAGATATTTTAGATTTAAAAGAAAAATTTTCATTTTTCGATTGAATAGTGCCGTATTCGTGAATAGTGTCGATACGTGAATAGTCATAGTATCGTGAATAGTAACTCAAACACCAAAAGATAGAAATTCCACAAAAACATCTTCACGCTTCATTAATAGTACTCGAATGAATAGTAACTTCGTGAATAAGAACTCATGAATAGTAACTCGTGAATAGTAACTCATGAATAGTAACCCAGACATGAAAAAGTTCCAAATTTGATAAAAACTTCAGATCAACATTTCAAAGATAATGATATTGAAGAAATAATATCATTACGAAAAAAAAATATCCCTACCCTCAAAGAATTAGTACTTCTAAGGAAAGGTCAAGTGATCTTGAATGAAACTTGTCTTGACGTGACTCTCAAAGTATCTAAATACTCACAAAATACGCTCAATAATATAGAGAGAAAGAGAGAAATCTTTGTTTCGGTGTGATTTTCAATTCTAACTTAGCCCTCTATTTATAGGAAAATGTTAGCTCACCAAGCAGACTTGACTGCTTTACACCGATGGCTTTACCTCGCTACTATTGCCACCCATCACATTTGAAATAAAATTCAGCACATTTCTTCACCAACCACAAGTGGGGCCCACCAATTCTAGAATTTTCCACCAAAATCATTTATAACCTAATTTACGAATCACCACCTCTTAAAATTCACAACAAATCATTCGTGCATTTTTAATTGGTTCAAAATTTGTGGACATATACTCAACTTATGTATGTATAACATACCCAAAAATTACCACAATCCAAATTCGGATTAAAAATTATAACCCCATGATATATCTCAAAACCCACGATTTAATTTTTAATACCTCCAATCCGATAAAATACCGATAAAACACCTCAACATTAATTCCTTCATTAATAACCACATAAATAAATCCATCATTTATATTCATATAAAATAAATATTTCCTTATCATATGAATCAATAATTAATTATTCACAAATAATATTACGAAATCACATTTATAATGAAATTGCATGCTCCCGGAAAGAGGGGCTTTCGATAAGGATCTCTCCTTCATCGGGCGCCAGCAATTAGGTGACCAAACCTCTCCTTAGGCGGAACTTTCTAGACATTGCCAATAATGTTATCTAATAATATTATTCAAATAATATGAATTATTGATCCGATAATGGGAAATATCATGCGCGATGACAATTATTGAACAACAATAATATAAAATATCAACGCAAAGAATTATTGAATCAATAAAATAAAATATTGAATAAGAACTCACCGTGAAAATTATTGAGTAGTGCCATCTTACATAAGGATCAATAATTCAACAATCTCTGCAATAATAATCTGGTGCTACTCTTTGTGCAACCACGCGTATTCTTGTATTTTAACCACCGGGTATTCCAACAGGTCTAATTCAGTAATAACTACGTGCGTTATTTATAACCACCCAAACTTTGTCGTTTTTCCTCATCCAATCGCTTTCCGTTATGGGGCCCACACATGGTCTGCTACTGTCGCATTTAATATTCCCAAGCGATTTAATATTCCACGACCAAACGAATATTCCCAAACAACAATGAATATTTTATAACCACTTGCTTATTTTGAAATATTTGCGTATTTAACCCTTAACTATCCACATTAATCAAATCAACCTTACTATTTCAAAATAATAAATAAAGGAAATTCCTTTTTATTTAAAAAAATTTTGGGGTCTTACATTTACTTCTAGGGTTCGCGTTCTTACAAACTAAGTTTACGCGACCAACTTTCTTTACCGATTTACGGCTTCATGACATACGGAGATGTCTTACTCATACGATCATCATCTTTGATAATTTTCATTCTTATCTTATTCTTATAACTCTTCTAGGACTCAGTACACATCGTGTCTTTGCTAGTAGTTCATATGGTACTCTGAGTGGTTTCCCATAAACAACCAACAAACAAGTTCCTGTCTCATCTACACTGTCTTTCATAGTGACTTAGATCGGTTTCCAATTTTGTATATACCTCCGCTCTCTGAAGAAAATGTTTAGCCCAGTTCCCATATGTCAACTATCAAAGATTACGATTGTACCACAACCTAAACTCATCTTAACTTATCCGAACCATTAAAACTATAACATTCATTAAGTTGATTTCTCATTCCTTATGGCTTTCTAGCAACTAAATGCCATACCTCAGGATTCATTCCTTATCGTCTAAGTCATACAATCTTTTGTATACTCATAACGATTATTCAACATTAATTCTATGCATTCATAGCGTTAAGCATTTTACGTTACCTTATTCTTATCTTACAACGTCCGATTCAATTAACTTAGAACTTCATCCAAGTTATAATCATTACTCGGCTTCTTAACGATATACGTCATTGTCTTTAATTCAATTCTTCACCATTCACAGGTTTAATCATTATTCTTCGTTACCTTACAGTCAAACCATACACGGTGTGTAGGTTCTTCCCGTTTAATATTCGCGTACACTCAACCCTTACGTCGGCTAAAGTGTTTAACACTTACATTTCATTCTATCCTTTTCTATCCAATTCACATTCAGACTTTCATTATTCTTATTACCATTCGTTACGGCTTTCTTGATAATCATATCTTACTTACTACGATTCACGAGGATTGTTTACGTATTCTGCGTTCACGTTGCTTGTTCCTTAAACTCCTATTCAACCTTTACCTAAGGTTTTAATTACACTTATTCATTATCCATTACATGAACCCCACGTTCATTATTCTGTCTTAATGTCGAAGCCATACAGTTCATTGTATGCTAAGACTGATCGTTCATCCCAACTGTGTTACGTTTACATTCTTTGTCTTTTGATCCTGTTCAATCTTTCCATTCAACCTTCATTAATGTTTAAATTACTTGATTAAGTGTTATATTCGATGAACTATATGTTCTTAATCTATCATTACACTTCCCCTCAGGAGTTGAGGAATTAAAAGCTCTTTACTTGGTTTTGTCCTGTACCGGCGCTGCAGCGCCACCTTCCTTCTTTATTCCTCGCATTGTAGCTCCACTTACCAGTACCTTCCTCCTCGGCCTGGAGCTATGGTGCCTCCTCCCAAGGCATGACTGGCTCTGCGGTGCCAGTTCCAAAACTTTGATTATTTTTTGAGACTCTTACTTCACAATCTCATAACTTCTTAATTATAACTCAGAACGAGGTCATTCCAAAGACATCTTCTTATTCTCATCACATACTTTAACTTCCCTTGGATAGAATTTCATTCTGAATCCGTTAAATACCATTCAATTGGCTTAAATTTCAATACTCGTTCATTTTATGTTATTAACGTTCTTCGTTTGTTCGTCCATAATTCGGTCATTTGAACTCAGAACTTGTTCGTTCTTAAGTCCATGACTCATGTTTTCTATGTTCTTTTTCATTCTAATAAAACCTAACACATTTGGGTTCATTTACATACTTTCTACTTCTCATTTATCTTTTATGAAATTTTCACCATAACTTCGTTATAGTAGCTAAGTTTTAATCCATTCTTCATAAACGTTTCTATCATTCTTAACCAAGCAATATGAAACTAACTTATACGCGATGGTTTTAAAATTGTCCATCAACAACAAGTTATACTACGATGGTTTTAAATTTGTCCATCAACAACGTTTTTCATGTTCTTCGCGTTCTTCGTTTGTTCTTCATTTTTAATCGATATTTTGATTACGATTTCACTTTTTCTTGGAATTTGGTGTTATAAAACACCATTCCTTTTTTATTTTACCGAATCGTTCATATGATTCATTCGGATCGTTCAAATTCATTACGAAACTCATACCTCCTTAAGAAATTTATAAAATAAACTTCAAATTCTTATTTTTTTTTGTTTTCATATGATTTCAACCGTATGAAAATCATTCTTAAAATCTCTTACTTCTATTCTCATTAAGCTATGTTTTTAACATAGAAAACTTAAAGAAAATTTAACTTAGAAGTTAGGTTGTCAATACCTTTCTTCTTTATTCTTCTTCCTCTAGATAAAGTCGGCGATTTACTAGCTCTTCTATTTCTTGATCGTCTCTGATCCAAGCATTCATTCTCTTTCTCTTCCTTTTTCTTCTCCAAGCTCTCAAGCTTTCTCTCTCTCTCAAAGTGTTGGTTGATTTCAAAGAAATCAACTAACATTTCTCTTTTATAGATTTTCAAAGCTAGGGGCAAAATAGTCATTTCGTCCCTAAAGTTACTATTCACACCTCCTTATTAAACCTCCTTACTATTCACAAAGCTTCTCTTGGAAGCTTCGTGCTTCCGTCTTGTGGAATTAGTCCGACAATTTAAAAAACTGTGATTCTCGAAATTCAAATATTTTTGGATATTTCGTCTTTCCTCTATAAATTAACTTTTACGCATTCTTCGAACTCCAAAAAACTGAAAAACACTTTTTCATAATAAGATTTTTCCTTCACGTTTTCCCCTAACATAGTTAAACGAATGAAAAGTACACAACAGTACTTTTCGTTATTTTTATTTCACCTGATTTCTGTACGTTTTTCGAGAAAAACTTTTATCGATTAACTTAACTTTTCACGACATATTTTCGTCAAATCTTTTGACGGAATGTCATTTTGACATACCAAACTCTCAGAAAGACTTAGGTTATTCAAACCCTAACCCTTAGGGTTTCGTCAGGTGAATAGTGCCTATTTTGTCATTTTTCTCAGAAATATTTTTTTGTTCCCTAAAAATTTTATTTTTGTCTTAAAAATTCTTACTCGTTCAGTCTAGCTGGTAGCCAGAATCCTCCCAATTTTTAATCATCCTAGGTTCTAGAACGATTAATAAACACATAACACATAATCTTATTAATAAAAATTCATTTTATTAATAACTAATTCTTTAAACTTAAATTCTGGACAATCCGGTTCTCCGGGATTGTCACAAAAGCTATCTTTAAGGCAAGCTTTATTCAGATCCTTGTAATCCACGCAAACTTACACCTTTCTTCCCGGTTTAGGTACGGGGACTATGCTTGATAGCCATTCAGGGTATGTTGACACCATGATGATGTCGGCTTGAAATTGTTTCACAATTTATTCTTTAACTTTTAAACTCCACTTAGGTTTTAATCGCCTGAGCTTCTGCCGAACTGACTTGAATCCCTCTTTGATGGGAAGGCGATGAATGACAAAGTCAGTGGATAAACTAACCATGTCTTCATGAGACCATACAAACACATCCTGGAATTGGGTCAATAGAGTAACCATGTCATTCCTTTGGTTTGGAGTGAGGTCCGTACCAATCTAGATTAGTTTGTGGTTTTCTAAGGTTCTGAAGTTGAAAGAGGTGGTTTGATCAAGATTTTCCTTGGGTTTGTCTTTGACCCATTCTTTGATCTCCTGAGGTATCTCATAGTCCTCTTTTACTTCTATCAAGTTTGAGTCCAACTTTACATCAAAGTTACAGTGCTTGTGGAGAGTAGGCACCTCATCAGCAAGTATAGGTATATCTAACTTTAGAGTCCTAAAATAAAATTCTTTCACTTAATATATGAAATTGTTCAATTATACAAAGTGTTAGCATATAATGACAAAACAATTGCTAATACTGTATAGAAAAAGTAAGCAGTTGGCTATCTACAGGGCAAAGGGAGTTTCTGCCCTTTTTACCCTTGTCGACAAATGCAAGGAGTTGCTCCAATTGTCAAGGGTGAAATCCTGGTGGACCACAATGATGAAGGGGTTGTTTATGTCCTCCTTCTCCTAAATGATAACCATGATGTCTGGACAATCATCATCTAGGATATCTCTATTCATAGCCTCAGTATGGACAATGATGTGTATGTTTGACAACCGCCTTGCAATGTCTTGTTTACGTCTCTGATCCTTTTCTTCCGCCTCCGGATCTGGCATCAATATTTTTTTTCCTTTGACCGGTATCGATTTAGGAAACAACATAGTCATCACATGAGTAGGAACCTTTAATGCAGGTTGTACAGGTTCATCCTCTGTAGGTTTAAGCAATCGCCGTGTGGCTGAAGATGAAGGAACCTGTTTATGTTTGTGAGGATTCCTATGATTGGAGCTAGCAGAATAGCCTAGTCCGACTATCCCTATTTGACTGGGAACTTAAATTGGTCACTTAATGCCCTGATGATCTTTGCCCAACTCTTGTCCAGGTTGATATCCCAAGGATATCATTTCTTGACTTGCCGATATTACCTCGGCAAAATTCTTGGTATCAGAGGTTGCACCCCAATGGGATGATAGTGAGTATTGCTCACCTCGAGGGCTTGGAAGATGACAGGCTCAACTTCGGTATTGAAACTGATGAGTGGTATGTCACCTTGTTCAGGACATTCTAGCTTAGCATTAACAGTGACTAGGTTATTATTAATGATGTATTTAAGTTACTGGTGAAGGGTGGAAGGGACGGCTCTAGCCATGTGAATCCACGGTCTCCCCAAGAGTAAATTGTATCATATCGCTATTTTGAGCACATGAAAGGATACGCAGAATGTATGTGGACCAATCTCCATAGGTAGTTCAATCTCTCCGATAACATTTTGTCGGGATCCATCCAAAGCTTTGATAATCGTATGGCTGCTTCCGATCCTATTGAGATTGATGTTCATTTTCTCTAAGGTGGCATAAGGGCAGATGTTCAAAGATGATCCTCCATCTATCAGGACTCCTTCTACCACGCATCCGGAGGACATAACCGCTATGTGCAATGGTTTACAATGACCCGTCCCTTTGGGAGGTATGTTATCATCAGTGAAGGATATCACATTACTGTTAAAAATGTGATCAACCAGTGCTGGAACTTTCCAATATCCATTGATTTTGGCAAGTGGACTTCTTCTAAAACTTTCAGTAAGACCTTCCTATGATCTTCCAAGGAGAAAACCAAGTCTAGTATGGAAATCTATTGTGGAGCTTCTTTCAATCTTAAAATCACATTGGCTTTATTGTGTCCCATATTACGGAGGAATTCTTCAATCTTTTGCATGGGAAATTTCCCCTTTGACTTGATGGTAGGCTTCATCACTCGTTGGGGAAGATACAGTGGATTCTCCTTTGACACTACAGTAGTTATGTGGGATGTGGATCCTTTAGCCTCTCCATAATTCCATGGCACTTTCTGTAGGCTAACAATAGGATATTGTGGTCTGAATGGCAAGATAATTAGCTTTGGCGCAGCCACTTTCAAAGGATTTTCAGTACCTTTGAGTTGAATTATTTGTATTGTGAGTGGTATGGCAGCCAAATCATCCCTAGAGGATATAATTACTATGACTTCCTTCCATTTTGTAAGAAATGTATCCCCACTCTCAAGTAATACAATATCATCATCTACCAGCTGTAGGACACCGCTGTCAATTAAGTTCTGAATAAGATGGCGGAGTGCCCAACATTCTTCAGTGATGTGACCGCGAGAGTGGGAGTGGTACTGACATACTCCATTAGAATTGAACCATCTTAAACGAGGGTTGATTGGAGGTAGCAGAGCTATGATTCTTCCTTCATTGATCAGCATATGAAATATCTCTTCCATCGGATGGCCTAGATAGGTAAATTCCCTTTTGTTGGCAAAATCCCGACGGGCTTTAGCATTTTCTCTTTTTATAATTTTATCCTCCAGCATTTCACCTTCTGAAGTTAATGGGGGAGTACTCGTAACAAAAGGAAGGAGGCTAGCATGCTCCTGGCTGAATAATTAGCGTGTGACTTGGTGTTCATGGACCACCAGTTCTGCCAATTGTTTAACTTGCTCACAAAGAGCCTTCATTTTTTGTTCCATCATAAACTGGAACTGTGCAAAATCCCATTTATCATCACTATACTTACTGGTTTGGGAGGATCCACCACCATAATGAGATGTCTGTCCATTACTCCAATTATCATGTTAACCTCCTCTTCTTCGTGTTGAGGAAGAGGGTTGTCTTGCACATGGGGTTAGTTGTGTTTAGTCACCCTGATCTCACCATTATCAATCAAATCCTGGATCTTATGCTTCAAGGCCCAGTAATCCTGAGTATCATGGCCTGGAGCTCCAGCATGATAAGCACACTTCCTGTTAGCATTGGAACCCTTCCCATTCGGGTTAGCTGGTGGAAGAAGATGGGTAATTTTCTTCTGAGTTGTCAGAAGATTGAGAATGTTCTCGAGTGAGTCCCCTAAGGGTGTGAACACTCGAGTGCATCTGACTTGTCCACTCTTTGGCAATGGAGGGTTTGAAGACTGTGCTTGGAAAGGGGAGTAGTTTCTCCTCTGAATAGGCATGTTCTGACTGCCTTTTTGTCCTTGTAGTATCAAGGAAACATCCTCCTCTTTCTTCTTATGGACCCTCTAGGGGTTGTTCCCATAACTTCCAGACTGGATATGTTTAGCTACAGCTTTCAGAGAGGCAAGGTCTTGAATCTTTCTTGACTTCAATCCCATCTCAGCCATTTCTCCAAGTTTGATCATTTCTGAGAATGGCTTGCCCATGCCAGCTAAGACTCTCTCATAGAAGGGAGCTTCTTGAATGTCTATGAAGGTCATCACCATTTCAAACTCAGTCATAGAGGGAATTACTTGAGCAGCCAGACGCCTCCATCTTTGGGCATACTCTCTGAAAGACTCATTGGCTTATTTCTTGACCTTGGTAATTTGGTACTGGTCTGGAGCCATCTAAGACTAGAAACTGTACTGACTGAGGAAGGCATGAGCTAGCTCCTCCTAACTATGAATCTTGGATTTGTCTAATCTGGTGTACCATGATCTAGCTTCTCCAGTTAGACTTTTTTGAAATAGATGCATTCTGAGCTTTTCATCTTTGGCATAAGATCCGAGTTCTCCAATGAATACTTTCAAATGTGTGTAAGGATCTCCCAATCCATCATACTTTTCAAAATCAGGAGTCTTAAATTTCTCTGGATAATGAACCCCAGGGAAGATACAAAGGTCTGCATATGAAACACTCCCGTGTGCTCCAATCCCTTTGATAGACCAAATGGTCTCTTCCATTTGTAAGACTTTCTTCCTGATATCACCAGTGTCTGGATCTTCTTTGAGATGGGTAATTTCAGGGGTTTTGTGGGTTTTGTCCAACTGAGACTCAGGTACTGGAGCTTCTTTGTCCGGTCTCTAGGTTCCTCCATATGTAGAGGATTCTGTATGTATGGGCATTCGTGGACCCTGAGTGGATTTGTGTAGTTCTTTGAGCAGAACAACCAACTCTGTAATTTGGTTGCTTAATCCTTCGAACTCTTCGCGACAGACAGGAGTAGGATTAGACTAGCCAGATGAAGCCATGCTTGGTTGTAAGCTTACTACCTTTTTGGACTTTGAATGGGTAACAGGACCAATTATTTCCCTATAAAAAGACTTATGTAGTTTAGTCTTAGGGAATGTGGAAATGCTACATATTATGTGATGTGTCCGTTTTAGGAGTATTATCCTGCAAAACGGATGTTAGCTGTTTGTATGACAAGATAACCTATCAGGTTTTGATATAAAAGGGAATGCATGTACACATATTCTTTCATATTTTCCATTACATTGAGATTGACATGGAATGAAATTATAAGTAATTGAATTTACAAGTAATTGAAATGGGAAAGTATGAAGAGACTTCCCTCCGCGTTTGGTTTATCAGAGGCTGACCTATCATAGGTTACTCTTGCGGCTTTTTGGCATGAAGGTTCCCAGATCATCGCAATTTACTCGACAGGAAATTAATCTGGTCTTTTAACCGAAGCGAATCTGGATGGTGACTTTCCTGAGCCTCGTTGGAATTAGTCTCCCTACGAGTCCAGTAATCAAACACCTACACGATATCCTCCTGGTAGACGAACCACACAACATACATTCATATACATCGCGTCTCACCGTGTGGAAATGATGATATGTGCGATGCACTTTAATATCACAAGCAGATACAGTGTGAAGCACTAAGTGCAGTAAGTAAATGCATTCGCACACATCCATTCAAATGTAAATGCAACATCCACACACAAGCATATAACAGTTTTTAAAAGTTTGTAGTAGCGGCTTAAGCCCTCTTACTGGATATCCCCAGCAGAGCCGCCACCTGTCGATGTCGGGATTTTTTTTGTCCCTTTTCTATTCTTATCTTTTGGTTTTCTCATGTTAAGTGAGATTTGTTTGAAAAAACAAGTTGTGAAAAGGTCTGACATGTATATGTCGACGATTGGACTGTAAGAGTCGCCAGTTGGTATTTTTAAAATGGTTGCACCAACTTAACCGAGAAAAGGTTTGCACATTAACCTAGTGATATAACACTGCTTAACTGGTCTGTGAAACCGAGATTTGTTAGGGTCTGGGGGCTTGATTATGCGGAGGGAAGGTGTTAGGCACCCTCCGACATTTGTGTTACCACGGTGACCGCCACTTTTCAATTTAAATTGTTATATAAATGTGTGTGTGTGTGTGTGTGTGTCAATGTGCAATTATTTGGAAGTAGTGTTATGCCTCGTTTGCACCTATATACAAAGGGTTTGAATTTTGTATAAAAGTTCAATTTTGCCAAGAATAGCAATGATGTTTTGTAAAAGAGGTTTTTCAAAACCTTATGCTCAATAGTAATTGAGGCCTTTGATACTTCCATTTTATTATGTGTTCGGCTGGATTGCTTTTATTTTTGAGATGCGAGGCATCTTCGAGAAAATAAGATATGTAGCAGTGTCGAATTCCTTGTGGGCATGAGAGCCATCTAAGGAAATTCAAACACTGTGAATAATTTACAAGTCGGTTACAGCTAAAATGTCCATCACGGGAACCGGATCTAGATTCAGGAGACTGAATCTGTGATCACATGATTCCAAGGCTCACGTGATGTGTAGTTTGTATGCAAGCTGTAAATAGTTATATATATAAAAGCTGTAAATATATATATATGAACGATCAACCACCATGAAGTAAACTCCATGAGGGATTGAAAATGTAAATATATAAAAGCGGTAAATATATATAGAGAGAATATCAACCGCCGCGAAGTAAACTCCAGGCGGGACTAAATGTAAATATATAAAAGCGGTATATATATATATAGATGATCAACCACCACGAAGTAAACTCCAGGCGGGACTAAATGTAAATAAAAGCAGTAAATGGCCACGAAGTGATCTCCACGCCTGACAGAAATGTAAATATATATATATATATATATATATATAAGTTGTAAACGCATCGAATATATATCGATCCAGGCTCAGTTCGTCAATTCAAGGATATATATATATATATATATATATATATATATAAGCAGTAAACGCACCGGATATTATATCTAGGCTCCACCGAACAGAGTTCGATAACATTATATATATATAAGTATTTATATATATATAAGCAATAAATGCTCCGAATGTGAATTCAGGCTCAATTGAGGCATAACTCGATAGTGATATATATATATATATATATATAAGTATATAAATACAAAAGAAATAAAAAGCCACGGACCGAAGTCCGGGCATACACACACAATATGACTCTTAACGTGAATAACTGTGTGTGCACAAAAGTGGAGAAAGGCTTTAAGAAATGTAAGAAGTCTTATAGTGGGCTACCAAGAAGACTTCAAATGGCTTTAAATGAATGAACATTTGGTTTCCACCGGTAAAATATGACAAAGCAAAAGCTAACAAATGTTTGAAAAGAGAAAGCACTCAGTTTATAGTGTGTACAAAGCAAAATAAACAAGGCTTCCTCACCTTTTCTCTACTTAAAATGGCCACCCCAATCCCTCTATTTATAGAGGGGGAGCCGCAGGTGTACCTGCGGCTACCCGGGGTGCCCCCGGGATCCATGGGTCGTGCCATCTCGAAGTACGTGCATGCATGCAACACATAATACTTTTTCAATCTGGGCATCCGATTAAGGCGTATAATACCTTTTCGGAATGTTATTGTCGAGAGCTACACAATGACATGGGATAAGAAGTTGTACGAAGTCGGGAAGATGGGTCCATGCCCAGGTCTTTAGGTCTTCAAATTCTATCCGGTGTGTTGTCTTGTATATTAGTCACTCGGGATTTGAGCTATGGTTCTTGTAGGACACTTCTGTATAGAATGTAGGATGAAATGTTGTTGAGATAGCACAAATGTTGGATCAAGGTGGCAAAATGATGATTTTTCCCCTCATCGGGGTCATCTCTCTGGTTACGGGCCGATTTAGCGATGCGTTGCTGCTCGTGGTTATCTCTAAGATTGAAATTGCATTGTAAGTCTTTGGATGTCCTCAACATTGTCTCAGAGGTGTGCCTGACCTCCCAGGGTTATCTCTGGGGTTATAACTAAGTGCGTCGGGGTTATCTCCGAGGTTGAAGCTGACTTTTAGGGTTGAAAAGAGCTTTTCCGAGGTTATCTCTGGAACTGCAACTGCTTTCCTCGGGGTTGTCTCTGAGGTTAGAACTAAAAATCCCGAGGTTGTCTCTGGGACTGGAACTAAATATCACGGGGTTGTCTTCGAGATGGAACTGACTTCTCCAGTGTTATCTTCGGAACTAGAACTGCATTCCTCGGGGTTGTCTCCGAGGTTGAAACTGAAACTCTCGGGGTTGTCTCTGAGACTGGAACTGAGTATCTCGGGGTTGTCTCTGAGATGGAAAAGACTGAGTATCCTGCGGTTATCTCCGGGATTAAGCTGAGTTGACCTCCATGGTTATCTCTGGAAGACGATTATGCCCTCCTGCAAGGTTAGTAACATGAATGCAAAATTTTGAATGTCTACAGATGCCCTTCTTTATCATATTCATGCAATGTAATGGCATGGATAGGATAAAGAATACTAGACACTTGAAATGTGATAAGATAATCATGATACAATGTACTGCAGCATGATGAAAATGCATGATGAATGTGGTTTGTTGGACCGCTTTCCAATGGGATGTGATGACTGTTTTCTCCCACGACTTTTGATGGGGACTAGAGTTATCACTGATGACTATGATGAACTGCTTGGATGTGTGCTCCAAAGCTCTCTGGAACTTCCAGGATGTTAACGTTGGGGTTATCACCAAAGTCCTTAATCCTCGGTACAGACTTCCCACTAAGGATGCAGCTCTCATGTACGAGAGACTCATGGGATTTGTGCTTTGTCTGATGAAGATGTGTATAACATATTCCATTATCGGTCCTCCCCGATGAGGATGTTCTTTCCTGGTTTGTATCGCCAGGTCTTTTTAGTGCTCTATCGGAGTTACTGCCAATAGTTTGTTGTTTATCAGGGTTGCCTGACCCTCGCTGAAATGTGCATCAACGGATACCATCATCGGACCATCTCCGATGCTTCGTTGGGTTTAATTGCCAACTGCTGATGATGTCAAGGATTCCTTACCTTTGTTGAAATGTTCTTCAACAGCTAAAACCATCGGATGGTTTCTGATGCTTCGCTGGATTTACTTGCCAATGACTGAAATGACGAGGTTGATTGACCCTCGTTGAAATGTACTTCAACGGCTGAGTTGTATGAAGTTTCCTCTAGGGAGAAGTGTTTTGGAGTTATAACCCCGAACTGACGGCATCGGACCTTTGTGAGGTATTGCCGAGTGTAGTTTGCAACAGTTGTGATCATCGGTATAGTGAACCCTGTGTTTGGGTGAATACCAATGAGTGATATGTAGACTTGCAATTTGGTCTTTGAAAACCAGGATTTCAGGCTTTTCCGCTCAATCGCGTAGCATCTTTTTTCCTAATTTGACTTTTCTATAGGGTTTCGACATAGAAACGCAGCGGAAATAAACCAATTTAAAGCAATTCCGAAACCCAAAATAGGATCCATGCGAAAACAAAAATTAATTTAGTGGTTTAGATATTATACCAATTATGAAAGATTTCTGAAACGGCTTCGAATCCTTTACGCAATCCAATCAGAACCGCGCCTCTACGGTATCCATACGAACGTCGCACGAACCGTCGAACGATTCTCTAATAAAGGGACTGCGGTACTAGCCACCAAAGGAACAAGATTTTGGAACTGTTTTCTCTCTAGTCTCTCTCTAAGAGCGGCTAGGGTTTTTTAAAAAAATGATGTAACCCTAAGTTGTTGCTATATATCATATATATAGTAGTTAAAAGGAATTAATCAAATCAAAACCTAATTTCATAAAATCCGAATTTATATATATATATATATATATATATATATATATATATATCTTAATTAAGTCTTACTTAATTAATATACATATATACAAATTATCCTTTTAATTTAAATTTGTGATTTAAATACTATTAATCATATTAATATATTTAAATCCTTAAAATTTAAATTTATTCCCTTTTAAATTACGTTACATGTGTGTGACCACATAGAGGTTATTATTACGTTGCCAATAATTTTATAATCATATTATAAAATTATAAATAGTGAGCGGCATCTAGTAATGCATCACTGCTACCCAAGTAATAATAAGATCGATGATTCGATGCAACCTTTTAGTGACCAATGTTTCAATGTAATTTAATCCTTTTAACCTTAATATCCTAGATTAAACTCGAGTCATGGAATGTGTCATACTCTTCATAATTTAATCTGAGTTTTCTTGATCAATGAGTAGACTATATGAAACAAATCACTATTTGAGCATGGCCATGCATTTCATAGTTCTACTCAATCAAGAGGCCTATGGATATCACCCCTAATATATAGGAGGGTTAAATTCCATCTAGATCACTCATATTCCTCACACGATTCATGATGTACCCAATAATCATCTTTATAGTCCACCCTATTAAAGGTGACATTTGATGATATCAAAGTACATAAATTCCCGTGTAGTAATATAGTGATTTCAGGTCGGAGGACCATTACATCATTGTCACTATGAGAATTGCTAATGACACTTTGCATAATGTTCCACGTAGAATTCTCATGGTGGGTCTGTCCAGTACATCGTTCTCTAACATGTACCTATGCATTGACTTAGTATCTCATATATTTATGACCAATGAGATTTGGTCATCAGTCAATCCACATACTAGTCTCAATGCATCATTGTTGTCCCATCAACAATGATACTCGACTAGGGACATTTAAGAACAATGATACTAATTGTAATTATATAATCTCATGTTCAAGTCACATACTTGAAACTATATAATTTGTATCACTATTTTAAGGAATTTTATTATGTTAACATTTATATAATGCAGTAAATAAAACCATAATAAAATCATTCATTTATTCAATCAAATATAATATCAAAATGTTAAGCATTTATATCAAATAATTGGCCTCTAGGGCATAAACTCTAACATTTTCAGCGTGTCAGACCTACTTTACAACTCAAATTGGACCGGGCCAGAGGGGTGGGACCCACATAGGTTAGCCGCAGGTACACCTGTGGCTAACCGTGGGTGGATTTAAGGTCTTGGTTGCTTTCACAAGTCATTTTCAAGTTGCGCCACACAGAGAATCCGAGAGCTCTTCTTCAGATTTGCTGAGTTCGGGCGGCTTTCTTCAAATCTGTCACCTTACAAGTGTTCTACACTATCCTGGTAACGTATGCATGTCTTCTTTTCCAGTTTTTGTTCGTTGGAAAATGAGTTATCACATGAAATGCGTCTAAGCACATAGTAATGAATATGCATGCTCATATGACTTGATAAAAAATATTCAACATAGTAAATGTTAGTATTTAACAATGCTGAACATAATGATGTGAAAAAATTTGACTTTTGAAACAGTCAAATTGGCACCTTTTCTGCTATTTATTATCCTATTTGAGGACAAATGAGCAAAGGTTGTAAAGCAAAGTAATCCTGGTAATTAGGCTACCCTTACCGATTATTACTTTAATATACTTATGTATGTAGGATGCTTATGACTGTGGGTAGGTGTGCTACTGAATGGCCACCTAGGAATGCCTTTGTGCATGTGGATAGTCCTTTTTACAAAGGAGACTCTGGCAAAAAAATTTCATGAGCCTAAGCATTGGGTAGAAATACATCGTTAACTCTACTGTAGGTATATGTTAAAATAAGGCATGCATGCATATAGTCATGAAATGCATTTAAAAAGCTCCAGGTTAGAATATACCACACCCTTTATGAGGTGATTTGGAGACTTATGTACAGATATATAGATCCGGATCAGCCGAGTAGTTCTCGCAAGACCACTTTAGGTGTGCGAAGGAGGGCTTCTGATGTGCCTCGACCCCGTTCAGTTAGACAGCCTCATCGTTTGGCGGAGGCGATGATCCATCCTATCTAGGTTGAGGTGTCGGATGTTGAGGATGAGGAGGAAGATATACCGGTTGCGGCTCCCGCTCCTGCTGCTCATGCTCCCCACAGGGATCTTCCAAGCATTCAGGTGACGATTCAAGAGCTTATGGGTGATTTGAGTCGCCACCCCTCAGTTTACTTGCATGCAAATAAGGTAAAAGCTGGGTTTAACCTTCCTTCTTTCCTATTGATGAGGAGCAAAGGTTCTAATGTTTATTTGCTTTTGTGATGTAGGTTCCCGGCTTTACATAGCCTCGAGGGAACTGGTTCAGCATAAACTCTCTATATCAGGCTCTGCATCCAGATTATCGAGAGATTGTGCATGGTTGGGGCTTTGAGGCATTCTTTTCCATCCTCCCCCGTCGTTGTCCCTAGGGTTATCTCAGGGCATTGTCTGAGCTCTAGTTTCACCAGACTCAGTCTCTCCATTTGTTGGACTATGAGGTGATGATAACGCCGATGGATTGGCAGTTTATCACCGGTATGGAGTTTGAAGGGGTGCCAGTGCCTTGCACAGCGAACATTACCTCGACTGCCGTTAGATCCTTGCTAGGAGTCCCGGCTAAGGTGCTCAAGCGCAGGATAGTTCGTACAGGTCCGTTGAGCATAGATTCTATGAGTGGGCTGTTGAGTGAGCCCATACCCACTGATGTGAGAGTCAGGGATCGCATTCTGCCGCGATTGTTCCTGGTTATTATCAGGGGTTGCTTCATAGCAGATAACTCTTCCACGGTGTCATTCGCTTTGGTCAGTGCTACATGAGATGTGGACTGTATTAGAGAGTATGACTGGGGCTCCTACACCTTCGCCTATTTCCTCAGGGGCATGCGTATGCGTTCGCAGGGCTTGACAGAGGCTTTGTTAGGATTTTACCCATTTCTACTGGTGAGTATTTATTTTTTGATATCCCCTGTATAGGTTAAGAGTATTGACTGACAGCAGATGTTTGCCTTTGTGTTGGCAGTTTTGGGCCTATGAGAGGCTCCCATGTCTGCGTCCTATTAGTGTGTTAGGTTTGGGGACCTACCCACGAGGACAGTGATGGCATCACTCCATACTAGCGGAGGTTCCTATAGCTGAAGGTTTCACCCATTGTCACCTACAGTTAGAGTTGTTGACAGCTGATGCTATCACTTGGGTTCCCTACACTGTGGAACATTTGACCGTTGGGTTTGAGGATGGGTACCCGACTGGTGTCGAGTATGTGATATCCACCTGTAGGATTCCTCTCTTCACAGATAGAGGATGGGAGCTCTACTTGGGAGAGAGTGCTATTAGAGCACTACAGGAGAGATTCGTGTACCGATCTTGCCTCCTGCCAGGCGTTATTGGCCAGTGTTGCAGTTGTCTGTCAGTGATATCCCGTGATGAACATTTTTAGCTGTAATCGGCTTGTAAATTATTCACGGTGTTTGAATTTTCTTAGATGGATCTCATGCCCGCAAGGAGTTTGGCACTACTATGTATCTTATTTTCTTGAAGATGCCTCGCATCTTAAAAATAAAAGCAATTCAGCCAACACATAATAAAATGGAAGTATCAAACGCCTCAATTACTATTGAGCATAAGGGTTTGAAAAACCTCTTTTACAAAACATCATTGCTATATCTTGGTAAAATTAAACTTTTATACAAAATTCAAACCCTTTGTATATAGGTGAAAACGAGGCATAGCACTACTTCCAGATAATTACACATTGACACACACATTCATATAACAGTTTAAATTGAAAAGTGGCGGTCACCATGGTAACACGGATGTCGGGGGTGCCTAACACCTTCCATCCGCATAATCAAGCCCCCGGACCCTAACGAATCTCGGTTTCATAAACCAGTTAAGCAGTGTTACATCACTAGGTTAATATGCAAACCTTTTCTCTGTTGAGTTGGTGCAACCATTTTAAAAATACCAACTGGCGACTCTTACAGTCCAATCGTCGACATATACATGTCGAACCTTTTCACAACTTATTTTTTCAAACAAATATCACCTAACATGAGAACACCAAAAGACAATAACAGAAAGGGACAAATAAAAATCCGGACGTCGACAAACACAAGTGCACTCTAATTGAGAAAACTTGTTGTGCTTTAGCATGGGCTTCCATGAGGTTACAACATTACCTCCATGGTCACACAACCCATCACATATCCCGCGTGGATCCGTTCAAGTACGTGTCTAGTAAACCCATATTGAATTGTCGACTGTCTAGATGGTAGTTGATCCTATAGCAATTTGACATCGTCTACGTGACGCAAAAGTCTATCAAAGGTCAAGGAATTGCGGATCAACTGACCGTCGCACCTTCAAGGGATTACAAACCCTTAGAAACATACTTCCCCGATGAAGGGGTAATGACAGTTTAGCAACACCATTAGGACGATGCACACCAGACATGGAAGATGTATTTCGATGGAGCTATAAACATGGAAGGTTCTGGGGCAGGAGCAGTTCTAGTATCCATTATAGGGGAGCAGTATCCCGTCGTCGTCAAATTGCAATTTGTTAGCACCAACAACATAAATGAGTATGAAGGCTGTATCATGGGGTTGAAACTTTCCCAATCAATGGGCAACAGGTGGTTAACTATCTTTAGAGATTCTGAATTAGTAATCAGACAAACCACGGGAATCTATCACACCAAAGAGCTACATTTGCTGCCTTACCATTGGCAAGTTCTACAGATGGCTTCAGAGTTTGAAGAAATATCCTTCCTCCACATTCCTCAGAATAGGAATGACTTTGTAGATGCGCTAGCAACTTTGGCCTCCTTGATCAACATACCTGATAAGGAAAATATGTCAAGCATCAGATTTGCCCTGCAAAAGGCTCCAGCCTATGGGAACTACATTGGAGAAGTATCGGATGAGCTACCTCCCATCCAACATCCTTGGTATCAGCATATCAGGGAGTACCTGCGAGATGGATCTACACCCGCTGAGGCGAGCCCGACTGAGAGGAGGCGGATCCATCGACTGGCTATGAAATTCTACCTGAGCAGAGATGCACTCTACAAAAGAGATGCAGGACTAGGTCTCCTCAGATGTTTAGACAAGGACCAAGCTCAGAGGCTCATGGATGAAATCCATGGTGGAGTACGTGGCCCACACATGAGCGGCCCTATACTTGTCAAAAAGATCCTAAGAACAGGGCATTATTGGCTCTCTTTCAAGGCTGACTGTGATTATCACGTCAAGAGATGTTACCAATGCCAAATTCATGGGAATGTTATCCACGCCCCTCCAAGGGAGCTCCACAATATGAGTTCACCCTGGCTCTTCTCAATGTGGGTAATGGACATGATCAGGCCCATCGAGCCCAGAGCCAGTAATGGGCATCGGTTTATCTTCACCAAGTGGGTAAAAGCAGCCTCCTTCCCCAGGGTTACCAAAGAAGTTATCATTGGTTTCATCAGAAATAATGCTATTTGTCGATATGGACAACCAGAGGTGATTGTGTCAGACAATGCTAAGAACCTCAACAACAAAATGATGGAGGAGTTATGCAGTAAATTCCACATCAAACATCTCAACTCCGTCATCTACCGTCTAAAGATGAATGGTGCTGTTGAAGCGGCTAATAAGAACATCAAGAAGATCATGCAAAAGATGTCCGCTAATCACAAAGGATGGCCTGACTTGTTGCCTCTGACTCTATTAGCCTACAGAACGTCAATGCACACTTCCATTGGGGAAACCCCCTACTCATTAACCTATGGGATAGAAGCATTGCTCCCCATAAAGTGGAAATGGAATCCCTTAGAGTGTTGATAGATGCTCAGCTGGATGAAGACCAATGGTTACAAGATAGGTATCACCAATTGTCTCTAATAGACGAAAGGTGAACCGCTGCCATCTTCTATGGTCAGTTATACCAACAGAGGATCGCCAGATCCTACAATAAAAAAGTCCGGCTATGACAGTTTAAACAACATGACATGGTTTTGAAGAATATCATTGACAACCAAGATCAGTCCAAGGGAAAATTCACCCCAAACTGGGAAAGCATGTTTGTTGTCAAGGAGGTATTGATAGGTGGTGCTCTCAGATTACAAGAAATGGATGGCGATGAATTTCCACAGCTCATCAACTCAGAAACCGTGAAATGGTACTATGTCTGAAGTTACCATCAAGCAAACATCCTGATTTTGGATCACCAAATCCTCAGTCAATTCAGGTTTTCTAAACCTCACTACATATAACCTTTCTTCATACCAATTTTCCCCATCAGGGACAAACACACCTTTTAAACCAGCAGCCTCGTTTTGGATCAACAGATCCTTCGCTCAACTTCATTTTCAAAACCTTTCACTCAATTCAGGTTATCTCACCAGGGATTAAACTTTTCACACCTTCAGTTTGTCCCACCATGGATAAAACCTTTCACACCTGCAGTTCTGTCCCACCAGGGATAAAAACTTTTCACACCTGCAGTTTGTCCTGTACATGAGATCAAACTTTTCATCTACAATCCGTCCTACACATGGGGACAAATACGTCGACCTGATCTCCCCAATACACGGGAGTACGTAGGCAGCCATTTTTATGGTCTGGTATCACTATAAAAAAAGAAGAAAAACATCTTTACACCCACCTTACCACATACAACTTTGAACATCTTACACCAGGTTCGAACTACGTAGACCTGATCTCCTCTTCAATAGGAGTACGTAGGCAGCCATTCATGGTTCGGTCTTACCCCCTACCAAAATATAAAAACTTATCAATGGTACTGGGATCATCCTTCAATCCACCACACTTCATCGGCTTCAGACCAAAGGGATGGAACTACCTGATCTCCCCACACAAATGGGAGAATCGGCGACCATCTAAGCTGCGGTTGAGTCCTCAAAGAGAAACACTAATCCATAAGAGATGGAACTACCTGGTCTCCCCCATATAAAGGAGTATCGGCGACCATATGTGGGGCAGTCAACCTCAGAGAGGAAAGTCACACACCTCTCCATTACCACATACAGAAATCAGTCCCAAGACACCAAAGAGGTAGGGGATACACACAAATCAACGATCCATTCTGAAAGATCCTAAGACATCTCAATGTCCATCCGTTAAGGAGGAGTTCTGAATACATCAAGATCACAAGCTCTAGAGAAACAGGCAAATATCAAGCAAGTAACAAGGCACGACTAAAAGGGAAGTGAATCAAAATATATTTCCCTGCCATATATAATGTTGTTTGATATATACAATATGTACTGTACATGAAAAAATGGCTAAGCTAGTCTGTGCAGGAAAATACAAGCCCATCTACAAATTAGTGTATATGCGAGCTATCAAGTCCAACATCACATCCCTCTTAGAAGAAGGAGGTAACATTGTGAGCTCCTGCCCAAGGGTATCTAAACGAGCCAAAAGATCCATAGCCAACTACACGGTGACACTATGCTCATCAATATATGTGTTCATCTCTGCAATGATATCAGTAGTATGAGACCTCACTGCAGTACTATTTGTAGCGACAACATCCCGGGCAGATATAGTGCCATCCCACTTAATAATCAATGTATCTTTGGATGATCTAGCCTCATCCTGCTCAGCAATAGCGGTGTCTCTATGAGCTAAAGCATCATCTCTCTCCAATAGAGTGGCATCTCTCCCAATAAGAGTTGTCAACATCAAGGCCCTAACTTGGTCTCTCTTAAATGTCATTGGATGCAGACTTTGATCTAAATACTTTGCCGAATGCGGGTTCACAGTAGCAGTTATACTGGGAGAATCAACAAGAGCTACTGTCAAACCAGCAAACAGCTCCTCCTCGGTGGGAGAATCAGTGTCCTCTATGGGCTCTCCACTATCCAAACCAATCCCCGGCTCTGTGGATACAACCTCAGCAGATGCAGTCTCTATCTCTATCCATGCAGAATACTCTATCAAACAGCCAGGATGGCTAACAAAAAATTCAGCCATCTCACGCTGAGCCTAACAGGCATACACCCTTGATCTATCCTCTACAGACAAATAGCGAGAAGCCAAACACTGACCTAATGCCCCCTCAAAAGGATGGACATCCTGAAACTGGTCGAACTATGTCATCACAGCTAGTGGGTTATAAGTGGTCATGCCCCTCAAACTAGCCAGAGGGAGATAATCCATGCCAGGTGCATGAGTAATGAAGCTGTAGGGAGAACTGAGCCCTGTACATGGAAAAAAGTAAAATGGATCTCCGATCCCTGTCAAGAACATCGACCAGGATATAGCGTCTCTACACTCCGCTAGCTGAAAGGAGTAAGACATGGTTATCTCATGGGAAAAGCAGTACCCATGCCATCAGAAAGTCTCAATCGGTCTTAGGTGTGAGATGAACCACACATACAACATGACCGAGCTACCTATAAATACCCCTCTAGGATAGGTGTGACAATATGTGGCTGATCTCAATGCCTCTGTCACAATCACCAGCACAATGGTATGACCCTCCCTGAGCGCTCTCACTGCCATGACAACACCGATGTCCAGCTCATCCATATACAGTGGCATATACACATAAGCCACTACGCACATCATGAGTATGTCTACTCTGGCTATATGCCACTGATCCTCCGACGTGGTGAAATCCTCAGAGTGATGTGCATAACTGCCCACTAAGCCTAATCTGTCTATCAAAAAATACTGGGACACCACATGGTCGGATGTGATCTCATCTTATACTACTATACGCCTCAACCCGGTGACGGTCATGAACTGTCGGCTCATATCACTGATAGCCATCTGAGCGCAAGTCATGTCCAATAGCAAAGCCGTCAACCGCTCATACTCATCAGAAAGAGCACAAATCCTCACGAGTCTCTCGTACATGAGAGGTACATCCTCAGTGGGAAATCTGTCGAGGATTAAGGACTTTGGTGATAACCCCAACGTTAACATCCTAGAAGTTCTTGAGAACTTTGGAGCACACATCCAAGCAGTTCATCAGAGTTATCAGTGATAACTCCAGTCCCCATCAAAATTCGTGGGAGCAAACAGTCATCACATCCTGTTGGAAAATGGTCCAACAAACCACATTCATCATACATTTACATCATGCTACAGTACCTTGCATCATGATTATCTTGTCACATTTCAAGTATCTAGTATTTTTTATCCTATCCATGCCATTACACTCCATGAATATTATAAAGAGGGGCATCTGTAGACACTCGAAATTTTTCATTCCTGTTACTAACCTTACAGGAGGGTAGAATCGTCTTCCAGAGATAACCATGGAGGTCAACTCAACTTAATCCTGAAGATAACCCCGGGATACTCAGTCTTTTACATCTTGGAGACAACCCCGAGATACTCAGTTCCAGTCCCGGAGACAACCCAGGGAGTTTTAGTTTCAACCTCAGAGACAAACCCGAGGAATGAAGTTCCAGTTCCAGAGATAACACCAGAGAAGTCAGTTCCATCTCAGAGACGACCCCGAGATATTCAGTTCCAGTCCCAGAGATAACCCCGGGATATTCAGTTCCAACCTCAAAGATAACACCGAGGAAAGAAGTTGCAGTTCCAGAGATAACCCCGGAAAAGCTCGTTTCAACCCCCAGCAGTCAGCTTCAACCTCAGAGATAATCCTGAGGCACTCAGTTCCAACCCCGAAGATAACCCCGGGAGGTCAAGCATACCTCAGAGGCAACCTTGAGGACATTCAGTACTTACAACAACCCAATCTCAGAGACAACCCTGAGCAACGACTACTAAATTAGCCCAGAACCAGAGATGGCCCCGGTGAGGGGAAAAATCATCATTTAGCCACCTCAATCCCACATTTACATCGTATCAACAAAATTTCATCCCACATTCTACACAGAAGTGTCCTACAAGAACCATAGCTCAAATCTCGAGTGACTACTACACAAGACAACATACCGGATAGAATTTGAAGACCTGAAGAACTGGGCATGAACCCATCTTCCTGACTTTGTACAACCTCTTATCCCATGTCATTGTGTAGCTCTCGACAATAGCATTCTGAAAAGGCATTATACACCTCAATCGGATGCCCAGATTGAAAGTTATGAAGGTTCGAGCGGAAAACGCGTTGCATGTGTGCACGTACTTTGAGACGGCGAGGCTCACAGAGCCCGGGGGAAACCCGGGTACACCTGCGGCTTCCCCCCTCTATAAATAGAGGGCTTGGGGTGGCCATTTTAAGAAGAGAAAAGGCGAGGAAGTCCTGTCTGTTTTGCTCTGTACACACTATAAACTGAGTGCTTTCTCTTTTCAAACACTTGTGAGCTTGTGTTTTGTCATATTTTACCGGTGGAAACCGAGTGTTCATTCAATTAAATACATTTGAAGTCTTCTTGGTAGCCCACTATAAGACTTCTTACATTTCTTAAAGCCTTTCTCCACTTTTGTGCACACACAGTTATTCACGTTGAGAGTCGTGTTGCGTGTGTATGCCTGGACTTCGGTCCGTGGCTTTTTATTTCTTTTGTATATATATATTATATATATATATATATATCACTATCGAGATTTGGTTCCCGTGATGGACATTTTTAGCTATAACTGGCTTGTAAATTATTCACGGTGTTTGAATTTCCTTAGATGGCTCTCATGCCCACAAGGAGTTCAGCACTGCTATATATCTCATTTTCTCGAAGATATCTCGCATCTCGAAAATAAAAGCAATCCTGCCGAATACATAATAAAATGGAAGTGTCAAAGGCCTCAATTACTATTGGGCATAAGGGTTTAAAAAACCTCTTTTACAAAACATCATTGCTATATCTTGGTAAAATTGAACTTTTATATAAAATTTAAACCCTTTGTATATAGGTGCAAATGAGGCATAGTACTACTTCCAGATAATTGCACATTGACACACACACACATTTATATAACAGTTTAAATTGAAAAGTGGCGGTCACCGTGGTAACACAGATGTCGGGGGGTGCCTAACACCTTCCCTCTGCATAATTAAGCCCCCGGACCCTAACGAATCTCGGTTTCACAGACCAATTAAGTAGTGTTACATCACTAGGTCAATGTGCAAACCTTTTCTCAGTTGAGTTGGTGCAACCATTTAAAAATACCAACTGGAGACTCTTACAGTCTAATCGTCGACATATGCATGTCGGGCCTTTTCACAACTTGTTTTTTCAATTAAATCTCACCTAACATGAGAACACCAAAAGACAAGAACAGAAATGGACAAACAAAAAAATCCCAACGTTGACAATAATAAATGTAATGAGGACTCTATTTGAGTTTGGATATTGTCTATGAGACAATATTCGTGTAAAAACTCTCAGCTACGCTTTTGTTGTATTATATAGATGAAGTTTGTATTTAAATTCTGTACCATGTATTTGGCGACTCAGAATGGGTGATGTATACCTATTTTAGGGGCGTCACAATTGGTATAAGAGCTTAAGGATATGATCCCTGGCTGAGATGTGAGACTAGAATTAGGAGGGGAGAGACGGGTAAATCTTTCGCTAGTATGACCTACCTAAGCTTATTTGTTATTTAATTGGTCGGTCAGAGTATAGGGATAATATGTGGCATGTCAATTAACCCTTGTTTTGTGGCAGTGTTTGAAAATAACATTCAAGAATGTTGAGATAAGCAATGGAGCACATGAGACCGTTGAGTCACCGATGATCAATAACTAGGATAATGTGTATCAGGAAGGTAATAATCCTCATGTACATAACAACACTGACCAAATGATGAACGATGGAATGTTTAGGAGCTTTCTGCAATTCGTGCAACATCAGGCAAGAGAGACTCCTGTTTAAAATGTAGGTGGAAACACTGGCAACTCTCGGACGGTCACCGCTAAGTAGTTCAAGGAGCTGGGACCACCGGAGTTTTTGGGATAGCCAGAACCACTTAAGTCAGAGACGTGGATAACGCAGATCACAAAGATATTTGATGTCTTGGGATGCTTCGAGGAGCAAAAGATTCCCTTTGCCACCTTCATTTTGAGAGGAGAGGCAGATTACTGATGGGAATCTATAAAATGTACTCAACCTGCCGCACTAAAGATGTCTTGGGAGAAGTTCCAAAAATTGTTCAATGACAAGTACTTTCCAAAAAGTATTCGTCACATGAAGGAGGTGGAGTTCATCAAGATGGATCAAAACAATATGACTGTATCGCAGTACAAGGCTAAATTTGCAGAGTTATCCCGGTTTGCATCCTAATTGGTAGATAATGAGTAGCGTATGACGTGGATGTTTCTAAGAGGTTTAAAACCCAAAATACATAAATACCTCATTTCTCACAAACTTTGCTTGTATTCAGATGTTGTGAATAGGGCTCAGTTATTGGAGCGTGATAATGAGTTAACCCAACCAAGAGAGAGCAGCAGGAAAAATGATAATACCAGTGGTAGTAGTCATCAAAGCAGTGACAACAAACATGGAGGGAATCAACATGCCAAAAATGGTAACCACTTCGGTGGTAATCATGGCCAAGACAATAAAAGTGGAAATTTCAAGAAGAGAAGGTTCAACAATGATGAAAAGATAGCAGCACCTGCACCCATTTTCAAGGAAGGAGAACGACCATCGATTGTATGCTTCAAATGCGGAGGGGAGGGACGCATCAGTCCAAACTGCACGATGCAGTCCAAAGCATGTTATAATTGCGGAAGAGAAGGTCACCTAGCCTGATTTTATCGTGCAGTGAAGTCAAGTCCAGCTAGGATGGAGACACCAAAGGTCGTCCCAGATAAGTTAAAACCAGTAGTTCAAGGGAGAGTGTTTGTCGTGACCTCCCAAAAAGTGAGGAACCCGAACGAGGTTATCACGGGTAAGCTAATCATAAACTCTTGCGAAGTCTATACCTTATTTGATATCAGTTCTACCCATTCTTTTATTTCTCCTACTTGCGCTCAACGTTTAAATTTTACTCCAGAGAAATTAGACTTTGAATTATCTATTGAAACTCCATTGGGAGAAATCTTCATTACATCCACTGTTTATAAGTCTTGTTTGATTCAAATCGGCACCCTCACATTACCTGTCGATCTTATCTCTTTGAAAATACTTACATTTGATGTGATTTTAGGGATTGATTGGTTAACTACTCATCATGCTAAAATTGATTGTTTTCATAAGGTTGTTAGCTTTCATATTCCTAACCAACCTATTATACGAATTCAAGCAACCAAACCACTAAAGTCAATCACTTTCATATCAAGCCATTAAGCTATTCGTTTATTAAAAAATGGATGTCAAGCTTTCTTAGCCCATGTCACAGATTTAAACAAAAATACGTCAGATTTGAATGATATTTCTATTGTTAATAAATTTCTTGATGTATTCCCTAAAGAACTTCCTGGCCTACCCCCAGAGCGTAAAATCAAATTTTGTATCGACCTTGAACCCGGTACAAAACCCATTTCTAAAGTCCCATATCGAATGGCTCCTATTGAACTTCAGGAGTTAAAAATCCAACTACAGGAATTGTTAGACATCGGTTTCATCTAGAACGTCTCCTTGGGGTGCTCCTGTTCTATTCGTAAAGAAGAAATATGGAAGTATACGACTTTGTATTGACTATTGGGAGTTGAATCATGTCACCATCAAAAATAGGTACCCGTTGCCTCGCATTGATGACTTGTTTGACCAATTGCAAGGTGCAAAATTCTTTTCAAAGATCGATCTTCATTCCGAATATCATTAGTTAAAGATTAAAACTGATGACATTCCAAAGACTGCTTTCAGAATGCGGTACGGGTATTACGAATTCCTAGTCATGTCTTTTGGATTGACTAATGCTTCTGCTGCCTTCATGGATATGATGAACCGAGTATTCAAGGAATATTTGGATCATTTTGTTGTTGTCTTTATTGATGACATCCTCATATACTCCAAAAGTCGTGAAGATCATGAGCAACACTTGAGGTTGATACTCCAAAAGCTTCGTGAAAACAAGTTGTACGCTAAGTTGAAGAAATGCGAGTTCTGGCTTGAGGAAGTAGCATTCCTTGGGCACATGATATCGAATCACGAAATATCTGCTGACCAACGAAGATTGAAGCAATACAAATCTGGGAGTAACCTAAGTCAGTGACTGAAGTACGTAGCTTTCTGGGCTTAGCTGGTTATTATCGAAGATTCATGGAAGGATTTTCTCGAATCACTACTCCATTAACTCAGCTGACTCAAAAAGATAAAAAATATGGTTGGAGCGAGGAATGTGAGAAGAGTTTTCAAGAACTCAAGAGGTGTAACGACCCCAAAATTCATACAATATAATTCTCAACTTCGGTCATTAATAACACGTCTACCTTCTGATTTTACATCATTATTCAATGTTAAACTTTATAAAATGCGGAATAATTTAAACTTTTATGTCTTTTTACTTTAATTTCCTGAATCAAAACCTTTATCATTTACATGTCTTTGAATTAATCTTATTTTATGATTCACGTTATCACTGTTATTATATAAAATTTTACATTTCAATCCGATAACCTTTACATATCAGATAAAAAAAATTAATACATGGTATAAAGAAATAACAACTTTAGCTAAATTATTAATCTTCGCGTATTATTTCATGATCTACGTTATTCAAGTAGCACATAGTGTTACCTTCAATTCTTAACCTGCAAAAATGGTTATTTACAAGGTTGTGCTCGACCTCGACAGCCCAGCAAAATCTAACAGTTTTCATGCATCACGTAGCACATAATAACATGCTCAACATATATCTCATAAACATTGGACTAACATAACATACATGTTACAGTTCATATAACAAGTATAAAGATTGAGTTCCTTACTCAATCAGCATGCTTTACTCAATCAACGTAGTCATAAGTTGACGTTAACATTTCATACATTCAACATATATATAACACATCATGCTCTTTGCAATAAAGATTTAAAACAGTTAATCACCAAGATCACATAGCAAATAGGAACTGAAAGACTTGCTTGGCTCGTAGATTACCAATTAACGAAAAAATAGCTTAAATGTTTTGCATACATCCTACAACAGTTCAAAGGTTCATATTCACATGCATTAGTTACACATATAACAAAACCACAATGACTCTTAGTCTTAATCTTTTATAACTTGAGTCTCTTTGAAACTTAACACATATCTTCAGGTGTTTACTCCTCTTCATATGACACTAATCATTACATAATTCCATTTTGTGTTTCTTTATACTTCTTTTAAAATCGACACTTAATGTTCATTAAAGTTGTAATAGATTCCATTACCACATATTAGATGTATTACACTTGTTAACCACAACTAGGTTATATAACCTCTGCCTTATATCTCGTTACACTTCTCTTACAATTAACAATTAAGTCTTCTAACGCGTATTTACATCCTTTTAAACATATATTAGATTACCTAATCAAGTTAACATTCAAATCGTTCTTTCAACTTATATCTCACTATAAACCAACATAAACCTTATCATTTATCTTCAACTTTTGAAAACATCACATTTAGTTTCATTTCATAACTTATTTAAATAATTACTTCAAATCTTCCCATTTTATATTACATCTTATTACAATCTGTTATTATAGTCCACAATATGTCTTAACATCATTAACATGCTTGCCAAACTAGATTAAGTCCATTAGTTATAACCTATAAATAGGCAGACTTCACCGCTTGAGCTCAGATACCTGCCAGTGGTCTATACTGTCCTAAGCCTTGCACCGTCTAAGCAGAATGCTACCGCTGCTCGATCGCAAAAACCATATGGCGCAAATTGTGTTTTCGCTTATGGTGATTGGTGCCGCACCACATCCGCATCGAAATCAGAAGCAGCAGCCTCTACGATACACGATCAAACCTAATACAACCCAATATTCACCGAAAACACCACACTCAACTTCTAAAACTTTGTAATAACATAGTTACACATGCTACACATCATTATATCTCCAAAATCATCACATAAACACAAATTTGAAGAATCAAAAAACCCCTAATTTCCAAATTTCTTCATGTTTTACACATTTAGCGAATTCGATCGCCACAACTTTGTTACTTAACCGATTAATACGATTTAAACTATGCCACTTTCATTTCTTAACGTACTAACATAATCCAACATCAATTTTTAGATTATCATACATATTAAACATGAAATTTTGTACTTTATTAAGCCATTTTTCATAAACATACACTGTTATTTACTTTTCTCCCTATAAACCCAAATTTCATATATTTAATCATCAAATAACACTTATAATTGATGATTAGTAGATTACAACAACATACATACATGTATCAATCCAATACAACTACCAATTTACAGTAGATAATCACTAAGAAATCAAAATCTAGACATTAGTAGAAATTTATACCTTAAATCCTTGATTGTTGAGAAGAAGAATAATAAGAACCTTGATACTCCAACTCTTTAGCAAAATAAATAGAGAATCACTCTCTTCCTCACAACTCTCTTTCTCTGCTCTAAGGCTTTAGAAGAATACGTGAAATAAAATAAGCCAACTGATAATCGTGAATATCAATTAACAAAACCAATAGGCGTAAGTTACAGTAAGCCAAAGGCCACAAGGCCTTGTTTGGCTACCCCTATCCCCCAAACTAGATTATTTTAATAGTATTATATTATATAGTTACTTTTGTCACACCTGCCACCAATTTAAATAGCTTACCATTATAATAATTATAATAATTATAATTTTTATTATAATTATTCTGATGTTTAATAAGTAATTATATATCTAATTTAATTAATAAATTAGACTTAAACATCGTTTTATATAATTCACTTATTTTCTTTAATATTAAACAACTCATTCAATTTAATTCATTCATTAAATTCAATCTTCAATGAATAAAATTTACCTTTGCTTTAATTTAATTATCATACACACGTAACTAAATTATTATACCACGATTTCATAAATTATTTATTTTTCTCAATAAATAAATTATTTAAAATATTTATTTAATTCAATAAATATTTAAAATAATTACCAAATTCATTTAATTTCTTCAATAGTTAACTTAACTATTGAACCTCACTTTCCCAATATATGAATATATATTTTTCTTCACACCAGATCACATATTTAAAAATATATAACATGTATATATACATACTCAAACTCAAAACATCTCATAATAAGAATTTTAATTATTAAATTCATATTTTAATAACTTATAAAAATTCGGATTGTCGCATCCTTCCCCCTTATAAGAATTCCGTCCTCGGAATCAACGAAACCTCCCTTACTCGGTTTTCACCAAATCTCTTATCAAAATTTATCGTTGAATATCTTCAACACATCACCTTAATATAGGTTTTATTTATTACCACTACAACCATTCTTTATAATAAATTCTTGTAAGTTTTATTTCATAACCTTTACTTAAACTCAATTATATTTGAGTATTACATATTCTTTGACCCATTCATTATCTTTCTCTAAGGATCATTATCATGTACCATATTCTCAAACTCTCGGGTCATTACAAGAGGAGACTCATTTTAGCACATATTCTGATAATACCATCTGGTCTGGAGGGATTTGTCATCTACAGCGATGCGTCAAAGCAGAGGGTTAGGATGTGAGAGGAATTATCCTACTCATCTGGTTCTCATGCAATATGGGAAAGTCATAGCCTATGCCTCACGAAAACTCAAAGAATATGAGAGGAATTATCCTACTCATGATCTAGAGTTGACAGCAGTCATTTTTGCGCTTAAAATCTGGAGGCATTACCTGTATGGGGAGAAAGTGGAGATCTATACGGATCATAAAAGCCTCAAATATTTCTTCACCCAAAAGGAACTCAACATGCGGCAACGATGTTGGCTCAAGCTATTAAAAGATTACGATCATACCATTCAATACCATCCTGGAAAAGCGAACGTGGTAGCTGACGCGTTGAGTAGAAGATCATATGCGGGTACGAGTGCAATATTGTCAACGTAAAGGCCCATTTGATATGACTTACAAAGGATAGAAATAGAGTTAAAGAGTCCAGGGACCCACATGATGATGTCAAATATATGAGTAGAACTAACTTTAATCGATAAAGTTAAAGCTGCTCAAGATACAGATCTGAAGCTGATGTATATGAAGAAGAAAGTTCAATAAGGTGCTATTTCAGAAGCAAGAATCGATGAAGAAGGAATACTTCGAGTCAACTCTAGGATTTGTGTTCCTAACGACCCTGATTTAAAGTATAAAATCATGATTGAGGCACACAACACACCATTTGTAATCCATCCTGAGAGTACCAAAATGTATCGTGATCTTCGACATACATTTTAGTGAAGCAATATGAAGAGAGAGATCGTGGAGTTTAGCTTAAGGTGTCTAACTTATCAATGTGTCAAGGCGGAGCATCAAGTGCCAAAAGGTCCATTGCAACCACTTGAAATTCCAGAATGGAAGTGGGAGCACATTACCATGGATTTCGTTACTGGTCTTCCAAAGGTTTCTCAAAGCATAGATGTAATTTGGGTCATTGTTGATAGATTAACCAAGTCTTCTCATTTCTTACCTATACGAGAAACTTATTCACTTGAACGTCTTGCTCGTATATATATGAATGAGATTGTAAGACTGCATGGTATGCCAGTATCCATAGTTTCTGATTGAGACCCAAGATTCACTTCACGATTTTGGGTTAGTTTGCAAAAAGCTACGGGCACAAATTTACGATTCAGTTAGGCATATCATCCTCAGACGGACGAACAGTCAGAGAGGACTATTCAAACTCTTGAAGATCTATTAAGACTCTGTGTCCTAGACTTCAAAGGAAGTTGGAACAAGTTCTTGCCATTGTTGGAATTCTCCTACAACAACAGTTATCAAGCAAGCATGGGCATGGCTCCATTCGAGGCATTATATGGACGCAAGTGTCATTCTCCAGTATGCTGAGATGAGGTGGGTGAAGCAACGTTGTTGGGACCAGAGTTGGTACGCATGACTACGGAAAAGATTCAAATGATCCGGCAACGTATAAAAACCTCACAAGATCGACAAAAAAGTTATATTGATCTTCATCGAAAGGACGTGGAATTAAATGTTTGAGATCATGTGTTGTTACGTGTTGCTCCGTGGAAAGGAGTTACAAGATTTGGAAAGAGAGGAAAGCTCAATTCTCAATTCATTGGCCCATTTGAAATCCTTGATTGAGTAGGAACTGTGGCTTATAGACTCGTCTTACCGCCAAGTATGTCTTGTGTTCATAACGTTTTTCACATATCCATGTTATGTAATATGTGGAAGACCCGAACCACATTATTGAATTAGAACCAGACGAAATAGCGGACGATTTAATGTATAAAGAGGTACCTGTTAAAATCTTAGATAAGAAGGAACATATTCTACGCTCCAAGGTTATACCTCAAGTCAAAGTTTTGTGGAGAAGCAACGATCTTGAGGAAATGACCTGGGAGTTAGAATCTGAAATGAAATTAATGTATCCTCTCACCTTTTAGACATATCCGGTACGAACCCTAATTTTGAGGACAAAATTTCATAAGAAGGGGAGGTTGTAAGACTCCAACTTTCATGGATAAAGATTAATTTTTCTCGAAATATATTTTTGAATATTATGGTGTGGATTTGATATAATGTTATAGTTGTGGGTAATATTTATAAATTTTGCAAAGTAAACAAGTTGTTATAAAATATTCGATTGGTCGGGGAATATTCCTTTTAACAGGGAATATTCGTACGACGACACAATTATTGGTGGACCCCACAACGGAATTATTGTCGGAATTAGAAAACGACAGAAATATCTTTTTTATAAAAATAACGACGAAAGTTTTACCGTTAACTGTTGAAATACCTGGTGATAAAAGTACAATAATACGTGTGGTTGCATAGTAGCACACGGTATTGATTATTGATGCTTGCGTGAGAAGTCACTCAGTTATACTCAATTATTGCTACAGTAATTGTTGCATAGTATCTTACATTATTTGATTCAATTATTGTCATAATATTTTATATTATTAAATCAATAATTTAGATGACAAGTTATTCATATGATTATTTGCATTATTGACAATGTCTAGAAAGTTCTGTCGATGAAAGGGTTTGGTCACCTAATTGCGCGCTAATGGGGAGAAATCCATATCGGAAAGCCCCCTCTTTCCCAGGAATGATCTGGTTCTTAATATTGCAAGTTATATTATTGATGAATAAATGTTGTTAAAAATATTGAGGGGATTTTTATGAAGTATTTGTTGTAAAATTTACTTATTATATGGACCCCCACTTACCCATTTTTCAAAACTGTCGGTAGAAGTTATCTCAGTTTTATTTTTTATATATATATACACCATCCTTTATACGTTTCCTCCCCTCCCCCAGATTTCCCATACAACGACTATATATATATATATATTATAATAAGTTTTGTTTTTTATGAAAAATAGAATATATTATATTTTATTAGGCATAGTGTTTGCATAGTGTTTACATAGTAAATCATGTGAATTTTGAATTCAGCCGATTCAGCCCGTGATTTCTTCCACTATGTAGTCCGTGATTTTCTTTTTCAAATAGTATCCTACCATTCTCCTATAAATAGGATGCTTAGTTTAGAATTAAAAATCACACCAGAATCAAAGAATTCTTCTTCTATAATATTGAGTGTATTTCTTTCGAGTTTTAGGAAGCTTTGAGCATAGAAAATAGTATAAGTTTTCTTCAAGAATATCCCCGTTATACCAGTCAGAATACTCTCCTTTTTAAGGTAAGGGATATTATTTTTGTTCAATATTCGTATGAAATAATATTTTCTTCCATACTTTGTAGTATGTGAGTAATATTATTTCGTTTCAGAATCCGAATTCTACACTCATTTTGTTAAAGTATTGCTTCTATACTCCGTGAAATTAGTAGAATATCCTTGATATTTGCTTTTCATCTAAAATCTTTTCACGAAAATATTATTCTGAGCATTCTTGATAATTTTTAAAGTTTTCATGTCAGGGTACTATTCATGGGGTATTATTCCGGAAGTGCTATTCACGGGGTACTATTCACTCAGGTACTATTTATGACAAAAATTGATTTCTTTTCTGTCTAAATTATTTTTGATACATTATTATTCTTGAATTTTACTCCACAAAGCAGTATCATGTTGACAATTTGGACATTATTGAATTCTGAATAAATTAAATTATAAATCTTTAAAAATTTATCCTTTGTTTTCCTTTAATTGAATTCTTATATCATTGTCATCATCCTCATGCTTATATTGTGATGAAAGTCATTTTTGGCCTGTAGTGCGTAGATGGATTGTTGATAGGTATGATTATGACCAGGGATTATTCAGTATAATCATGACCCGTAATGTTACAAATGATGTGGTAAAGTCCTCATTGGCCCATAGTGCATTGATGGATAGTTGTTGGCATGATCATGACCATCGATGATAACACGATTATCCTTGGCCCGTAGTGCATGGATAATTCATGGAAGTGATACTAATGAATATCCTTAGCCCGTAGTGCATGAATAATTCAGTGATGTGGATTACTTATTAAGCCGAGTCTCAGCGATAAAATTGATGATAAACTTTTTAAATCATAGAAGATAGTAGATATCATGCTCTACTTGACTCTTCTAATGGATTGCTTGTTCTGCTGCAGTTAAAATTGTTGTTTATTGTATTCTATCAGTTTAACACTGTTGAAGGCTAACGATAATTTATTTTACATTATCTTAGTCATAATATTTCTTACTGGGCTAGTTGAGCTCACCCTTTGCTTTCATTGTTTACTTCAGGAAATGAGAATATAGCTGGGATGAGTCGGGAAATGGAGTGATGGTCGAGGATGGTGTCTTTGGTAGTCCTCACTATTCTATGAAATAGTATGATAATAAATGTAATGAGGACTCTATTTGAGTTTGGATATTGTCTATGAGACAATATTCGTGTAAAAACTCTCAGCTACGCTTTTATTGTATTATATAGATGAAGTTTGTATTTAAATTGTGTACCATGAATTTGGCGACTCGGAATGGGTGATGTATACCTATTTTGGGGGCGTCACAATGACCAGATCTCTAAGTCTTCAAATTTTATCCTGTGTGCTGTCTTGTGTAGTAGTCACTCGGGAGCTATAGTTCTTGTGGGACACCTTGTACGCAGTGTTGATTGAAATGATGTTGAGACAACGTGAATGTAGTATCGAGATGGAAAAATGATGATTTTGCCCCTCACCAGGGTTATCTCCGGCTTTGCACAAATATAGCAGTCATTGCTCAGAGTTATCTCTGAGATTTGGCTGATGTGGATGTTGAATGTCCTCAGGGTTATCTCTGAGGTGTGCTTAACCTCCCGAGGTTATCTCAGAGGTTAGAACTAAGTATCCCGGGATTGTCTCCAGGGTTTGGAACTGACTTTTTCGGGGTTATCTCCAAAACTTAGACTGCGTCCCTCGGGGTTATCTCCGAGGTTGGAACTGAATCTCATGGGTTTATCTCTGGGATTGGAACTAACTTTTCCGGGGTTATCTCCGGAACTAGAACTGCATCCCTCGGGTTTATCTCCGAGGTTGGAACTGAATCTCCGGGGTTGTCTCCAGGATTGAAACTGAGTATCTCGGGGTTGTCTCCGAGATTAAAAATTGGATCTCCTGGGATTGTCTCCGGGGTTGAAACTGATTTGACTTCCAGAGTCATCACTGGAAGACGATTTTGCCCTCCTCCAAGGTTAGTAACAAGAATGTAAAATTTCGAGTGTCTACAATCAAGTTAAAAGTACTCAATTTATAGGTATAAAACTCACTCATCAAATACCCCCAAACTTAAATCTTTGATTGTTCTCAAGCAAAACACTAAGAACAAAAATTAGAAAATTTTAATCTCTAGCAATGAACTACTCAAACAATGAATCAATATGAATTTGAAAAATGGCCTCTAATATTACAACAAATGATAACTCAAGGAAAACTTCAAAACAATGACATGTCTAAATTTGCAACACATTCATTAGTAATATTGCCGGTTTTGAGCCTTTCTGTAATACCCGAGAATTTTTGAATATTATTAATAAATAAATTAATGGAAGTCGAATATTTACTTAAGTATAAATAAATATTGTTGTGGTGTGGTTTATAGAAATTTTATTCATTTAAGTTAACTGTTAAATGCTACGATAGTAAATCAATGTGGTGAGATTGGTGAAGAGCTTGATATAAAGCTTATGAGAAATTGCCTAGTGTGGCATAATGAAGGCCAAATAAACTTACTAAGTGAATTAAGAAAGAAACAGTTTAATAAGAGGAAGATTAACTATGTGTAATTGTATAATTCCATGTATGGAATGAATAGACTCTTTAACTAGTAGTATTATCGATCTGGAATTTATTTCATATTATATGAAACTAGTATAGTGATAGAAGTTGGAACTGGCATAAAGCTAAACCAGTTTGACACTGCCAAGGACCGACAGCAATTGCTTACTCTCTCGGTAAAGATAAATCATGCGTAGTTATGCCTAACGGCCAACTTGAAGAGTTAGTTATTGCAGTGGTTGTTAAATGGAACATTATTGTAATGTGTGACATCATTAAAATCATATGATAAGAGTACATTTAAATGGTATGAGGTACCAAGTAGTCCGATAAAATCATATGTGACATTTTAATATAGAATTAATTAATTAACTGTTTATTCCAGAAATTCGGAAAGGGATTAAATGTTTAAAATGGATATTTAATATTGGATAGTGATATAATATTGATATATGTGCACTAATAATATCTATGGGGAATACCCGGACAATAATACCTAACTACATTATTTTATCTTCATTAAATATTAAATTATGTTAACCCAATGTACATGGATTATATGATATGAGTATATATTAAATCCCTAACTTTTCATATTGTAGTAGCATTAACACATTAAAATTACATTTTGGAAATCAAAGAAACCAAACTAAGCATTATTTAACCAAGTTGCTGAGCACTTAAACCATTGTCCCAAAATCAGTTACCAAACAGTAACCTATAATTCCTTTGCGTGCATCAAGAGATGGCTAATTCTACTTGAGTGTTCTTGATTGATAAATTGAGATATTAAATTAGACTGGAAAAAGGTGTGATAATCGAAGTGAAACTTAAAGTGAAATTGTAAGCTTAATTCTCCATTATCTGATTAAAATTTACGGTAACTAGTTAGGTTGATTTGTTTTAATTTTTAGTTATTTCATTTTTAATTAATTACAATAATTAATTTGAATCGTTTAATAAAATTGAAATAATATAAAATTGGTAATTATTAGATTAAATTTCATACTAATCTCTGTGGGAACGATACTCTAAGTATCATTATATTACTTGTTGACCACGTATACTTGCTTGTTAAGCGTATTTGAGATTTTACCCAACAACTTCTCATCTTAACATCTGCCTAGCCGAAACAAATAACATAGACGTACTTCTTTAAGCAATTCGTGAATAAACAGAACTTTAAAAAAACATCAATGGTTCAATGATAGAACATTTCTTCTTGGTTTGCACGTAAGTGCGGATATTGGCATAAAAACGTTATTACACATAACAACTAACATACACTTCATTGAAAAAAGTGCAATTATAACAAGATTTGCTCACATAAGACACATTCTTGCACGAAGTGTAGCACATATTGACTTGCCCTAAATTATTTGATTTGACACAATCTACTTATCATAATTATAGAATTTTCATAGATAATATCTTAAGAATGAATATTTCAACCGGAATAGCTCAAAAATTAAGTTAAGCCGAATCAAATGACAAATAACTCTTTTTCATAAATCATTTCACATCATTTAATGAACTTCATATAGCAAATGAAATTCAACAATCTAAATGCACGCCTTTGCATGAAGTTCAAAAAATACAGAACTTGCACATAATACTAAACTTGTACAAGATCAGAATACATGCTCAAAGAAATCATAATACTTGCACAGTCTATAATTTGTACAAGATACAAAACTTGTAATAAGTCAGGGAATACTTGCCTGCTATGCTCCTTACCACTAATGATAATATTTTTCTCTTCAAATGACCTACATAATTAATTAAGGTCGACATACCAATTAGTCACCTAATGCCTCTACACATTGGTTTTATTTATTTTATTTCATATTTTACAATGCTCGTCTTTTAACAACATCGACATTTCAAGGACGTGGAACGGCGACACGACACTCAGAACAACACACTGCATATGACTGTCGAGGCCAATGCACGCTGCCCACACACTTGAACGCCACACACCCACGCCTTGTGCACGCCCCCTACCCATGCCATCCTCAACGCACACGCACGCCTAGCAGCCTTGCCCAGCCTCCGCGCACGCTTGCGCTAAGCCCTACGCCCAAACCTTCCCAGTATTGCAGTGCTACTGGACAGCGTTGCAGCGCTAACTCACTACGAGTCCAACATTGCAACGTTGCTAGCTAGCGCTACAACGCTCCACTAGCAGAACCTCAAGCCCTATCTTTCTAGCATTTTTAGTTTATATCGCTTTTACCTTTCTTGCTTCGATTCTTCATAACTCACTCATTCGAAGTCGGAATGAGCCCGTTCTTTCGCCTATGGTTCACTGGTTTCATAAACTAACAAACCCCAGAAAGCCTTAATTTATCAACATCATTTACTATCCAAACCAATGGCTCAAAAATCATACAAGACTTAGGATTTTTAGTTTAACATGTTTTACTAGAAAAATCACCATAATTTATTCTTGACGGATTTTAACTTTGTTCCACTTTGATCATTTTCATGACTCGAAAGAGCATCTACTACCCTTGACAAAACTCAAAAATAACTTATACACAACAAGTTATGATAAATCAAAAAAGAATATATAACTATGTCTACTATTTTCCATTCTTAGGTTCTTACTTTAGTTTTTCTTCCACTTACATGCATATTACCATGGGTTAATCACATAAACTCCATCACATCCACCTTATACATTCAGATCCACTATGATCCTTATCAAACATCATACTCCCACAACCAAACAAGCATAAAATATCTTAGATATGTTCTAGGTTAGGGTTTTACTTTCTTGGTTCACTTCTTCCTTGAAGCTTGCTAGCTTTCCTCTTCGTGCTCCTTCACAAATCCAAAAAATATCTCTCTTTCTCTCTAGCACTCTCTTGCTTTCTTGCTTCTAACTTGGTAGAATGATCAAAGGTTTGGGAAAAGAGATGATAACTTTCTATTTATAGACAAACTTAGAAAGACTTATTAATTGGTCACTCTAATTTGGTCTTCTTATGGTCAATCCCCTCATCACCCATAATCTTACTAAGCTCCCCTAGATTACCTTAATCATCTAAGTACTTAAGACTAAATAAGGTTTAATAGGATAAGAAAAATCATAAAATAAGGTCTCATCTTTTAGGAGGATGGGATGGGGTGATAGAAGTTGATTTGAGTTTGATGGCGAAATGTTAGACTTTCTATTTATAGTAAGTTTGCCTTATGACTTCTAGCTTGCCACTTGGCCTCCCCCAAAATCACCATGGTTGGGTCCCCCTCCTCTCCTCATCCCTTCTCTTTTCTTCTTCTTTCATCATCTAACACTTTGACCAACCATTTGACTTTTAGGTTGGGCTTAGTTTTGAACTTCTCTTTGGACCTCTATTTGGGCTTCACACAAACTAATACTTAGCTTTCATTTACACATTAGGTTGAGCCTCAATTATCCTACACTTGGGCTTCCTCATTTCTTTCTCTTGGATTCTCCCAATTGGCTTAACACTAGGACTTGCACAACTAGATTAATTACTTAACAATTAATCACATAACTCACATACTTGTAAATAAATATGCAATATACATATATTCATTCATTCATTACATTTACACAAAATAATATCCATAAAAATTTCATTTTATTAGATAAATATTCATAAACCTTGTAATATTACAAGGTTACATGATTTCTCGATTGCTACAGGCTTTAATACCATATACTGATAATAGAATCCACTTTAATAGTGTTGTTTGTGCCAAGCGCCAATCCACATGATTCCAACTTAGCTATAGGCAATAATTTGGGGAGTGTATTGACAGGAAATGAATAGATGTTCTATGGTTTCAGGAGCAGTGTGACATAAGTAGTACACATCACCATAATTATTTGTGACCCTTATAGTATCCATAAGAAAATCTGCAGTGTGAAGCCTTTTAAGCGCAAGGAGCCATAAAATAAAGGAGAATCTAGGACCATAAAGCTTATGCCAACTAAAGAAAGAGCCTCTTGCTCTATTGGAATCCCATTTGTGGGCAACATTAAAAGTTTTATAGCATCATCCTTAAGAATCTTGTTTCTATGATTATGATGAACTTCAGTATTAAAATCAAATAGACTCCTGAAACTTGTAACTGTAGGGTGGTTTGAGGTAGGGAGTTGTCAGGCATAATTTGAAAAAATGCTTGCAATTGTCACATTGAGCCCTAATCTAGAATTCGCAATGATAGGATCAGACACTGGCGGAACCAAGGGGTGCGGAGGGGGTCAATTGACCCTGGTATATATTTGTAATAGTAAGCCTATATATATGAATATAGAGACAAGACGTGCAATTATAAATGGTGGTTTCTATGACTACAACTGAAGGGATAGATAAGTAATGAACCTTCACCATCTTCATCCATGGCATTGAATTATTTCTACTAGAAGACGTTACATCATTCAACGAATAAAATATTGCTACTAGGGAAAGGCGTAATTATAATTTTGTCAAAACCAGATCTGTAAATGGCTTGATATGGGGGCAATTCTGTCCAAAAAGTTCTTTTTCTGTGTCTACTAGTTAAACTAGCGGATGGCGTAATTTCATTTTGAATCTCAGCCCTTAATTTTTGTAATGTATGGTGGAGATGTTATTTGCCCATTTTTTATCCATAACAAATACATGTTATGGATCATTTTCATATATATATATATATATATATATATATATATATATATATATATATATATATATATATATATATATATCTGATCGTCGTGAGGAAGTCCGCATTTTGGTAAAATGCGACTTTTTTTTTGCTTTTTTTAAACAACTAAAAAAAAGTTTAATATTTTATGGAACTGAAATTTTTCCATAATATAGTGTTTTGGATGTGATTTGGATACATATAACAATACAGGTCAGACCTGTTTTGTTATATATATCCAAATCACACCCAAAACACTGTATTATGAAAAAATTTCAGTTCCATAAAATATTAAAAAAAATTAGTTTAAAAAAAGCAAAAAATAAAAGTCCGCATCTTAGTCCGAATCAGGTAAGGACTCCCTCACGCTACTAAAATGCGGACTTTTTTTTTTGATTTTTTTAAACTAAATTTTTTTTTAATATTTTATGGAACTGAATTTTTTTTAAAATGAATTATATATATATATATATATATATATAATTCATTCATTCCCTCTAAGCAACCAAGTTACATGTGAAGTGATGACCAAAGTATATCCATTATGGATCGTAAAAATTATCACTTTTGAATTTTATTTTTATCTCATAATTAATCTTTTTAGAAAATATCTAGAAATGTTCATATTTTCCTCTCACAGCATTGATACTAATATTTTTTTTAAGAGAAAATTAATTACCGTATTTCAAATCACTTTTTATTTTGTTTTAAGACAAAAATAAAATTTTAAAGTGACTCTTTACTAGACATCATGAGTCCGTGAGTATATCTTTTTATGAAACAATTTATGAAAGGGCAAAGGTCCAAAAATGCACCTAATGTTTACCCCGATATCCCACTTACACCCTAAACTATTTTTTTTCTTCCAAAAGTACCCTTAACGTTATAAAATTCAGCTCAACTATGCCCCTCCCGTTAATAGACTTGCCACCTAGACCAACTCTGCTTACATGTAGACACTTTTTGTTGACACCATGACCAATTTTGCTGACGAGGCACGAAGAGAGTAAACTAAATTTAGACTTCGAATAAAAAATGGAAGGCACGTCTGCAACAGTCGAGAAACCATGGTTTCCAATCATCCAAACCATAAAGGACATCCGGCGAAAAGAAAAAAAAACCTTGCACAAATCCTTACCCAAACCCAACACAACCACATCAGCCACAAATCAAAGAATCACAGATCCAAATCACCAAAGCTCCAGGGCAGATCCAATTTGGGTGGGCCAGAAGAGGACGAGAATAAGGAGATCGATGTCCCGGTGGGATGGCGGTTGAACATGAAAGAAGAATTAAAATCAACACCCAAGGCATTGGTACAAGGCATTAGTTGTCACTGTTGATGCCTCATCTGCTGCATTTCCATTGCTCTGTACATCCACAAAGCCCAATCTCTCAGATACATAAGATGAACCTCGTATAAGAACAGAAAAATTAAACTTATTTTCTTTTAAATCGAGCGTGAGGAGGATATTAGGTCCAACCTGTCTAGGTCCCAGTGCCCAGATACTCTTTAAAATGTTCTACCACAATGTTTTACATTTCTCAACCAAATCCTTGTCTATTTCAGAGCCCTCATATAAATCACTCTCAACAGCATCCAATATGCGTTTTTTAAGTGATTCAATTGAATTGTCATCTTCTACAAAGTTAACTTTCTGAGCTTCCAAAGTTTTATATATCTGACCAGTTTTGCCCCCAATAATATCTCCAAGTAAATCAGAACTCTCACCAAGCACCTTAGTTAGGGCATTAGGAAGCTTCATGACCTGCACACGAATAACACACCTTCCATCGGGTGTTGTTTTCTCTATGAAGTCGGAGCTCCCAGTTAACAATTTTAGATTCTCTAGTGGATTGGATCCCTCGCCTTCAATAACTCGCACATGCTCCCCTCTTTTAAAAACAGTGACCTCCGTCAGAAACAAGTCAGGGATCACAATAAAGCAATTCCAAATCAGCTGCAACACATGAATAAACATCATGCCTCGAGCAAGCTAAAATGGAACACCAAATGCTCAAAATTTAAATCCCAGATTCTGGCAAAATCACCGCCATATCGAAATCTAGATTCCGACAATAACAACCAAATCCAACACTCTAAGGCCAAATCCCATAAAAAGTCTCATCCCACACAACTTACCAGATCAGATCCAAGCTCTGAAGCATGGGTGGGCCGCAAGAAAGAGGGGTCAGAAGAGGGTAAGGGTGGAGATATGACGAAATATGAAGATGGAGGAGGAGGAGCCAAGCCCAAAATCACTTCAACCAAACACACCACAACCAGATCCCTAATATCCATAACTTATAACTTAGATCCAAACTCCATTTCTAAATGCCACTGCTAAATCTGAAATGTTCTCTACTCGCAAAAGAAAATGGAAAATCAAATCCAAATTTGATTTTCTGTTTACCTCTCTTCATGCCTAGTCAGCAAAATTGGTCTAGGTGTAAGTCTGTTTGTCTAGGTGGCAAGTCTGTTAACGGGAGGGACATAGTTGGGCTGAATTTTGTAACGTTAAAGGTATTTTTGGAAAAAAAATAGTTTAAGGTGTAAGTGGAATATCGGGGTAAAGGTCAGGGGCATTTTTGGACCTTTGCCCATTTATGAAATTATAATCTTTTGATTTGCTTATGAATCATACCTTGCAAAATGGGAATAGGAAAATCTATTTTTTGTTTGCACGTGAAAATCATATTGTAAATTTTGTTCTCGTGCTGGATAATATGGGATTTGTGGCAAGAATTAAACATGAGCCTTTTGCAACATAATGGAGAGTATCATCGTCGGTTGCCGCCATTGTAGCTCGTATCGCCGCCATCATAATTTTATAAGTATATTTTGAACCCCCCCCCCCCCTCTCAAAAGTTTCTGGTTCCGCCACTGGGATCAGAGGTAGAATTTGCTAGAATATTAACCTGAATTCAAGGATCAAACAAAGGCTAAAAGCACTGGCGAAGCTATGGTAAAATTGTGGGGTCAATTGACCCCACTCAAATTTTGAAATCACTTAAAAAAAATTTATCCCACTCAATTTTTTACGCCCACCAATTTTTGATCTCACTCAGATTTTTTTTTAATTAGAGATACCCAAGCGGCCAAGCCTCAGCCCTAAATCTCATACATCAATATTTGTTCAGCACTTCAGCCACAAAACAGAGAGAGAAGGGGCAAAGCCAAATCGCAAAAGGCAAAAGCCAAACCGTGAACCATCAAAGTCTTTCGCGAGTGGTCGGAGTGGGTAGTGGTGACTAGCAAGTGGTTTAATTATTGACCCCACTGCGAACTAATCTTAGCTTCGCCACTGGCTAAAGGTGCTCCTATCACCAATGGATTATTGTTGGTGATCAAGAACAAGGGGCCTGAGCTTTAGGATCCTCCAAATTCAAGAACAATCATAAGGAATAGGAAGAAACCAGAAGAGTTCGACTTTAATCACAGTTTTTCTTACCTATCAATTCCCCAATAAGAAGTAGAAGCTAGGTTGGATGACATCCCACATATGCAATAGAATTTGAGCCTTGTTCCAGTCATCAAGTTTTTTAATACCCAGTCCACCTTCATTGAGAGAAAGAGTGAGCTTAGACCAAACAATTTTAGCACCATATTTTTCAAGGGAAGTTCTACAAATGATTCAGTTATTCCGTTAACAGCCGATAAAATGTTGCAGATGTGACATTTTTTTTCTGATGTTTACTTTAACTTGATGATGTGCAGGTCAAAGTTGCATATTTTTTCTCAAGTATATAAAAGGTATGGAGATAATTACTAAAAATTCCCTTCTTCCTTCTCTAATTTATCTTCTCTTTAAGATTCACCATTTTTAAATAGAGAAAGTAAGGGAAATTGAAGTTGAGAGAAGAGAGAGAACGAGGAAAAAGAGAAATTGAACCCAAATCTCCGGTGTTAACCCGTGTTAGAATATAGTACCACACACGCACACAAACGATTGAGAATTAAGAATAACACGAGATTTACGTGGTTCCCCAATTTGGGTACTCTACAGGCGGCTTGTTGTTTATTATGATTCCTTGGTTACGTAGGACTTTACAATAGATAGTATTTATATCTATAAATCCTATTCCAACCCTACTTCACATTATGTCTCAATTACCCATAATGTCCCTCTAATAAACAACCCAAGAAAAACTCATGTACCGTACCGCGGGGGGACTTCGCCCCCCGCACCGCACTAGCCTTTTCCAGTGGCTTCTATATTATGAGTCACAAGTTTCCAACAAATCTCCACCTTGACGAATAACCTCGTCCATTCCGAAGATAAGTCACTTGTCCTATCCGATCTTGGGGGGAATCCTCCAAACTAACATTCAAAGATATTGATCCAAGTCCAAGCAATGCTTGAACTTGTCCGTGGTCACAGTCTTTGTTAACATATCAGCTGCATTTTCAGAAGTGTGCACCTTTCCAATATCACATCCCTAATAGCTATCAACTCCCTCACCTTATGAAATCTTACGCTAATATGCTTGGTCCTTGCGTGATACACTTGATGCTTTGCCAAGTAAATGGCGCTCTGACTATCACAATACAGCTGTACTCCACCTTGATCTATGCCCAGCTCATTCATAAAACTCTTCAACCACAATGCTTCCTTGCCAGCTTCAGCCAATGCCATATACTCAGATTCAGTAGTAGATAGAGCTACTACTGATTGAACCATGGATCTCCAACAAATCGATCCACCTGCAAGTGTAAACACATACCCTGTTGTAGATCTCAAATCATCCAACCTTCCAGCATAATCCGCATCCACATACCCTACAACTGACATCTGAGCTTGTTGCTTCGCAAACATAATCCCATGATTTGTCGTTCCTCTCAGATATCTGAACACCCACTTAACATCTTTCCAGTGCTCTCTACCTGGATTGGCCATGTATTTGCTCACTGTGATGACTGCATGTGCCAAATCGGGTCTTGTACACACCATCGTATACATCAAACAACCAACTGCGCTCGCATAGGGCACATTCGACATATCCTGAATCTCTTCAGTCGACTTTGGACACTGTGCTGTGGATAACCTGAAGTGACTCGCTAATAAAGTGTTGACCTGTTTAGCATTAGCCATACTAAACCTCTCCAACACTTTCTTCACATAACTCTTTTGTGTCAACCACAACTTTCCAGCTGTTCTATCCCTGCGAATCTCCATCCCAAGTATTTTCCTAGCGGCACCCAAGTCCTTCATGTCAAACTCCTTTCCCAACAAGTTCTTCAACCTGTTGACTTCAACCATGCTCTTTACAGCAATAAGCATGTCATCCACATACGATAACAGAAAAATATATGAACCATCCTCAAGACTTTTCACATAAACACAGCAATCATACTCACATCGAGTAAACCCAATCTGGATCATGAAGGAATCAAATTTCTTGTACCATTGTCTTGGAGACTGTTTCAGCCCATACAGTGACTTCTTCAACCTCCATACCATGTGCTCAATCTCCAGCTGCTTGAACCCCTCAGGCTGCTCCATGAATATTACTTCCTCCAAATCACCATGAAGAAAGGTTGTCTTCACATCCAGCTGCTCTAACTCCAGGTCATAGCTAGCCACCAATGCCAAAATAATCCTGATTGAGGTATGTCTCACCACCGGAGAAAATACCTCATCATAGTCAATCCCCTTCCTCTGCGAGTATCCCTTTGCTACCAATCGAGCCTTAAACTATTCCTTTTCCTTTCTGATACAGCTTCCTTTTTCTTGTACATCCATTTTCACCCCCACTAGTTTCTTTCCCTCAGGCAATTCTGACAATTCCCAAGTTTTATTTTTCTTCAATGACTCCATCTTCTCCACCATGGCCTCCATCCAACTGTCCCTTTCAGAAGTGGCAATAGCTTCCTGAAACGTAGACGGATCCCCACTAGTAGTGGATAAAGCATATGCAACCATATCATCAAACCTGTACCTCTCTGGTGGTTTGATAGTGCGTCTGGGTCTCCTTGCGGCTATGCTTTCATCCTGCTGCTGCTAATTTTCCTGTTCCACTGGTGGTGAATTTCCAGTGTCATAACTCAGTTCGATTTGAACTTCCTACTGTTATTTGCCGGTATCTCCACCAGCCTCGGTTTTCTAACCTTCCTGTTGCGTCTTAACCATCAAAAACCACATCCCTACTGATCATTGCCTTCTTTGCTTTCGGATCCCAAAGCTTGTACCCCTTCACACCTTTTTTATACCCAAGAAAGATACACTGTTATTTGGACTTGGCATCAAGCTTAGATCTCTCATCACCTGGAACATGTACGTAGGTTGGACATCCGAAGATCCTCATACCCAAGTAATCCACTTCTTTGCCTGTCCACGCCTCTTGTGCCACTTTATTACCCAAAGAAGTACTCAGCGACCTGTTAATTATGTAAACTTCCATGCTCACTGCTTCTGCCCAGAAATCCTTCGAAAGCCCTGCATTTAGCCTCATGCACCGTGCCCGCTCTGCTATAGTTCTGTTCATTCTTTCTGCCACCCCATTCTGCTGTGGAGTCTTCCTAACAGTCTAGTGACGTTGTATCCCGTGCTCCTCACAAAACTTCACAACTGGCTCGTACTTGTACTCAGTCCCATTATCTAACCTGAGGCACTTAATTTTTCTCCCTATTTGATTTTCCACTTCAGCTTTCCACACCCTGGATTTTTTGAAGACCTCAGACTTGTGTCGCATGAAGTACACCCAAACCTTTCTCAAAAAGTCATCGATGAAAGTCAAGAAATACGGCGAGCCCGCTTTTGAAGCTACTCTCACTGGCCCCCATACATCAAAATGCATATAGTCAAGTTTTCCATTTGTTTTGTTCACCGCACTCTTAAACTGCACCTTACACTGTTTTCCCAAGACACAGAACTTGCAGAAATCTAACTTGCATGACTTTATCCCTTTTAACAGATTTCTCCTATGTAATTCTAGCATCCCATGTTCTCCCATATGCCCCAACCGCATATGCCATAGTATAGTATCATCAATATCCTCCGCTGTAGTGGCAGCAACTCCACCTACAACTGTACTCCCTATCATCCGATAGATATTTCCGTTAACCTTAGAACCCTTCATTATTACCAGTGCACCCTTCGTCACTCTCATGGCTCCACCACCAGTTTTGAACTCACAGCCATTAGAGTCCAGGGTTCCTAATGAAATCAAATTCTTTCTTAAACCTGGGATATGTCTCACCTCAGCCAGAGTTCTCACAACACCATCGAACATCCTTATCTTCACTGTGCCTATTCCAATGACATTGCACGAAGCATCGTTACCCATTAGAACTGTCCCACAGTTCACCAATTTATAGGTGTCAAACCACTCCCTATTAGGTGTCATGTGAAACGAACATGCTGAATCTAAAATCCACGAGTCTGTCACGTCCGTGTTTGTAGAAACTGACAACATATCCCCATCATCCGATGATTCCTCCACGACGTTTGCCGATTTCGTAGATTCTGATTACTTCCCTGTTCCTTCACCCTTATTCTTGTATGAACAGTCCTTTTTGAAGTGTCCTATCTCGCAACATCTGAAACACTTGTACTCCTTAGACTTAGGAGTACTGCCCCTCGACTTCGATTTCCCCTGCGTTCCTGGTTTACCCCTATCCGATTTTCTGCCACGTTGCTCTCCACCTTTTACCACCAGCCCTTCACCCGAAATACCCTAGGATTGTTGCTTCCGCTGCTTAAACATTAGTAGAGCAGAAGTGACTTCTTCCAACTTCAGAGTTTCTTTTCCCCATAGGAGAGTTGTCACAAGATTCTCTATGGAACCCGATAGAGAACACAGTAACATCAACGCCTGGTCTTCTTCTTCGAATTTCACTTCAATCCTTAACAAGTCACTAATTATTTGATTGAACGTGTGAATGTGTTGAATAAGTTCAGAACCTTCAATCATCTTTAACCCAAACAACTTTTGCTTCAGAAATAGTTTATTTATCAATGACTTTGACATATACCTGGATTCCAATTTACTCTATACACCCGATGGCGATTCATCTCCGATCACGTGATACATAACCTCATTTGTCAGGCACAAACGAATTGTACTCACTGCCTTCGCTTGGAGTTCATCCCAGTCATCAATTGTCATGGACTCTGGGTTCTTCTTTAACGCCTTCACCAATCCCTGCTGCACCAACAGATCCTTTACCCTATGTTGCCATAGCCCAAAATTCCCAGTCCCATCAAACTTCATCACATCAAACTTTGTCACCGATGAATTTGATGTCATCGTTCTTCACGTGTTAAACTCGAGCTCTGATACAAATTTGTTAGAATATAGGATCACACACACGCACACAAACGATTGAGAATTAAGAATAACACAAGAGATTTACGTGGTTTCCCAATTTGGGTACTCCACAGGCGGTTTGTTGTTTATTATGATTCCTTGGTTACGTAAGACTTTACAATAGATATTATTTATATCTACAAATCCTATTCCAACCCTACTTCACATTATGTCTCAATTACCAATAATCCACATTTTGTATCTTTCCATCTACAAAAAATTATCAAAATTTTCATCCACGATTTATATTAGAGTCTTGCTCGAGAGCCTAAGAACACCTTTTTATTGCAGCAATTACACCTCCATCATATTCAAGTACACTCTTCACGAACTTGCATCAAGTAAGCTCTTTAAAATTGAAAGTCAAATTAAAACATTGTCAAACTCAATTTATAACATGATCTATTTAATTTAACAAACGTTCTCTCAAATTTTGTCAATTAACTTGATATATAATTTTTTTATTCACTTTCTCTATAAATCACCCTGTAGACACCTAAAATTTTATTTTCCTTTCACTAACCCTGATGAGAGGGCAAAATAGTAATTTCATCACGACATCAAGACACTCATGTAATGATCACCAAGCTAAGGATAAGGTCATAGAGCCACCACAACAATCCCCGAACCGCATATACCAAGATTTACTCTTTGATTTTAGATATTAGAAAGTAATCAGAAGCAATAAATTGGTGCTTATTTCCATAAAAAGTTATTATAAGCACTTTCCAAAAACAAGTGACTAAACACTTTTAAACTATATATAGATTTAAGGGCTTATAAGCAATCTAAAACACCCTCTATCACTGTTTTTGAAAATGTATACATTTCATTGTCAAGTAGGGGTTGATCTAATGGTTCAGACATATTTCTCTTATACTTCCATATGAATAACACATAACAGGAGAAATATCAGCTTATGTCCATAACAAACTAAGACAGCATGAAGTTTCCGTAAACAGATTATCCGGAACAACAACAGAACATTAGAATTTGATACATCCCAAATCTTAAAACTTTGTATTAGGATCGCTGCAAGCACATGCATTATTGTTCTGGTTCTCCATTCTAATGATATCCCGTTCGAGCTGCACCATATGAGAGTGATATAATTAGATGACAACAACTAAAGTACTAAAAGAGCATATGCAAGATGACGACTCCGCAAGCTGGAAAAATGGAAACATTTGAACAAACTACTCAGTTGCATTATGGTACTATTGGATAAAATATCTTTAGCTTTAGAAAAGATGGATATTGAAAACTATTACAAGCAATTTCACAATTAAATCATGTTTTAAAGTCCTCTATTCCACAAAACGAGTGTCCTTTACTAATTCTTTTTGTTTCACAAAAAAATCTTGTTTTTTAACAATAGTACTATAAAGATGACACAATATTTTTAGATTGGTCATCATACTACTAAACCAAACAATCATATACAAATATACAATATTAAGAGTAAACATGGGATAAAAAAGCATCCTTAATATTTAATTATTTATAAAATTATGTAAATAAGATTCTTTTTGTGGTATGGAGGGAGTATTCATTATGATGGCATAAGGCAATAATTAAGTATTGATACAATTAGGTGGCATGTTTTTTCCTATCTATCTATCAACCTTTTACTTTTCCTGCATTAAGTCAATTATTTGTTATTTGTACAGTAATTCAACTTTGCTATAATAAGACCTCTAGACCTGAAAATATAGTTAGTTAACTGTTGGGTCAAACTATATTAACTGGAACTAAATGAGTTGGTTAACCATTTTTATATATTCAGGTTGGTTAAAGTTTGGACCCATATTTTTTAAAACAAATATTATTCTGAACCGATTAACCATTTTTCAATCCATATTCCATTTGATGTTAATTGATTCAGTCTGCCGGTGTTCAATTTAAAAAAAATAGGTAATTAATGCGTCAAATCATACCACATCATCTTATACTACTATTGTTGCTTGTACACTACTACAGACAAACAGTCCTATTTTGTTTCACAATAAACGTCTTCTTTTTATTGATTGTCCTATCTACAAATTAAAAGATCACACTATTCCCTCCTTTCCATTATATATTTAAGTCGTTTATATTAAATTTTTTTATTAATTATAATATTAATTTGAAATTTCATTACTATTCATGCACTAATTGCTTTTTTGTGCAATGTTAAATAAAATAAAAATATTAATATTTATTATTACATCTATCTTGTAAAAGATTTCTTTTATATATATATATATATATATATATATATATATATATCTTTTTGAGAAACAACATTTGTCATTTTTATTGTAAATAATTATGCTTAAGTGCAACTTATGTTTAGTTTAATATTTGAGAAAAATAATTAACATGATTTTTAATACTTTTTTATACAAATAATATATTTAGTTTCTATAATAATAAGTTTGTTTTACTTAAATTTTAATATTTGAAAAAATAATTATAACATTTTGTGTTAATTTTACTTTTATGGATATTAAAATTTTACTTTTTAATTACAACAAATATATATTTGAATTTATATTACGTAAATTTTATTTTTTTTGAGGAATTTAATTAGCAAAAAGTGTATGACTTTATCTTCTTGATAAAATGAATATTTGTTATTTTTGACATTTATATTTTTTATTGCATGATTCATAATTTAATTAATTAGATCAAGTGAAAATTATAATATACAAATTTATATTTAGTGGATATATTAAGTATTATAATTTGAAGGGTGTATTTGACATTATATTAAAATATGATTTTAAATATGGAAGGGTATTAATAATTTCAATTTAAAATTTTATTAGTATAGTTTTTAGCATTTTATTATTTATATTAATAATTTTATATCATATTATTACTTAATTAATTTAATTGTGACGGTCACAATTTTATTTTTCAAAAGTTATGTTTAAAAGTCAAAACATCTTAAAATGATTAATATGGTTTTGAACCATAACCATATAGTTCCAACCCATATTAAAAATGGTTAATATGGTTTTAGTTCTTAAATGGAACCATAACCATATTTTGAAAACCAAAACCAACCCATAACCATATTTTGTCAAGCCTAAAGACCTCTTACTTTTCTTACTTTAATTCAAAAATTAAATTACTTTTCCTACTTTAAGTAAAAAAATTATTTTTCCTATTTCAATTGAAAGATTACTTTTCCTACATTACTTCAAAGAAAATAATTTATTCAAAGATAGTATTACCTAAAGTTGAAGTTGTTGCTAATATTAAAATATAGGTATAATTATATTTCAAGTATATTAAGTGCAACTTTAGTATTAGTATTACTTAGATAATATAATTTTAGATGAAAAATATTTTCTTAATGAGGGTTATCTTACTTATTATTAAATTATTGCTATTATTAAAATATAAATATAAATATATTCATCAGCCATATGATTCAATTATTAAAAATTAAAAATAATTCGTCATCCTTTTTTTTTGTTCGACCTTTGACTTTTCCTACAATAACTCAACTTTTATTATTTATCAATTCAAATCAGATATTGTAAATAGGATCATAGTTTTATAGGGAAACAAGAACTATTAATCAAAATAAGATCATCTTAGCTATTATTAATTGTTTCTTTCAAATATCTATACAATAATACAAGTTCAAGTATCACTTAGATAATGTAGTTTGAGAAGGAAAAAAATTATTATAGAAATCATCTACCTAACTTATATTTGTTACTATTATTAAAACATAAATATAATTATAGTTTCGAGTATAAAAAGATTTAATTATAACTATACTATATTGCATTGCTTGCAGACTACTCGCATGAAAGGGATATCAAAATATTTTGAATTGAAGGTAAAAAAGTTCATGTTTAATGCATAATATTAGTACACAATTTTCTTTATTTCAAAAAAGAAATCTGAATATAGATAGCTCAAAAATATTTTAAAAATCTAAATGATAAAAAAATTGGACAAAAAACTAATTTAAAGAATAAATTAAGGAAAAAATTATCACTAAAAATAAATTTTGAAAAAATTCCAAAATATATGTAAAAAACAAAATAACCTGTTAAGTCAAAAGTTATATTACTTATTTTATTCAAAATATTGTATAAAAAACATTAATAAAAAATAAATATAAAATTTAAGAATCAAGAATAAGACCTCGTGTTTTGCATTGTTAAATATACAATTTGGTTCGTCCTCATTTTTTTATTCGACCTTTTTGACTTTTTGTGAAGTCAACTTCTATTATTTATCGATCCAAATAAGAAACTATAATTAGTAACGTAGTTTTATAAGGAAATAAAAATTAGCAACATAATTTTATAAAGAAATAATCAAAATAAGATTATTTAACTTAACTTAAATTTGTTATTATTATTAAAATATAAGTATAATAATAATTTTGAGTATAAATGAGATTTAATAATTATTTAGATTTTATAATTGTTATTTTTCTTAAAATAAAATATATAATATACTAATCGATCATATGATTCAATTATTAAATAAAAATAAAAATTAATTATTCTATGAAATCATAATATATAGAATAACAATCAAAACAACAATAATATTAGAATTCTTCAAAAAGACCTTTCGTTCAGTTCAACTAGGTCAAAAATAAAATTAGTAATATAATTTACAAGGAAATAATTATAAGATCATCTTATTTAATATTAATTTGTTACCATTATTAGATTAAATTTTATAACTTAGATAACATAGTTTGAGAAGAAAATAATTTTCACATAGATCATTTTATCTAACTTGAATTTGTTACTCTTGATTAAATATAAGTGTAATTATATTCAAGTATAAGTAATATAATTTTAGAAAGAAGTTATTTAGTTATTGGAACTATTTTATCTAATATTTTTTTTTTTTTTTTTTTTACAATATCATGACTTTATAATAAAACCCCGTGATTTGGACGGGGTATATACGCTAGTGCTATAATTAAACAAAAACTCTATATGGACATGAAAATTAGACACGAGTGTATTTAAATTTCACTTATTTATAATTTTTACTCCTCAAATTGGGGCTAAAATACAAATAGGTGAAATTTAAATACACGCATGTCCAATTTTCATGTTCACATAGAAGAGCTCATAATTAAATAGACAAGTTGGTTCGTAGTCCTTTTTTTTGTTGGACCTTTTTCTTTTCCTAAGTTAAGTCAACTTTTATTATTTATCTATCAAAATCAGAAAACAAAATTAGTAACACAGTTTTATAAGGAGACAAAATTACTAATATACTTTTATAAGGAAACAATCAAAATAAGATCATCTTACTAATATCAATTTATTAGTTTTATTGAATATATGTACAATAACATAAATTTAAGTAAAATTATATTACTACTTGGATAATATAATTTTAGAAGAAAACAAAATTCATCTACTTAACTTAAATTTGTTGTTATTACTAAACAATAAGTACAGGTAAGATCTTATTATTATTTAAATAATATAATTTTAGAAGTAAACTATTTTCTTATGAAAATCATCTTTATCAAATATTAAACTATAGAATTATTAAAATAAGACGTCAAAGTTTGCACGGGGTATACATGATAGTTCAAGTCAATTAGGTAACGCTACCTACTACAACGAGAAGGAAGTCAGACAAATATTACCAATAAATAAACAACTAAATGGTTTTGAAACAACACCTAGTTTTAAATTTACTAAGAACATCATTATTATACATCCCTAGTTTTACCATTAGGGGTGGTCAAAATTTTCAATTTTTTCGGTATTTAAGGTAAACCGAACCAGTCAGTTCAGGACAGAGAAAACCGGTTTGGTATAGACCGATTCCGGTTAGTTATTTTGATGGTTCAGTTCGTACCGAACTGAACCGGTTCCGTACAATTTATATGTATTTTCATAGTTGATTAATTAGTGATAATTTGGAAATGCCCGTCTCTCTCATTTCAAAGATGCAATTAATTTGTGACAAGTTTTTTTCTGTTGCTTGGCTCAAGAAAATTGAGGTGCCATTGTAAGAATAATCCTATTGCCCATGTGATCACTAGATAAAATTTTGTTTTTAATTCTTTTTCATATTTAATTATTCAATAATGAAGTGATACATTTTTGCTAAATTTTTTTTACTGTAATTTGCATAGTAAACGTGCTTGTTTTGCACATCAACATTATGGGAATGAATGTAGCATACAACCTAGCTCCATTCTTAATTGAGAAATGACTTTAGTATTTTATTTTTATATAAATTAGGAAAGGTAATTCTCTTTGTTTAATAATGTGTGTATGTATGTATATGTGTGTATATATATATATATATATATATATATATATATTTCACATGGAGTCTATAAACTTTGTAACTTTGACTAATCTATAATCACGCATACATAACACTAACATATTGCTTGTTTGTTGGTTTGTTATATGGTTTAACAGTGCAAAATGATGGATGAAAAAAGATTATTTATATAAATTTGTTATTATTTTGGATTATTTTACGTTATGAGATTAGTCTATTATTTAATCCAATAAATTATGTTTGGAGATTACATTGTTTTTGTGGGCATATTTTTTAGTTTTAGTTTTAGGAAACTAATTTATTGGTGATTGCTTATTTTTGGTATTTTTTTGGTAAACCAGTACCGAACCGGCTTACCCGTTCGGTATACCGGTTCAACCAGTACCGGTTTTGATACGTAATTTTATCTACATTCAGTAATCGATCCGGACTGGTTCGAGTCGGTAAATACCGGATGAACAGGCCTATTTACCATACAGTAAGGTATGTTTATTCTTATGTAACTTTTCTTTTTCTTTGTTTACCAAATGGTACATTGCTCATCACTTTTTTCTTTATTTATTCTTTGTTTGATTCTCCTTGAGCTAAAGGTTGTTGGCCAAAACCTACAAGCTACAGCTTCTAAATTCAATATTCTACTCTACAAAAATCAAAACTATGGTGCTACATCACTTCTATAGGACTAATAGAATTACTTGGTGCTACATCACTCAAAATGGAAGTCGATTAGTTTTCTTTACCAAACAAAAAATTGTGTTTTCTAAACTGCTTATAAACAGAAGTAATAAGCACTTTTCTTAAGCAATCCTAAACAACCCTGCAAAGCAAAGCAATCCAAAACACCCTCTATGAATAAGTGACACGGATCTGATACCATTCACTTCCTCTTCATAGAATTCTACAAATAGCCAAGCCGACAGATAATATTTACCAAAAAAAATAAAAAATAAAAACTAAAAACATGCAAGATATAAAAATTCAAAACAATATGTGCACAGAAAACTCATAGGGAAAAAAACTTATTTCTGCTTCACCTGCAAAATAGATTCCAACGGGGTTCGCAGAGCATCATACTCATATTTGATTTCATTCAATGCCAGGAGACACCTAGGAAAAAAATCATAGCAATAAAGCAAACGGTAATTCCCAAAAAATTTAAAAGTACAAGCCATCTAAGTTATGATATGTGCGGAGCCAATATAAACAAAGCTTCTAGCATGATACCGTAAATAAATCAAAAACTCCATTAAAGAAAGAAAACTAAGGAAAAACTTAGGAATAGGTAAATTTTAAGGGGTGAGTGATCACATTTCAAAAATTCACTACATCAAAAGTTTCTTTTTTATTTATGCTAAAATGTTATTACTTGAGTTAAATGTTCAAGAGAATTTCTATTCCTAAAAAGGCATAGTGATAGCATATATAAATCCTTCAAACTAGTAGATGTCACAAGTAACTTGCAATTAATAATTGATATAATCACTATACAAGAACTATAGCACCATTGTAAATAATTAACAATTAAAAAGGCAGATCAACTGATCAAACACATCAAATCCACAAGTCGAAATCATAACTATTAGCATTCTCACCTGCAATGAAACCTCTACTTTTCCCTCAGCCAAGCCATATCCTTGGTTGAACCTACAGAACTATGTCCTTCCTGACAGCAGCATGAATTCTTGATTGGGTAAAACTACAGGCAACGGAAGAAATCCCGAAAAAATAACAGGGATGCAACTTCATCTATACAATTGTATAGGATAATGTTAGATTTATGAAACAAAAAAAGTTCAAATACATGAAGCATTTTCCTATACGATGGTATAGAAAAAAGTTAAATCCATGCTATTTTTTCGGGATTTCTTCCGCTTCCCCTATTTTTAATTTTCTTGACTTTTGTCTCATTAGGAACTTTTAATTTGACCATTCACTCCTAACAGATGTTTTAGTTTGTCTTTAACGAAATGGAGAAATATTAACAGACAACTTTCATAATAATTTATATGCCACAACACAATTTCTTTGCTATCTTTTTTTCTTTCTGAAAAACTGAGAATGTTTCTATAATATCTTATCTCCTAATATACTCACCCATATCACTATTCTCACCTCAGCTATGTCTTCATTTTTGAACACTCTGTCTCTAACTGTCCAAATGTCGTTCTTATCTTCTCATGCCATGTGGTACATAAGTCTAGTTGGCCTTTTCTCTGACTTAAAAAGTACTATCTACATCCCAAAATAAATGCCCAGTTTTTTTTTTGTCAAATTGACTATTTATAAAATTAATTTTTGTACCATATTTAACAAAATATAGGTGAAGGGATTATAACCATAAGAAACTACATAAAATTTACTCCTAGCCCCAATTTTTGTTATTTTAAACATGTATTTATATATGCTTAATTATTAATTATAAAAATAGTCACTTTGACCAATAACATCAAAACTTGGCAGTTACGTTGGGACGGAGGGCGTAAATTTTCTTTCAACTTGAGAGGAAATCATTGGCTATGTCCTTCTCAACCCTTTTCTTACTGATGATACTTCTCCAATACAATAAAGAAAGTTTTCTTTCCAAGTATCTTTCAATTTCGTCTTGATATACCTTAATTCCTAAATCATACTGCAAATATTGTCTTAATCCCACCAACAATAAAGTAGTTAGATTCTGGAGTTTCTTTATAATTGTAACTTAGAAGTGACTGACCACAATTACATCAGTGAAAAACACAAACATTGCATCTTCATCAAACAGAGAGGTCTTCTAAAATACTACGTACTTGCTGATTACCCTCAAACCACTACTTACACATCACAAACCCCAAAACTAGATACAACCAAACCTCTCCCCCAACAGATGCTCAGAAAGAAAAAAACCTTGCCATAAGTTTGTTAGTCTCAAGCCATATAAAAAGTGGTAAAACTGATTCATACATTTTCGGGAAATGGTTTATAAAGGATTGTTTATCTGTCTTTCGTAAGGATGACAACGGACAAGTCGGGGCCGGAGTTTACACTATCCGCACCTGATTCTATCGAGTTCGGATAATACTTGTCAATTGTCAATTTTTATATATTATACCAATATTATATAATTATGTAATTTAAATTTTTAATTAAAAAATATGCAAGTGTACAATATACATACATATATATATATATATATATATATATTGTACATACGTATTGAATTATTTAAAAACATGTATTAAATTTAACCATAAAAATATTATTATATATAATCATTAAAATAATTATCACTATATATATGGCCCAAGAGGTAGTTCGATACATGTGCCTGACCTAAACCCTTTGGGCTCAAGTAATACTTGTCTCGCCGCATTTGGATTCAGATAAATACACGTCTACAAGGGAGAAACCAGCAGTTCGTGACGGGAGGGGCCAAAATATTTACGAAAAATATTATATTAATTATTTAATTAATTGTGTTTACATATGCAAAAAAAAATAGTAAAAATATTTAATAAAAATGATATATATAATGCTTGTTGAATATTCCATCCATTTTTAAATATAGGTTTAATTTTAACTTCTTGAAATAAATTTGAGATATTCTCAAATTTTAAATTGAAATGATTTAATTAATTCTAGATAAATGATTATGAAAACTATAAACTAAATAAAAAATATTACCAATTACTAGATTATTTGTTACTAAAAGTTAAATGAGTTATTTTTAAGTTTGAAAATATCTCATTGACTTTAAAAGGTCAAAAATATCTTATATTCCAGAATGAATGGAGCATTTTATAAAACATACAATTTTTTTTCAGGGTATTATATATAAATGAAATTTCATAAATAATGGATTATGAATATAAGTTAAAGGGTTGAAAAATCCGATCGGGGCCATGGCCACCCCCGGCCATGTTGTGGTTCCGCCACTACCCTGCCTATGATGTAAATTGTCATTGGTTGAAGAATCCATATCAACACCCTCTATAACAACTAGACTAAGAGAGATCAGTATTTTAAACACTTCTTGCATTTTTACTGTTACGGCCACTCTCTTTGACAATCTTCTTAATTTTGGCAAATGCGAAGATTTCTCCAAAAGTTGGTGGACAATTGGATAATCCATGCACAATAAAGGGATAATCCATGCTACACTAGATCAAAAATCTCTCAAATGAAACTCGATCCTATCGTTTGTTTAAAGAATCTAGTAGCTCTTCAATTATTTTGCATAAGCTTAAAAGGATATAAACTTTTCGGTACCATATACCTGGATGACTTATACCATGGTATTAGGCATTTCAAGGCCAGTCGTGTATTGGTATATGTCAATTAAGACCAATTTATGGGTCTTCAGTGATTTTGCTTACCAATTAAGACTGTGACATGATATCATAATATTAGGCATCACAATTCGGTCATATATATACCACATATCTAGCCAACTTATCCTACGCGTACAACACCTAAATCAAAGATACAAATTTATACTCTCACCAAATGGGACCGGTAAAAGTTCAAGAAGAAATAAGATGAAGTAAAAGAAGTTTTAGAATTTGGTTCTACTTCAAAGCTTATAAGACTGACTTTTAGTATTTCAACTGAGATTTTGGAGCAGGTTACCATAATTACAGCAGGGTTAGCATAAATTGTTTGTTCCAATCACGAATCATTTGGGTTCTGAATCAAGCTATTTACCAGTCCAATGTAGCCCCAAATTGGAAAGCTAAAACACTAAAAACAATGGAAAGGATGCTCACGTGGTATGGTGTATGAAAGTATTTGAAGTAAATTAATGTTGGCAAAAGCTTCGTTGACCAATAGCATTGAGTATCTATGGAAAGAAAAAGCTCAAGGAATAAGATTAAGGAAAAGAAATTTCATAATTTGGTTATACTTCAAAGCTTATTAGGCTAATTTAAGTCCCTGGAATGGTTAAGAATATTTTAGTATTTCAAGTGAGTTTTTGGAGCATGGTTACCATAAATCAATACAATCCCATGATTTATGATTTGGAATGCACGATCTAAATCTCGAATCATTTTCATTCTCAATATTTAATGTTCCAAATTAGCCCGAAAATGGAAAAATGAAACCCTAGAAGCAATTAAAGGATACTCACATGGTATAATATCTAGGAATCATCAAAACTGATTTTCTATTTTCAACACTTTTGTCTACTAATAATATTTCTAATCTATGGCGAGAAGATGAAGATGTCTTTTTCATCACAAAAAACTGTGAGAGAGATGATGAGTTCATGCCTTGTAGTTTTGGTTAGTCGCCATGGTACTCTTTGCATGTGAGTGAGAGAATTAGTAGTGACATTTAGTGGGAGAGAAAAATAGGGATAAGATGTGAGGAGTGATTAGAAAGAAAAGGGCATAAGATAGTGGGAGTGAAAACAGAGGGATGAAATTGTTTTATTTAATACTAAATTGAGAGACCGAGATTACAACGCCCTGCCCTCATTTTATAATTAAGTTAAGTAACTTGATTATAATAATATCAGTAAATGGATGGATAACTTAATTATATTCAAGCATATTGAAATTCTATCATAATAATAATTCACGAAGTTACTAATAGGTGAGGCTACTAATTAATGTATAATTACCAACAGTAATTGCACACCAATTACTAATGGGTGGATGCTAATTAGCATTAAGAAGCACAATTGACAACTAATAAATTACATATTATCTATTTCTTTACTTAGTTTTCAAAAGAAAAGAAAAAAAACTGCCAATTTTCCTTATAACTCAAAAAATTCTGGTTCTTGTATATTATTGATAGCTTTTTCCCGTTTGAAATTCTTCCTTCACAAAGATAATATTTATAAACCTTGAAAGTTTAAATTATGTAAAGCTTCTTTTCATTTATGAGGTTTTTAAGTACTTTCTCTCTAGCTTTCTCTCCTCCCTAAAGATTAGAAACAAAAAATAAATGGAGAGTTTTTCTGCAAAGAGGGGCACCACCTCCCCCCTTCCTTCTCCATTTCTCTTCTTTGATAGGAATCACCGTAGATGATTTATATACTTTGTTTATTTGTTTATGGACATATTTTAATTTTAAGAGATAGTTGGTACTTATTTTAATTAGTTAGCGTATTTTTGTCTTTATTTATTTTCTTGGTCCCCAAGTACAATTTAGGATTTGTTTTGTTTAAATACCGATGTAATTCTCCAAACTCTTTACGTTATTGAATATTAATATTAACATTGGATATTTTTTATCGTGGAGATATTTCCTAGAGTTCAAAGACGCGGAGTTGAAACTCTAAACCCTAAGCTTAAGTTGTTCCATTAATCATTATCTATATTAATTTAGAAAACCGTCTTGCATCATCCTTCCCTTATTTTTTTTCTTTTTTTTGTTGTCTATTTGTTGGGAGGCTCTATATTTTGTCTTTTTTTCCTGTTAAGTTGGCTTTCACGGCTGCTATATTCTTCAGTGCGAATATGCTTAGATTTTTTTATTGGCTCCTCCCCACAGATGGATCACATCTATATCCTCTTCTGGATCAGATTTGATCAGTCTTCCTTGGCCTGCTCTTCTTGGTCTTCTCTCGATGGATTTTCTTCTTGCAGCAGTGATTAGAGTGGTTAGAGTTGTCAGTGAAGGATGGTGGAGGCATAAGGTGGTGAAGTCACACTTCACTGGTGGGGTATCGAATTTCAGTTATGGTAGAAGAGACGCATAAGTGACATTGCAACCCCCGATTGCACCCACATCGGGAGTTGCAATTGCAACTCTAAGATCTAGAATGGGGCGGTATAAGGCGTCTTTCCTCTAGTAGTAGGTTTCAATCAACTGTCCCTCCTTGAGAGAAGTGGATTTTTGCTCGCCGAAGTGACAAGAGTGGAAGGTAGAGTTCAAGTTTGTTGGTTCAACGTGTGCGCTTTATGTTTGTTTAAGGAGAGTGATTATTGGTGTATAATATTTGAATAATTTTCGGCGTGTTTGCAAGGGCCAGCTATGTTGTGTTCAAATTCCAACCGTGTTTGGATTTTGAGTAGGGCTAGCTGTGAGACAGAGAAAGATTGAGACAGAGAGGGAGCTTTACTTTCTGTTGTGTTGTTTTCTTCTCTTTTTTATTTGTCTTTTTGTGGTCTTTGTATACAACTTGTGTACTAGGGCTTCACCTTTAGTGCTCTTTAATACAATTTACTTATTACTGATCAAAGAAAATAAATTTTTAATTTTTACTTCATTTCTTAAGAGAATTATTATTTTGTATCTTTTCAGTCAAACAAATACTAACTAACTATTTAGCATTTACAATCTAAAGACAATCATTATTTTAAACATGTGCAACATCCTACTTTTATGATTTGAAAAAGGATACCCTAGCTTATGGAGTTCCATCAAAAGTAACGTACCCCCATTCTCGTTCCATGTATCAAAACAATAAAATTGTATAAGAGTAGCCTTTAATCATATGTGAGGGTATGCATTTATCGTCTAGATAACTTGTTTAATGATCGGTTCAAAAAGATCGACTCCTCCCACACACTCTTCTGCCACCATATTTTTTCCAGTCATTATGTCCTATATCATGTTCTACATCATCCTTTTTTTCTAAGCTCCAGTAGGTTAAAAACTGGCCCAGATTTTTCATCTAAGTAATGATTTCTCTTGCAGGATTTTCTTCTCCTTTCTTGTTGGCAATCGTATTAACTTTAATTTCCATTTTGTTACATTGGGAACGCCAAAGCTCCCATAATATCAACGAATCTTATTATGTCATTAGTCCTTCAGATTCAATACTACCAATATGTTTTTTTATATTTTAATAACACTAAGGACATACTTTAGGAGTGCAAGCCTTGCAAATGCATGCTCTTAGACGCAATAATGTCAAATGCACGCCTACGTACAAGGCCCAGCGAGTCACAAGCCTAGCGCTTTGCATTACTTGAGGCACAACCTACAATGGAATGCGCGCCTCAAAAGCCAAGGCACATGAGTAGCACACCTTTTTGAACTTAAGCCCGCAAATCTCACTCCTCCATTTTCTAACCTAATACTGAACTAAGCTACTTATTGTTTGACATAAATAAAAGGGAAACTAAAGAAAAGAAAAAAATTAGTGACGATAGAAGAGAAAGAAAAGGAGAGAGAAAGAAAAACGCGCTATCCTCCCATACGTCCCACAATCCTTGATCTGTTGCACCCACGATCCTTGATTCTTAGGGATGTCTTTTCTCGTACTACATGTAATACACTCTCTCCTTATAATCTTTCTTTTTCGTCTTCTTCAACTTAGCCTGTTTTCTGTGTGTGTTCCTTTAAATATTACATGTCTATGAATATGTATTTTCCCTTAGTAATGATTTTATGCTTACAACTGAAATGGGTTTCAAATATTTCCCTTTTATCTATAGATTTGGCCCATAACTATTGATACTTTGTTTGCTTAAACTTTGAAAAGCTTTTTGGGTATTGATAATAGTGTTTTCCCATTTGGGTATATTAAGGTGTAGTATAAGTTTTCCCATTTTTTTAAGTTTTTCTTCATATTCACATGCACTCCATTCTAATGTTCTAAAAGGCGTTAGGCAGGAGGCGGGCGGCCGGGGGCCTAGGCAGGGCCTGGGTGGAATTTTTTATTTTAAGTCAATTTTAATATTTTATCTTACATTTATTCAAAAAAAACAATAATATAAAGTAAAACAATCTATAATAAAGATAATAAAGGTTTTTGCTTAAAGTTCAAACACATATCCATATTGTTAATGTCAAAGTTCAAACACAACATGCAATTGTTCAAAGTTCAAACATATTTTTAACGTATTAGTTTTATTCATAAACAAGATTGCTATTAAATAATAAAATTTAAAATTTCAAGAATTTAATTCAATATTAAAACTTCGAAACTAAACATAAATTTAAGAATTATATTGAATTAAACTAAATATTACAAATGTATCATAATTTATATAATTTGAAGTTGGTACAAGTTCAAAAAATTACAACTATAATAAAATTATCCATTTTGATTTGATATTGTTCACTTCTTGTTGTGATTTGATATACTACAACCAATCAAAGGCGCTTATGAATATGATAAATCATTAGAAAAATAAATATATCAATATCTGGTTTGGATAGTTATTAAAATAAAAAAAATATTTCCGCTTTAGACCCTTTAATTTTTTTTAATAAGGATTTTTTACATCCATATGAGCCTAAGTGAAAGTGCCTAGCGCTTGGCGAAGGCCTTATTTTGACCTAAGCGAGATTTTAGAAATAATAATGTTCCATCAGTAGTTATTGATTTGCTAGCTAATTCATGAATACTTTTTCTTTTGCAAGCTATTATTGTTTAGGAGTTTGAATTTTTACTTGGTACATGACTCTGTGTGTGTGTGTGTGTGTATATATATATATATATATATATATATATTGTATTGTGAGGATGTGAGCCTCGCTTTGCGCCTACGCCAAGGGAGACCATTGTGCAATGGTGCGCCTTTTGCCTTTAATGACTATGATTAGACGCGTTTTGTCACATGATTACAGACAATTTTGTACCTTCTTAAACATGGCATGGTAGCTTTGTTGCTCCTCATTTGCAATTTTATTGGTCATTACTGAATTTGCACTTCAACTATGGGCAAGTTGCAGATATTGGGATGTGTGGAATTGTCAGAGAGAGGATTCTAGAACGATTCTGGAATCATGACTATTGAAGTAATTAGTTGAGTTAGGATCATTCAAGATGCATGATCAATGGTAATCACTGATTCATTGATTTCTCAACATTATCTTTTAGCTTTCACAAGCCATATTGGGGCAACCTATTAGTAACTAATGTGCAATTAGTTGAAAATTGTGCAACTAGTGCAAATAAGTAGACTTTAGTGGGCCTAACCCACCCCTTAATATATGTCTTACATATTGACCTAATGGGATTTTAACATGCTTGAATATAATTAAGTTAGCATGCCTCAAAGCCCTAAGTCGTCTCTCTCTTTACCTCCTTTCACTTGCATTAAAAAAGCGAAGGCAAATTCATATTTATAATTCAATAATAGATTTGTGAGTTGACAACATTCAATTATGATGATTCCCATGTACCTTATCATACACGTATCCTCCATTTTTTTCTAGGGTTTTAGTTTTCAATTTGGGACATCACTAGAACATTAAATAGCATGATACAGTACAAACACAATTAGCAATTGGGACCATACATTCCAAATCTTAAATCTTGGGGTATAGTAATTTATGGTCCCTTATGTAAATGTCGTACTAGGTTGAGAGCTCAATCGGAGGATAAAGATGAATCAATTTGGGATTTTCACTCTCTCAGTGAGCCTTAATGCAAGATTGCTCGTTAGTTAATCCCCCTTAACTGTCTATGCCACGAACTATACAGGTCACTTTAAAACATCATAGTTCTTAATTCATTAGACAGGTTTCTTGGAATTCCTCGCTTTTTAACTCCTTCCTGGCGCATTTCCTCGCCATAGTTAAACATTTAGTTTCCCAAAAAAAAGTGAAATCTTAATCTAAATGAAATTCAAGATGTTGATAATTTTGGAAACTAAAATCTTAGATATGAATGTTTTACATTAACGATAGAAGGAATTCTTTAAATATTATATAAACTGAAACATAACAGAACTTTAAATTTTAGAAAAATATAAGTTATAAAAAATATGGAGCATACACTAAAAATGATTTGGTTGCTGAGAGGAATAGAGTACTCACCCATTTTTGGATCTCTTGTCAGTGGCCAGACAAAGATTTGAACATGCTTTGCTCACCCGAAAAGCACCAATACTACAACATCCAAATATCAAACTTACACACCACACAAGTAATAAAGAGATAAACATTCCATTTACTCAATTATGTAAGAGACTAAAACGACAGATAAAACAGGTATGTTCCTCATTTATCTCGAAGTAGCATTTGAAGAGAAATTCTTTATTCACTTCTTCATTATTAACTTGATTAATTTCAAACAACTTTAATAGGTTCGAGTCTTTAGACTAGATATCTGTGATAAGAGTAATCTCTGCTTGTACTTCTAATATTTGTTATAATAAATCTCTACTTTATACTCAATTATTGAGGACATCAATTGAGACGGAGATATACCAATGAACACACACATAGTATATTATACATTATACCCCTTCTGATAGAGTTTATGTAGCCGCAGTTTTTTGGGTGCGTGCAACATGGTGAAATTCATGTTTAACACCACTTTTGTACATCATATACGTTACATGGTTTTAAATTCTCAAAATATTTAAAGAATATATTTATCTTCAACTATATTAAAAATATAGAAACTATTACATAATTGTGTTTTCAGCACAAATTAAAATCTGCGATAGAGTCTGAGTGTCTAAAACAGCCAAAAAATGTAGCCTCAGAAACTTGGATAGAGAGGGAGTAAATATATATATATATATATATATATATATGTGTGTGTGTGTGTGTGTGTGTGTGTGTGTGTGTGTGTGTGTGTGTGTGTGTGTGCGCGCAATAAATCTTTATGATCCATCATGATTAGCAAAATCTGCTCTCACACAAGAAAAAAGACTCAAGTAGAAAGTTAACTATATTACTTTGCAGCACTTCCTTCAAGTTTGACACAAAACTCAAACAAATCTTTGAAGTCCGCAACAGTTTGATACCTGAAAACATTAATAAAACCAAAAAAAGGGGGTTATAAACTAAATACTAAAAAGAAAATAAATGAAAACATCATGTATCCATTTGGAGACTACATACACCACTGCAACCATTTTTTCTATGACAGCGCAAGCATCATTGCAGAAGGATGGAAGCAATCTCACGAAGAAGAGCGGACCACTATCCTCCTTTAGTGAATGACAAAGGCGGAGATGGCCATCCACTAAGCCCTACAAGCAATAATATTAAAATGTCGGGAAAATAACATGAATATATACACATACATAAAATAAGAGTCTATAAACAAAAAATATACCAAGTTTTCGCGCATGCAAATATACACAAAAAATAAAAAACTTACATCTTTAATAAGCAGAAATGAATCTAGTTATGCTATCTCAAATGACTAAGCCAATGAGAAATTAGGGGGGAGGCCAATATCCAAACCAAATGGAAAATTAGAGAAAATACTAAACATATGTCATTCAAGAAACCTAAAAAAACCCTCAAATTCGACAAGTGTAATACATTGACATTTGGAAACAAATTCACATAAACTCGAACCCTTAACTACAAATTCAAAAGATATTCATGTTTTTTACAATTAAGAGAACACAAACAACCAGTGGCAGATCCACATAAGGTTGCCCGAGGAGGGGGGGTTAGGGGTGTGTGCCCTCTATTGATTTTCTTAATTTTTATTAGTGTAGGGGTATTAAAGTAAGTGATCCTTTTTTATAAATAAAATAAAATACATTTGGTGACTTCAAAAAATGAAGAATGATTTTTGTAGTGATTTTTTTATATCTTTTTTAAAATCTATAAATTTGTGAATTTTATTCTTCCCTCTGTCTCACAATAAAAGAGTTTTATTTGAATTTTTTTGGTTCCACAATAAAGAGTCCTGATAATAGTATAAAATAACACAATATTCTCAATTGTCATCATAATTTCTAGGCCGCACCTATTAAACTAACAACTAGTTAAATTTAGTGGTAAATATGAAATAAAACACAGTTATTTTCATATCTCCATTCTTGTAACTGAAAAAATAATTTTAGCTTTTTAATTTAATTTTAAGGGTGTTCCTCTTGATAATACAACTTCAATCCAAGAGAGAGAAGTAGAGAGTTACTCGTAGTTCTAAATCTCGAATGCGATCAAGGATTTGCTTATTCAGATTAAAAATCTGAACTTGGTTGTTGATCATAGGTTCCTTTCCAGCTCTCCTCGCCATAGAACCCTACAAATTCAATTCAAATCAAACATCTATATATATATATATATATATATATATATATATATATATATATATATAGAGAATCAGAGAAAAACTTACTGATTGGGATAAAGAAACTGATGAATTTTCTCTTCAATCGCACCAAAGAGAAACCCTAGAAAAATGAGTGAGATTTGTGTGTGAGTGAGTATAGATCTTAAATATATGAATAGAGGAGTAATTGATTGTGGTTTCTGGTTTGGGGAGGATAAGACAAATTGATGACGAGAGAAGAGTAACGTCGCCATTGTTGTGCCGTTGAGCAATTTTTCCTGTCTTTTTCTTCACTCTGTTTTTTCTCTCCTCTCTCTCTCGAATCGCCTTGTGTTCGAGAAATAAGAAAGTTGAGGGAAGGGGATTTGGCGGACTTAAAATTCAAAGTGCGTTTTCGGTTGGATGAGTTCTTGTAATTAATGCGCGAGTTGTAATAAATGTCTTGAATAAACTTTTCATATAAATTAAAAAAAAATGGCAGTGCATTAATACACTTGGGATTGATATAAATTATACAAACTATAACCCTATTTATTAAATATATCTTTAAAAAATATTATGAGTAATACTTGTTTATATAATTAACAATCAAAAAATTAATTTAAATATTTTTAATATATATTATTTTTAATTTCTAATTTTATAACGGACCCCAGGTAATATATAATTTTTTAAAGGAGTTGACCCTACTTAAGTAAATTTAAAGATTAAATAGTCTTTATGTAACATTTAAATTTAAATTGTGTACTTTAGACATCTTTTAAGAAATAATTTTTTATATTGAAAATAATTAATTATGTAATATTTTTAGACTATATTTTTTAAAATAAATAGTTTTTAATTTTTCATATTTAAGGATGTAATAAGAATAGGGTTAAATCATATATATATGAAAGAGTATACAATAATAATATATTTAGCGAATTAAATATCATGATCTAATAATAAAATATTTTGATTAGTTGATAATATTAGTATTAATTGGAGTAAGAAATTTTGCGAAAAAATTCTTGTGCAAAATTTCATTAACACGTAATTCATGATGAGTAGACCTTGTTGTTGTGAGACTTTTAATTAAAGTGTGAAAAATAATTTAGGAAGATACGCAAACTTAAATAATAGAGTATAAAATAGTACTAACATTTCTAAATTTGAAGTAGCTAAAGAAAAATAAATTTTGTGACTTAATTACATGGAAGTGATATCAATGAGTGATGGAGAAGCCTCTTCATTAATGTAAGTGTATTTAATAAGAGGATAAATTTTTTTAAAAAAAAAAATATTGGGTCTCATAAAAATTTCTTAAATATATCTGTTTACTCGAAATGAGAAAATTATTATAAAGAGAAATAATTAATAAATTTTAATTTTAGGACCAGATTTTAAGTCCATAATGATTCGTACTTTTTTTATAAAAAAAAAAGGAGTGGAATTTATTTGAACACTTTTGAGATTAAATAGTTTTATATAACATCTTGAATTTAAATAGTATATTTTAAGCATTTTATAAAGGGTAATTTTTTTTGTATCTTATGCATCTAAACTTAGTATAAAAGTTAAAAGATAAAATTGGAAAATATAAAAACTAAATAATAGAGTATAGATAGTAGACACTTGAAATTTTGTATTTCTTTCTCTAACCATAGTAAGAGCATTCACAACAGATTCTCCAATAGACTCTATATCCCCATATTTGAAGAATATATCAATAAATCAATATCCAACAATTTTCTTATCTTTATATAATTCTCTATTTTAATCCCTATATATGATTTGACTCCTCAGGGTGAGAGAATCAAAAAAGCGTTCCCTATTTATGTAAAATGACATTTCACACCCTATTTATTGCGATTTTATGTTGGTTAATGGATCTTTATCTCACTTAATTGTTGATTTGGGTATGCATGCCTATCAAATTCACTCATTTTTATTTTTTAAACAGATGATTTAGAGAAGAAAGAGAACTATAAAAAAATTAAAAATCAGTCAAATTTTGATTTTGATCATTTTTGTAAAAAATATTACTACTAATTATAAATTTTATTATTTTATAATTAAAATAATATTGTTTTAGTTCTCATAAATACATAATGATCGTTGCACATTTTGATTTCTAGCAATATTTATTTTTAAATTAAAATAATTACAATTTTTAAATTTAAACAACAATTACTTTTAAATAAAAAAATAGTTACAACGTTCAAAACATGATTTGACTGTTGGAACTTTCAAATTTTAACTTTTAAATTTTAAATTTTAAATTTTAAATTTCAAAATTTAATATTTAAGGAATCAATATAAGGAACCTGTTGGGTACATAGTGAAAAAATTGAATCCCTATCCTACAGAATGACCCAATAACACTACAGAATAGGGATAGAAATAAAGAAAGTGTTGCGAACTCTCCAAGAAGGTAAGAGCATCATTTCACCCAATGTTAAGATATCCAAGCAAAGATCGCGAGGTTGAGAACGAGTATATAAAGTTATCACGACGATTCCCGAGCAGCAAACTACTCAAGACAAGACGATTGACTAGCCGACATATTTAGAAAGATATTTTTTGCTTTTTGCTTTGACTTTCTAAATTCGGAATTGGTCAAACTCTATGTCATTGCGTAGCTCTCGGAAAGAGCTTTTCGGAATGGTATGACACATCTCCCAACTCTTCCAGAATTAAAAGTTATGAACGTTAGTGTGCAACACGAAAAATCAATTGTTGCGACACGAAAACCAGGCAAGTGGGCCCCACCTGAGCCAGCAGGAGGACCTACGGCTAACCCTCATCCAAATATCTTTACTCTCTTTTCAATTAATCAATCATAACAAATCGTTAACTGATAATTAAAACTATTTATAAAACATCTTCCGATGGTTTAATAAAAATATCTTTTCCAATTAGATCACTATATTCCTATGTGAAATAATTAAGAATATATTCATTAAGATTAAATTCTCATGAAGGTTACATCTGATATATATGCATATTACTATCTGTTAGTTCCCGGAGGCACGATAAATATCTAGAAGGGGGGTTGAATAGATATCTAAAACTTTTTCTTCTAACTAATTTAGGTTGATGATAATCAATGCACAGCGGAATGAGTATTTAATAAACCTTCTGTTAGATATCTTGAGTTAATGAGAGTGAGGCGATTATAGACGGTTATAGCGTATATACTTGATTATAAGCGATTATAATGAACACAAACAATTTTAAGTGGTTCAAAGCACTTAAAGCTCTAATCCACTCTTATACTCCTTGGTAGAAATCCACTAAGGATGTTTGTTACACTTCTTGAATCTCACAGATTCCTTCTGACTGACGGCTAGCCCAGTACTTTCTTAGTTCACTCTTGAACTCTTCAAGTCCAGCAGACTTGGTTCTTTACAGTTCACTTAGAACTCTTCAAGTCCTTCAGACTTGGAACTCTTACTTCAGTTGATTGGTTGTTGTCGAGATTGTGATTGATGCTACTCAGTTACTATTAAGCACTTGTTCGAAAGAACTGAGTAGCTAAGCAAGCTTCCTCTTTTTTTTAGATCATAGAGTTTGGAGTTGAGTGTTCTTGTGCGTTTTTGTTTAATGCTTGCTACTTTGTCTCATCTGTCTTTGATCTGTATATATGTGATCTTGAAATCCATCCGTTGAAGTCATCTGATGAGCCATTAAATGCGTTTGACATTTCTAAGCTTTGATGGAGACTTTTCTGCACATCTTCTGAATTGCACTCTGGCCCACTGACACAGCAGACTGTTTTCTCACCTAACACCTCAAAAGGTGTTTTCCTCTGCCCAATGGTCCTTTTTTAGCTTCTTAAATATGTCTCTTTTGATCAATACTAAGGATATCTTTTGTACCGTTGGGACTGATGAGAGCTTCAACGTTCAAAAGCTATTCCATATTTGTTGGAATTTATCTTCACACAAAAGTTAGGGCTTGATGCTTTTGACACAAGGTAGATGACACTCTATTATCCAAATTGTAGTGTCTTGTCATGTTGATGCTTGCTCTTAAAAGAACACTACGATTTCTTCGCAAGGATTTGCACACTACGATCTTTTCACACGACGATCACCATTTGCTCGTTTAGCAGACCTACATTTTCGAAAGCACATTACGATCTCTAAGTAAGCTTTGGCAAACGACTGGACTACTCTACGATTTCTGGAGTGGTCCTTCAAGGCAGATATACTACGACCATCTCAGCACTACGATCCTGCCTTAGCATCTGCATTCTGTTGATCAGCCGGATAGACTACAATTTTCTTCAAGGCCTATCTATTTCTTTCTAGCCATAGATCAACCTAACAGATTTGATCTCCTTATCTATATAAGTAAACATTAAAAAAGCTAAGATCAACCTAACAACTTTGATATATCACTAAGTCCTTGTACATATATTCTTTTGAAGGACTTTACATAATCATGAGCTTTTTCATAAAACATCAAATCACAATATGCATTCTTCCAATAATCTCCCCCTATTTGATGTTGACATAACCAAGGAGATTTGTTGTCATGATTATAAAGTTTTATATGCAGTTGCATTAAAGTAAATATGACTTAGTATTTCAGTGAGCAACTAAAATTTTTAGAGAATAAGCATGAATTTATTGATGCATGGAGACAGATATTACATTTAAGATTAACTACATCGATACAATTTTAAATTTAACTTTTCTCTATTTCTTTGGCCTTTTGCTTCTTGGAGGATTTGCATATTCCTCAGCTCTCCTCTTTCTGTTTGCTTCATCTCTTCTGGCCAAATCTTTCAACTCACTTGAACTTAGTCTGGGATTGTGATCATGCCTATTCATGAATGCAGGATCTCCAATTGGCATTCGTAGGCCTGTTGTTGTCACCACATGAGAGCTGGTAGTTGGCCCTTGACTCCTTAATGGTTGGGCCATTAAAATTTCCTGCTGATCAGATCGTTGAGTCTGATGGCTGGATCGTGGAGTCTGCTGAGTGATTTACCTTGCCCTTGATTGGAATTGTCGCCTGTTATTGTCACCGCATGAGAGCTGGTAGTTGGCCCTTGACTCCTTAATGGTTGGGCCATTAAAATTTCCTGCTGATCAGATCGTTGAGTCTAATGGCTGGATCGTGGAGTCTGCTGAGTGATTTGCCTTGCCCTTGATTGGAATTGTCCTCTGCCTCTGCCCTTGCCTCCCTGATCTCCTTGCCCTTTATTCTCCCCCTTTATGTCAGCATCAAGGGTTCAAATTTCTTCTGAGAGGCGAGTGACTCCTTGGACAAGCTCGTTGAGTTGACTCTGAGTTTGAGCAATGTCCTCACGATTTTCTTGGATCAAATCATTAGAGCGAGTTTCTCGTTGTTGAAAAATGTCGAGGACAGTCTTAGTCTACTTCATTTGACCCATGGAGAAGTCTTGAAACTCTTTGACCACAGTTTGAAGACTGTTGATGCTCTGTATCATCAGATTGTTCTGAGATTCTTGTGTTTTCTGTAATATCAAGACATCATCCTGATGCCTTTTAGCTGCAAGAAAGTGAATATCGTCCTTATCTTTTATGCTTTGAAGCATTTCTTTGATGATCTCTTTGAGTGTTTTAGAAAGCTCAGAGCTTTGGGAGATTATTTGCAGCATTGATCATTGATGTCAATCTCAGCTGTATAAGTGCAGTATGATTTTCAAGACTCTCGTCGAGTTCCTTGATTACTTTCTCAGACATTGCTGACAAATCAGCCTTTGTGGATAGTTCTGACAGGATTTCATTTAGATTTGGAAGTTATGAGGGAGGTGATGTGCTCTTAAATTGATCTTGCAATGAGTAGAGGGCAAGTTCAAGATTGAAGCATTCATTTCTAGATGAAGAGAGAATATCTGATGGAGGGGCCTGGGTTTGGATGATGAAGCTTGGTGACTCTATGATTTGAGGTGGACACTCTATCATGGGGCTAGAGTCAGTTATCGTAGAGATGATGGGATCTTGGAGCATTAAGAGGTTAGTCACATTTGGTTCCTCAGTTACAGAATTTTGGGATTCTGCAACTGGAAATTGATTCAGCGGATGAAGAATCACTTCCAACCATCGTGGGAATTCATAGAATTGATTAAATGAGGATGAGGGCAAGTGATTAACTCTGAAAAGAGTTGGGATAGATAGTACCTCAAGTTTGTTTTCTGAAGAAGAGCTGTTGGTGAGAAGCTTCTTGGCAAAATTAAATTTCCCTAGGAATCCATTTGCGAGTACTGAGATAGCTGGATACTCTTTGAAACTCTAGAACATGTGATCCCAAGAGTTCAGAATTTGAGCTCGGTGGAAGGGCATCATAGGAAGATATGCAAATAGTTGCTCATAGTTGGCTCTTCTATGCCCATCAATGCCTACAGCTATGATCTCAATCTCATCATCTTCTTCTCTATTTTCACTGGAGGATTCCATTATGTCAATTGCTTCAGGATGTTCTTGCACGGGTTCTTCATTATCTCCTCCAGGAATCTCTTTTTCTGCTATTGAGGTGCCATGATCCTCCCCCTCAGCTTGATCATTCGTTTGAAATGTCAATAGCTCCCCCTCAACTGGAGCATCCTCTGGCAGGAGATCTTCTGGCATCTCCCCCTCAGCAGGAATATCTACTATCATCAGATCTTTTGGTGTCTCCCCCTCAGCTAGTTCCTTTTCAGCAGACAGTTCTTTGTCTTCCCTTTTTAGAGCTTTTTCATTAACAAGAATATACTTCTTGACCAATTTCCTTCTTGGCTTTTTAGGCCGTGCCACAGCCTCAGGACTTTCTTCAGTTTTGTCCTTTAGATCAGCCAATACATTTGATGCAGCTGCTTCTTTGTTTGGTCTGGGCTCTACGATTGGAGGAGACTCTACGATCGAAGAGGCTGATGGATTTTTGCTCTTGTGGCTGATCTTACTCATCTTAAGCAATTGAGATATAGTTGCTCTATCTTCTTCTGCCTCAACCTGCTGTTCTTTTCTTCTCAGGATCCTTAGAGTCTCAATATCTGAGGACTCTACAGACTTGTTGGTGGTGGATCCTTGAGGTTCTTCTGTACTTTTGGCCTTCAGTTTTCTTTTATCCTTGCTTTTTCTGACCAAAGCAATGGGTTCTTCCTTGCTAGCTTCTTCTTCTTCTTCTTCTTCGCCTCTCGACAATGTATATATTTCCTGGCACTCCTGTTCCCTTTATCTCACCAGTTCGACCACTGGATTCAGACATCATCTTCACATTTTCAGCTGGATTTCTTTTCCAGTTTTCAAATAGCTGTTGGGTCATTCGGCGATTTGGATTTATGGCTTCTCCTTCATCATCCTCAATTAGGTCACCAAGAGCAGCCTCTAGGATAATGCTGATAAATCGTCCGTAGAGCATCTTCTGTGAGCTCTTTGTTTTCTTTGAGCTGATTAACCATTTTCCAATCCACTCAAGTAATAGAGCCCCATAGTTGAGTTGTATTTTGTAACATATGGCAGTCATGAGTTTGAGTTTTACTTCATTCACAGAGTCATGACCTGAGCTCTTACAACATATGCATTTTCCAACAATATCAGCTAAAAACTCATACCTTTGTGGAAATTCCTTCTTTTTGTATCCTTTGACAGAGGGTGATTTCTTGTGATGCATCTTCTTGAGACCTTTATGGAAGTCTATGCCATCTAAGGAAGGATACCCTTCAGATTTGAGGCTTAGGGCTAGATTGATATCTTCAGCCTTTAACTTGATTTGAACGTTCCTCACTTTCGTCGTGATAGTGTTGCTTTCAAATTCCCCATTATTGTAGAACTCTTTTACCAGCTTTGGGTAGATCAATGTGTCCGTACCCAAGGCTTCTTTGAGACCTGCCTTCTTTTGTAGTGACAATGTCTTGTGAAATTGGGGTTCAGCTGTTTTAAACTCGTCGAAACAGAGTTTATAGCCGGAGACAACACTGGAAGCTGCCATTGATTTCTTTAGGAAGGCGAGGTGACCGAGCTTGCTCTCGATTTTAGGGTTTCTTCTTGAGAGAGGAAGAGAGAGATGTCTTTTGAACTTGATTTCAAACAAACGATTTTAATTTGTACTTGAAACTTCCTCTCTCTATTTTGCGTGTGGGACAAAAAGTCGAATTTTGCTTGCTCTACGATTTTTTGTGAGAGAGGATTGTCTTTGGTTGCCCTTAACTTCTTTTGGGATGATGTATTCTTTAGTGGGACTACGATCGTTGAGATGGTCCTTAGAGTCGTCGAGTCTGTGTAGCAATCGTCGTGTCTGAGCTGTAAACGTAGAGTTTGAACTGCGACCATTGAGTCTGACTAGCAATCGTAGAGTCTGATCAAGTTCTCGTTATGAACCTTTGGTTTTAGCTTTCTTCTGATTTAAGGTAGCTCGGGAAGGGCCAACCTCTTGAATGAAACAAGGGTTAGGTTTGTCCCTGAGGTACTTCTAAGGGAGAATGCTTAGATTTATGCTTGATCATCATAGGGTGCTCCTTTGGTTTTGTTGATGTAGCTCTACTATCGTTGAGTCTGCGCTGCGATCGTTGAGTCTTCACTGCGATCGTTGTCATTTTATGACACTTTGGCTCTATGATCGTGGACTTCCTTTGATCATGTCTTTGATTTCGGACATAGCCCTTAAATCTATATGGTTAGCACAAACTAGAGCATAATATTTCAGGTTTGCAAGTTAAGCATGCCTAGCTCACTTATCAATTTGTTGAATCTGGATTCATCTAGAGGTTTTGTAAAAACATCAGCAAGTTGATTTTCAGTAAGAATATATTGTAAAGATATATTTCCATTTTGTACATGATCCCTAATGAAGTGATATCTTATTTCTATATGCTTAGTCCTAAAATGCATGACAAGATTATGAGTTATAGCAATTGCACTTGTGTTATCACAATGAATAGGTATGGATTTGAATTCAAACCCATAATCTGCTAGTTGATTTTTCATCCATAGGATCTCGAAAACACAACAACCGCCAAAGAATAATGTACTCGAACCTGCGGTTGAGGTGAATCTTGAGTTTTGCTTCTTGCTAAACCAAGACACAAGTCTGTTACCTAGTAGTTGACAAGTCTTTGAAGACCCTAAATTTTTTAAATAAAAGGAATTTCCTTTATTTATTATCTTGAAATAGTAAGGGTTGATTTGATTAATGTGGTTAGTTATGGGTAAAATGCATAAATATTTTAAATAAGCAAGTGGTGATAAAATATTCATTTTTGCTCGGGAATATTCGTTTGGTCGTGGAATATTAAATCTTTGTGGGAATATATTAAATGCAACGGTATGCGACCATGTATGGGCCCCATAACGAAAAGCGATTGGATGAGGAAAATGACAAATATAAGTTGGTTAAAAATAACTTGGCGTAGTTATTCTGAATTAAGACTGTTGGAATACCCGGTGGTTAAAATACTGATGTCTGGCGTGGGTTGCAAAGCGATAGCACTACCAGATTACATAAAGATTATTGAATTATTGATCTTTACGTGAGAAGGCACTACTCAATAATTATTACAGTGAATTCTTGTTCAATAGTTTATTTTATTGATTCAATAATTCTTTGCGTTGGTATTTTATATTATTATTGTTTGATAATAATTGTCACCACATGATTTCCCATTATCGGATCAATAATTCATATTATTTGAATAATATTATTAGATAACATTATTGGCAATGTCTAGAAAGTTACATCTAAGGAGAGGTTTGGTCACCTAATTGCTTGGCGCCAATGAAGGAGAGATCCTTATTGAAAGCCCCTCTTTCTCGGGAACAAACGGTTGTCATAAATGTGATTACGTAATATTATTTGTGAATAATTAATTATTGATTCATATGATAAGAAATATTTATTTTATATGAATATAAATGATGGATTTATTTATGTGGTTATTAATGAAGGAATTAATGTTGAGGTGTTTTATCGATATTTTATCGGATTGGAGGTATTAAAAATCAAATCGGGGTTTTGAGATATATTGCGGGGTTATAATTTTTAATCCGACCGCTGGATTGTGGTAATTTTTGGGTATGTTATACATACATAAGTTGAGTATATGTCCACAAATTTTGAACCGTTAAAAATGCACGAATGATTTGTTGTGAATTTTAAGAGGTGTCGGATTCGAAAATTAGGTTTATAATTGATGTTGGTGGAAAATTCTAGAATTGGTGGGCCCCACTTGTGGTTGGTGAAAAATGTGCTGAATTTTATTTCAAATGTGGTGGGTGGCAATAGTAGCGAGTAAAGCCATCAATAGCTTGTGTCAAGTCTGCTTGGTGGGCTAACATTTTCCTATAAATAGAGGGCTAAGTTAGAATTGAAAATCACACCGTAAAAAAAAGTTTTCTCTCTTCTCTCTATATTATTGAGCGTATTTTGTGAGTATTTAGATACTTTGAGAGTTCTTTATTCAAGACAAGTTTCATTCAAAGATCACTTGACCTTTCCTTAGAAATCTTGATTCTTTGAGGTAAGGGATGTTATTTTCTTCTCAAATGATATTAATTCTTCAATATCATTATGCTGAAATATTGGTTGGTACTTTTTATCAAATTTGGAACTTTTTCATGTTGGGGTTACTATTCATGAGTTACTATTCACGAGATACTATTCATGAGTTACTATTCACGAGTTACTTATTCACGAGTACTATTAAATGAAGCGTGAAGATGTTTTTTGTGGAATTTCTATCTTTTGGTATCGGAGTTACTATTCACGTATCTGCACTATTCACGTGATACTGGCACTATTCACGAATCTGGCACTATTCAATTTAAAAATGAAAATTTCTTCTTTTAAGTCCAAAATATCTATTCTGGATACTAGCTTCGATTGTATCCATGTTTTGATCATTCTTGAATTTTACACCACTATGATTATTTTTGAGGTATTGTTGGACATGGATAAAACAAAGTACGAATCATTAATCCTTAATCCTTGTCATTTTGTTTCACTGGATTCGTTCTTTAAAAATATTTTTCATCATCCTCAGTCTTAAATGATGATATTATTGAATATCTTTGGCATGTAGTGCAAAGATGAATGATTTCTGAAGAATATCTTTGGCCTGTAGTGCAAAGATGAGCAGGTGTTTAAATGAACATGACCGACTGATGAATATCTTTGGCCTTTAGTGCAAAGATGAACAGGTGTTGAGATGAACATGACCGATTGATGAATATCTTTGGCACATAGGTGCAAAGATGAATATTTGATTTGAGATGAAAATTGATTGATGTTACGAGGATAAAATATTGATGATGGTATTAAATTCATAGATTATAGTAGATTTCATTCTCTACGTAACTCTTCTATGAATTATTATTTCATGCGAATATTGATCTGAAACTTGTTGTCTATTGTATTCTATCGATTTTTCCTGTTGGAGACTAACGATAATTTGTTGTATATTATCTTAGTCATAACATTCTTCTATCGGGCTAGTTGAGCTCACCCTTTTCCTTGTTGTTCCATTTTTCTTCTCGGGAGGCGAGAATGTAGCGAGTACTAGTCGGGGGTATGGAATGAAGGTTCTAGAGAGTTGTTTAGTAGTCCTCACCATTATTGTAAAATAATGTATCAATAAATGTGATGAGGATTTATTTGAGTATAAATATTGTCTAGAAGATAATATTTGTATTTAAACTCACAGTTTTATTGTTGTGATAATAAAGTTGTAGTTGTTTCTGTACCATGTATTTGGCGACTCAGAATGGGTTGGATGGAATGGACCTATTTTGGGGTCGTCACAAGTGCCACTAGTACTTTTTCTATCTATTTTGCAGCCTGCAAAATTAGCATCTGTATATCCTGTTAGCTCAAATAAGGATTCCTTGGGATACCATAACCCCAAGTGGGGTGTACCTTTGAGATACCTGAAAATCCTCTTAACAGCAGTTAAATGAGATTCTTTAGGGCTAGCCTGAAATCTAGCACAAATGCATGTTGCAAACATTATATCTGGTCTACTGGCAGTTAGATATAAAAGAGAGCCAATCATACCTCTGTATTTAGTTGTATCAATACTTTTACCTTTTTCATCTTTGTCAAGTTTGGTTGCAGGAGCAATTGGGGTTTTCATGGGAGAGGCGGACTCCATGCCATACTTCTTAAGTAAGTCTTTAATGTACTTGGCTTGATTTGTGAAGATTCCTTCATCGATCGCTTTTTACTTGCGATCGAGGAAGAAGTTCAGCTCACCCATCATGCTCATTTCAAACTTGCTCTGCATAAGCTTGGAGAATCTCTTGCATAACTTTTCATTAGTAGAACTAAAAATGATATCATCAACATAGATTTGAACTAATAGGACTTTATCCTTATGCTTTCTAAGGAATAGTGTGGTATCTACTCTACCTCTAGTGAACCCATTTTCAATAAGAAAATTAGTCAGTGTTTCATACCATGCTCTAGGTGCTTGTTTAAGACCATATAAGGCTTTGTCTAATCTAAAGACATAATTAGAAAGAGATGGATTGATGAAACCTGGAGGCTGCTCTACATAGACTTCTTCTTGAAGTTCACCATTCAAGAATGCACTTTTGACATCCATCTGGAAGACTTTAAACTTCATGTGAGCAGCAAAGGCAAGGAATATTCTGATGGCTTCTAGTCTGGCAACAGGTGCAAATGTCTCATCATAGTTAATGCCTTCTTCCTGAGAGTAGCCCTTGGCTACTAGTCTAGCCTTATTCCTTGTTATCACCCCATCTTCATCCATCTTGTTTCTGAAGACCCACTTGGTTCCAATTACAGGATGGTTCTTTGGTCTTGGAACCAATCTCCAAACTTTGCTTCTCTCGAACTGATTAAGTTCTTCCTGCATGGCCTCTATCCAGCTGGAGTCTTCCATAGCATCCTCAATTTTCTTTGGTTCTATTTGTGATAGGAAGCTTAGATAAAAACATTCATTTTGAGTGGCAGCTCTTCTCTTGACTCTCGACTTTCGGATCTCCAATGATTAGATCTTGAGTGTGATCTCTTATATCTGTTTCCTATTGGGACATCTGTTCTTATACCTTCTTGTCTTAGATCTTCAAGATCTATTTCTTCTTCTTGGTGTGGAGTTTCGTTTATCGGCATAGGTCTCTACGATCTCGTTTCCTTGCTTCAACGATTTCAACACGGAGTTCTACGATCGTAGTGTTGAGCTCGACGTCCTCGTTCGTAGTGTCTTCACTGTTGATCGTAGTGTCTTGGAGAACTGTTTTGTCTAAGTCTGTTTCATCAAAGATGATGTGAATCGAAACTTCTACACTCAGTGTCTTCTTGTTTAACACTCCGTAGGCCTTGCTGTCCGTGGCATATCCAAGAAAGATTCTTTCGTCTGATTTTGGCTGAAACTTTGTCAAGTACTGCTTTCCATTGTTGAGTATGTAGCATGTGCAGCCGAACACATGAAAGTAGCTGACACTTGGCTTTCTTCCTTTCCAAAGTTCATAAGGAGTCTTCTTAATCGTAGAGTGTATGAGTGATCTGCTTACGAGTATAGCATGCGGTGTTGATCGCTTCGCTTGATACGGTAGATGAGATGCCGCCAGAGTAGAGTCCTTCCAGCCTTTATTAATGTCCTGTTCTTTCTCTCAACAACTCCATTTTATTGGGGAGTTCGTGGAGCTGAGAAGTTGTGACTAATCCCATTGTCTCATCATGTGAATCGGGTCCATTTCGAGAAATCAATTCTACCATGATCACTTCTTATGGCCTTGATTTTCTCTCCTTTCTCATTCATCACCAGCTTGAACATCTTGATCAATTGAGAGCTTGTTTCATCTTTTGAGGTTAGAAAGAATACCCATGTAAATTTGGTGCGTTAAATCGACTACGACCAAAGAGTATCTCTTTCCCCAAAGGCTCGCGTTGGAATTGGTCCAAAAGATCCATATGTAGTAATTGCGAGAGGCTTGTCAATTGAGTTGATGGTTTTGCTCTTAAATGAGCTTCCGGTGCTGCTTTCCAAGTTGATGAGGGCATTGCAGGAGGCCTTTCTTTAACGAAGTTAAGTTTGGGTAGGCCTGCAACTAGATCTTTTGAAGCTAATTTGGACATGCTATTGAAATTGAGATGAGATAATCTTCGGTGCCATAGCCAGCTCATTTCATCAGATGCTTTAGCCAGAAAGCATATTGTCTCATCTGAGCTTAGTTTTCCAAGATTTACTATGTAGACATTTCCTTCTCTTGTTCCGGTTAGCTTTACTGCAGATGTCTTCAGGTCTCGGACTTGACATTGATTGTTGATGAATGTTACTTGATGACCCTTGTCACAGAGTTGGCTAAAGCTTAGAAGGTTATGCTGTAGTCCTTCCACATAGGCCACTCTACTGAATGATACTGCACCATTTTCGGCTGAGCCATAGCCTCTTGTCTTGCCAGTGCCATTATCTCCAAAGATGACCAAGGGACCCTCCTTCTCTATGTAGTTAGATAGAAGGGCTTTGTTCCTAGTCATGTGCCTTGAACATCCACTATCCAGATACTAGGTTGTGTTCGTGGAGCTCCTTTCCTAAGGTAACATTAAGCCTTCATTTTGGTACCCATATTTGCATGGGTCCTACTATGTTAGTACCCTTGGGGACCCAAATCTGCTTGATTTTGGGTCTCACATGCATGGAATTATAATGACAATTGGCAGCCTTGTGACCAACTCTGTGGCATTCAAAGCATTTGATATGATGCATATTAGTGTGTGTGTGAAAGTTCTTCCTCTATTTGGACTTTTGTGGGTTATTGGTCATCCTCCTGCTAGGCTGATATCCCCTTTTCCATGTGTTCTCTTGTTTCATTAATTGAGGAGAGTATATCTTACTTCTACTGTGTCTTCCTGGTTGGTTCGTAGAGTTGATTTTATTGGACTCTACGATCCTTCGAGGTTAATGAGTAGTAGCCAAATTACTTTTCTCTTTTCTGAAACCTAGACCAGCATGAGATCCCTTACTCCTGGGAATATGAATTGAATTAGCTGGGCAGGGTTTGACAGGCTCATTATTCTGTGAGGATTTCACAAATATAATGCCTCTACTAAAACCTGAGGCATTACTAGTGTTAGCATCCTTTGCTTTTCCACACATGACTCTGAGGTAGATCCCCCAAAGCCTAGCCCTGTTCCATCAGAGATGCTTCTCTGATTAGAGATTAAGGAGTCCATGGATGAAGAAGATTTATTCCATGTAGAGATGGTCTTTTCTAGATCCTCAATTTTTGAGGTTAGACTAGACTCTCGTTTTGCACTGATCTCATTTGTTTGTCTTAAGAGCTTATTCTCAGCTTCAAGCTCAGAAAAAGAATTAGTACTGAGAAGGGCTGTTTCCAGTTCTTCTTGAACCTTTTCTTTCTCCTTTTGAAGAAGTGAATAATCCTTAGACAAAACTCTAAACCACTTCATATATTGGTGTAGATCAGATGTTATGCCATGTAATGCAGTTCTAAGATCATCAATGTCTACATCAGGAGAGTTAAAGTCAAATACCTCATCGATACTTACTTCGTGTATGTTGGAGTTCTGCTTGTCCCTTGCATTTTTGGCCATTAAGCAGAGATTTGCTATTTGAGGGTCTTTATCATCCCCAGATTCAGGAGTTGAGTCATTGTCTGAGTCACTCCACGATCCTCCAGCTACAAGACCTTTTTCTTTCTTCTGTGGCCCTTTGTTGCCTCTGTATTCTTTCTTTGAATGAGATTTCTTCTTGAGTTCTTCTCTGAGAGGTTTGTTGCAATTTGCAATGAAGTGGCCTGGTTTCTTACAATTGTAGCATAGGTCATTCATTTACTCCTGGTTGCTGTAGTTGCTGACTTTCTTTGGCTTGTTGTTTTTGCCTCGTCACATGAACCTTCTTAGCCTTTTTACTAGCATTGCAAGGTCCTCATCATCATCTTCATCATAGTCAGATTCAACTTCAGTGCTGACTTTGGAGGCGTTATCTGTTGCTTTTAGGGCTACACCTTTATCCTTCTTCCTTCCTTTAGATAAGGTTTCGCTTTCGTTGAGTCACCTCAGATTAAGATGTGAGAAGGTTGCCATACAACTGTTGAACAGTCATTTCATGTAGATTTTTGGATTCTCTAATGGTAGTGGTTTTGGCATCCCACTTACTTGGTAAGGCTCTCATAAAGTTTATGATTAGATCTTTGTTAGGATAGATCTTCCCATAGGCTCGTAGAGAGTTGAGCAGTACATTAAATCTTTCGTAAGTGGCAGTAACATTCTCTCCTTGAACGTGAGCGAACATCTCATATTGCCGAGTCAAGAGAGATTGTTTGTTTTCTCTGACTTCTTCTATTCCTTCATGCATGATGAGCAGTGCTTCCCAAACCTCCTTCACTGTTTTGCTGTTGACCACATTTTCGAACAGATCATCTTCTAAAGATTGGAACAAGATATTTTTTGCCTTTTTTTTGAGCTGGACAGCTCTCTTCTCGTTCTCTGTCCATTCTTCCTTGACCTTGATCTTTACTCTGTTTGGGTCATCTATAGTTGGTGCAAGCTTTGTAGGAACATAGGGCCCATTTTGAATAGTTTCAAATAGATCTTCATCTATTGCATCCATGTAAGCTTGCATCCTAACCTTCCAGTTAGCAAATTTTTCTTTGTTGCACATTGGTGGCTTGCTGCATCCTCCAGTCTTTGATTCACTTGGTAAGTGTGCCATTGGATCTACTCAAGCTTTGTAGGCTGTATTATAGAACTTGCTCTGATACCAATTGTTAGTTCCCGGAGGCACGATAAATATATAGAAGGGGGGTTGAATAGATATCTAAAACTTTTTCTTTTAACTAATTTAGGTTGATGATAATCAATGCACAGCGGAATGAGTATTTAATAAACCTTCTGTTAGATATCTTGAGTTAATGAGAGTGAGGCAGTTATGACAGTTATAGCAGGTATAACAGTTATAGCAGTTATAATGAACACATCAATTTTAAGTGGTTCAGAGCACTTAAAGCTCCTAATCCACTCTTATACTCCTTGAGTAGGAAATCCACTAAGGATGTTTGTTACACTTCTTGAATCTCACAGATTCCTTCTAGACCAGCAGTCTAGGTACTTCTTAGTTCACTCTTGAACTCTTCAAGTCCAGCAGACTTGGTTCTTTACAGTTCACTTAGAACTCTTCAAGTCCTTCAGACTTGGAACTCTTACTTCAGTTGATTGGTTGTTGTCGAGATCGTGATTGATGCTACTCAGTTACTATTAAGCACTTGTTCGAAAGAACTGAGTAGCTAAGCAAGCTTCCTCTTTTTCTCAGATCGTAGAGTTTGGAGTTGAGTGTTCTTGTGCGTTTTTGTTTAATGCTTGCTACTTTTTCTCATCTGTCTTTGATCTGTATATATGTGATCTTGAAATTCATCCGTTGAAGTCATCTGATGAGCCATTAAATGCGTTTGACATTTCTAAGCTTTGATGGAGACTTTTCTGCACATCTTCTGAATTGCACTCGCCCACCGACACACAGAGATCGTTTTTCTCACCTAACACCTCAAAAGGTGTTTTCCTCCGCCTAATGGTCCTTTTTTAGCTTCTTAAATACGCCTCTTTTGATCAATACTAAGGATATCTTTTGTATGAATTGGGACCGATGAGAGCTTCAACGTTCAAAAGCTATTCCATATTTGTTGGAATTTATCTTCACACAAAAGTTAGGGCTTGATGCTTCTGACACAAGGCAGATGACACTCTATTATCCAAATTGTAGTGTCTTGTCATGTTGATGCTTGCTCTTAAGAGAACACTACGATTTCTTCGCAAGGATTTGCACACTACGATCTTTTCACACGACGATCACCATTTGCTCGTTTAGCAGACCTACGTTTCCGAAAGCACACTACGATCTCTAAGTAAGCTTTGGCAAACGTCTGGACTACTCTACGATTTCTGGAGTGGTCCTTCAAGGTAGATATACTACGATCATCTCAGCACTACGATCCTGCCTTAACATCCAGATTCATTGATCAAATAGGATAGACTACGATTTTCTTCAAGGCCTATCTATTTCTTTCTAGCCATAGATCAACCTAACAGATTTGATCTCCTTATCTATATAAGTAAACATTAAAAAGGCTAAGATCAACCTAACAACTTTGATCTATCACTAAGTCCTTGTACATATATTCTTTGAAGGACTTTACATAATCATGAGTATTTTCATAAAACATCAAATCACAATATGCATTCTTCCAACACTATCTATACACAAATTAGTTATTCAATCCTAAAAAGAATAAACTAACGCATGTTATGATTTTCTGATCTAACTTTATATTCTATTTTCCAATATTATATAGGTTATCAAATATAATTACTAGTTAGACAATTATTCATGAAACAAAAAATATGATAAATGATTTAAATATGATTAACGATAATCAAAACAAGAATAAAACAAATTAAACTACGCATTGAGTTCAATTGCAATCCTACTATAAATTTAGTTCATGGCGAAGAAAGAAAACAGTGTCATTAAATCAAATAACATCTTTAAGATTACAAAAACAATATAAAGAGATAGGTAAGCAAAATTTGTGTAATACAATCTCGTTCTCCATCTCAACCTCAAAGTCTTGCTCTCTCGTGTCTTCCTTTTCGCTTCTTGAAAATTTGATCTCCAAACCCTAGCTTTTATTATGTGATGTTAGATGTTACTCTCCCTTTTCATCAGCCTTTTGATGTGTATTTATAGCCTTTATATAGCTTGGTAGAAATTTAATCCAATTAAGAATCAATATGGCAAGTCCCAAGTAAATTAAAAGTGCAAAACTCAGCAAAATCAGCTCTGCACACGTACCAACGCCGTAATTCTCCTTCTTAGCATCGCGACTCTCTATAGAAGTGCCTTGGTGCTGCAATTTCTATCAATGCCTGTAGATTTCTTTGCGAGCTTCGTTTTAACGGGTGACACGTCTCGTAACTCTTCTCGAATCAAAAGTTATGACATTTTTACCAACGGACGTTGAACTAACGAATATCCTAGCGCCGCGACACTTTTGTAACTTCAAATTGACTATCATATAACCATTTTGCTCCCATTTCCTTTTCTTTTCACATCAAGTTACAACCCCTTTGAAGGTACTGGTCCAAACAGGAATCAAATCCAGGTAAGGTTTAAATCAACAACTTTGACACACTGTTTAGAGGTCCAAACAAACTCGAATTTTTTCAAACCACACCTTTTCTGGAAAATTTAAGAAGTCTTCTCCAACTTCAAGAAGGCCATTTTCTCCTTTTGAAACTCTAACACCATCCAAAACTCAACTGAAGCTCTATAGGTCAATCTCCGAACCATAGTCCACTTAGCTTGTGATCGTTTTAATTCAATTCGATATGATTCATCAAATTTTGCTTCTATTTCTATATCTTTGTTCTATTTTCCTTTTTCCTACACAAAAGCATAAAAACAATATAAAAATACCCGAAAACTCACTAATCATCAATGTCGATGTCAAAATTTTTATTTTTCCCTTTCTGTTCTTATTTTTTGGTGTTCTCATTTTAGGTGAGATTTATTTGAAAAAATAAGTTTGAAAAGGTCTGACATGTATATGTCGACGATTTGATTGTGAGAGTAGCCAGTTGGTTATTTTTAAATGGTTGCACCAGCTCAACCGTGAAAAGGTTTGCACAAAGACCTAGTGATGTGACTCTGTTTAACTGATCTGCAAAACCAAAATTCGTCAGGGACTGGGGGCTTGATTAAGCAGAGGGAAGGTGTTAGGCACCCCCCCCCGACTTTTGTGATAACACGGTTACCGCCACTTTTCATTAAACTTTTATATGTGAATATGTGTGTGTGGATTAGGTCTATGTGCAGTTGTTTGGAAGTAATGTTATGCCTCGTTTGCACCTATATACAAAGGGTTTGACTTTTGTATAAAAGTTTAATTTTAACAGGATATAGCAGTGATGTTTTGTAAAACATGTTTTTCAAATGCTCAATAGTAATTGAGGTATTTGATATTTCCATTTTATTATGTGTTCGGCTTGATTGCTTTTATTTTTAAGATGCGAGACATCTTCGGGAAAATAAGATACATAGCAGTGCCGAACTCCTTGTGGGCATGAGAGACATCTAAGGATATTCAGACACCGTAGATAATTTACAAGTTGGCTACAGCTGAAAATGCCCATCACGGGAACCAAATCTAGATTCAGAGACTGAATCTGTGATCACATGATTCCTAGACTCACATGAGAAAGCAATATGTGAAAAAGCTAGAAAAAGAACTAGATTTGAGCAAATCTAAACCATTCCAGCTTCAACGGTTCCAGTTTAGTCACGATGAACAGGTTAAAGTGAGAAATAGCCAGATTTAGGCAAATCTAGCCCGCAGGCTGAAAGATTAAATATCTACATTATGAAAGCAAGTAAAGCATATATTTATATTAAAGCGATAAATATATATAAGTATATATATAAACTGTAAATTGTGATGCCCCCAAAATAGGTATACATCACCCATTCTGAGTCGCTAGATACATGGTACAGAATTCAAATATAAATTTAATTATACAACTATCGTGTAAAATACGACAAAACATAGCTGAGAGTTTTAACACGAATATTATCTTTTAGACAATATCCAAACTCAAATGGAGTCCTCATTACAATTATTATCACACTATTTTATAAAATAGTGAGGACTACTACAACCACCATCTCGGACCATCACTAAACTCCCCGACTAGTCCCGGCTATGTTCTCATTTCCTGAAGAGAACAATAAAATCAAAAGGGGGAGCTCAACTTGCCCAGTAAGAAATATTATGGCTAAGATAATGAAGAATAAATTATCGTTAGCCTTCAATAGTGGTAAACTAATAAATAATAAGTTTAACTGCAGCGGAACAAACAATCCATTAGAAGAGTTAAATAGAGCATGATATCTACTATCTTCTATGATTTAAAAAGTTTATGATCAATTTTATCGCTGAGACTCAGCTCAATAAATAATCCACATCACTGAATTATCCATGCACTACGGGCCAAGGATATTCATTAGTATCACGTCCACGAATTATTCATGCACTACGGGCCAAGGATATTTGTGTTATCACCAATGGTCTTGATTATGCCAACAACTGTCCATCAATGCACTACGGGCTAATGAGGACTTTTACCACATCATTCGTAACATTACAGGTCATGATTATACCGAATAATCCCTGGTCATAATCATCCCAATCAACAGTCTATCTATGCACTACGGGCCAAAGATGACTTTCATCACAATATAAGCATGAAGATGATGACAATGATATAAGAATAAAATTAAATGAAAGCAAATGATAAATTTTAAAGATTTATAATTCAATTTATCCAGAATTTAATAATGTCCAAATTGTCAACATGATACTGCTTTGTGGAGTAAAATTTAAGAATAATATTGTAACAAAAATGATTTGGACTGAAAAAAAATTAATTTTTGTCATGAATAATACCCCGGGTGAATAGTACCCGAGTGAATAGTACCTCGTGAATAGTACCCTGACATGAAAATATTAAAAATTATCAATAATGCTCACAATAATATTTTTATAAAAAGATACTAGATGAAGTGCAAATTTCTAGAATATTCTACTAATTTCAAGGAGTATATAAGTTATACTTTAACAAAATGAGTGTAAAATTCGGAATCTGAAACGAAATAGTATTACTTACATACTACAGAGTATGGAAGAAAATATTATTTCATACGAATATTAAACAAAAATAATATCCCTTACCTTAAAAAGAGAGTACTTCTGACTAGTAGGGCGGTGATATTCTTGAAGAAAACTTGAACTGTTTTCTACACTCAAAACTTCCTTAAACTCTAAAGAAATACGCTCAATATTATAGAAAAAGAATTCTCTGATTCTGATATGATTTTCAATTCTAAACTAAGCATCCTATTTATAGGAGAATGGAAGGATACTATTTAGAAAATAAAATCACAGATGAACAGTAATGAATTCACGGGCGCTGCAATCTGAAGAATTTTTTTTGATTTTACTATGCAAAAACTATGCAGACACTATGCATAATAAAATATAATATATTCTATTTTTCATAAAAAACAAAACTAATATATATATATATAATAACCTAAAATATACGTAACTTATATATATAACATAAATATATATACTCACACCCAAATACACACACACACACACACACACATATATATATATATATATAAAATAACTTATATATTATATATATATATATATATATATATATATATATATATATAAAACAAAACGAAGATAACTTCAACCGATAATTTTGAAAAATTGGTAAGGGGGTCCAAATAATAAGCCAAATTTACAACAAATACTTCATAAAAATATCCTCAATATTTTTAACAACATTTATTCATCAATAATATAACTTGCAATATTAACAACCAGATCATTCCCAGGAAAGAGGGGGGTTTTCGATAAGGATTTCTCCCTATTGGTGCACAATTAGGTGATCAAGCCCCTTTTCTTAATAGAACTTTCTAGACATTGTCAATAATGCAAGTTGTGACGCCCCCAAAATAGGTTTACATCACCTATTCCGAGTCACCAAATACATAGTACCGAATACAAATACAAAGTTAATTATACAAACGTCGTGTAATATACGACAAAACATAGCTGAGAGTTTAAACAGGAATATTGCCTTCTAGACAATATCCACTCTCAAATAGAGTCCTCATTATATTTATTATCACACTAATTTATAGAATAGTGAGGACTACTAATACACCATCTCGGACCATCACTTCGTTCCCCGACTACTCCCGGCTACATTCTCATTTTTTGAAGAGAACAATGAAAGCAAAAGGGTGAGCTCAACTAGCCTAGTAAGAAATATTATGACAAAGATAATGCAGAATAAATTATCATTAGTCTTCAACAATGTTAAACTGATAAAATACAATAGACATCAAGTTTAACTGCAGCAAAATAAGCAATCCATTAGAAGAGTCAAGTAGAGCATGATATCTACTATCTTCTATGATTTAAAATGTTTTCATCAATTTTTATCGCTGAGACTCAACTTAATAAATAAACCACATCATCGAGTCATCCCTGCACTACGGGCCAATGATATTCATTAAATCATCAATGGTTATGACTATACCGAATAATCCCTAGTCATAATCATACCAAAAACTGTCCATCAATGTACTACATGCCATTGAGGACTTTTACCACATCATTTATAACATTACAGGTCATGATTATACTGAATAATCCCTGGTCATAATCATACCAAGTCCATCTATGCACGTAAGCCAAAGATGACTTTCATCACAATATAAGCATGAGGATGATGACAATGACATAATAATTCAATAAAACAAGTTCAAGAATAAATTTTAAAGATTTATAAGTTAATTTATCCCGAACTTAATAATGTCCAAATTTTCAACATGATACTGCTTTGTGGAGTAAAATTCAAGAATGCTCAGAAGAATATTTCCATGAAAAGATACTGGATGAAGTACAAATATTTAGGATATTCTACTAATTTCATGGAGTATAGAATCCAAAACTTTAACCAACTGAGTATAATAGAATATATGAAACTGCAAATGGATTTTTGCCCGCCATGCGGTAATCCACGTAGACAGATCATTTCCACAATTTAATAAGGAATGAATACTGAAGGATCATTCACCATGCATGCGTAATCCACATAGGACAAAGTTATTCCAATGTAATAATAAAGAATGGAACCAAGTCATACGTAATCCGTGATGTATGTGATATTCCAAATGTAATAATAAAGAATGGAACCAAAGTTATGCGTAATCCGCATGCAGATAGGATGTTCTAATGTAATAATAAAGAATGGAATAACAACAGAATTCACGGGCATGCGATAGATCACGATGATGAGTTATTCCAAAAGAATAATAAAGAATGGAATAATGTAAGAATTTCACCATATATATGCAGATTGTGATGTATGACAGTTATTCCAACATATATATAAAGAATGGAATAACAATAGAATTCACTCACCCATGCGATAGATCAAGATGCAGATAGTTTATTCCAATGTAATAATAAAGAATGAAATAACAAAAGAATTTCTCCATGTATGCGGTACTTCGCATAGACAAGTTATTCCAACATAATAATAAAGAATGGAATAACAACCCTTACGAATATTGAAAGAAAATAACTATCTTCATGAATACGAAATAATAATACCCCTTACCTTAGAAAGAAGAGTATTCCGACTGGTAGGGCGATGATATTCTTGAAGAAAACTTATATTTTTTTCTACACTCAAAGATTTCTTAAACTCTAAAGAAATATGCTCAAGATTATAGAAGAAGAATTCTCTGAACTTCTGGTGTGATTTTCAATTCTGACTAAGCATCCTATTTATAGGAGAATGGAAAGGATACTATGCAATAAAATATAATATATTCTATTTATAATATATATATATATATATATATATTTTATTTAAAATATAATAAAACAAATAACTTTATAAAAGTATTTTGTTTTATATAAAAAGATTTTACTATGCAAACACTATGCATGCATACTATGCAAACACTATGCATAATAAAATATAATATATTCTATTTATAATCTAATAAAACAAATAACTTTATAAAAGTATTTTGTTTTATATAAAAAGATTTTACTATGCAAATACTATGCAGGCACTATGCAAATACTATGCATAATAAAATATATTATATTCTATTTATAATCAAATAAAACAAAACTTTATAAAAAGTATTCTGTTTTATATAAATTTTTTTTTGTTTTATTACATTTATAATAATAATAAAACAAAATTCATCATCATTATTATAATTCACACTATTAATCGACCAGGTCGTTCTCAGGAAAGAGGGGTTTTCCAATAAGGATTTCTCCCTATTTGCGCGCAATTAGGTGACCAAACCTCTCATTGACAGAACTTCTAGAAATCGTTAATATTGCAAATAATAATATTAATAACTTTGTTATCTCAATTATTGATTTAATAATATATAAAATATCGACAATAATTGAATCAAATAACGTGAGATACTATGCAACAATTATTGTAGCAATAATTAAACAAAACTGAGTGACTTCTCACGTAAGCATCAATAATCAATATCGTGTGCTATTATGCAACCACGCCAGACATCAGATTTCTTTTAACACCGGTGTTTCAACGAGTTAACGGTAAAACTTCCGTCGTTATTTTCATAAAAAATATTTTTGTCGCTTTCTCGATCCGACAATAATTCCGTTAGGTCTACCAATGATTGTGCCGCCATTATTTAATATTCTCTGTTAAAACGAATATTCTCTGACCAATCGAATATTATATAACAACTTGCGTACTTTGTAAAATTTATAAATATTACCCACAACTATAACATTATATCAAATTCACTCCATAATATTAAAAATATAATATTTATAGAAAATTCATTTTTATTCCTAAAAGTTAGGATCTTACAATCTCCCCTTCTTATGAAAATTTTTCCCTCGAAATTAGGGTACGTACCTGGTATGTCGAAGAGGTAAGGATACCTTGATTTCATTTTAGATTTTAACTCCCAGGTCATTTCCTCAACATCGTGGTTTCTCCACAAAACTTTGACTTGAGGTATAACCTTGGAGCGTAGAATATGTTCCTTCTTATCCAAGATTTGAACAGGAACCTCTTCATACATTAAATCTTTCTCTATTTCCTCCGGTTCTAACTCAATAATGTGGTTCGGGTCTTCCACATATTTATGTAACATGGATATGTGAAAAACGTTATGAACATGAGACATACTTGGCGGTAAAGCAAGTCTATATGCCACAGTTCCTACTCAATCGAGGATTAAAAATGGGCCAATGAATCGAGGATTGAGCTTTCCTCTCTTTTCAAATCTCGTAACTCCTTTCCATGGAGAAACACGTAACAACACATGATCTCCAATATCGAATTCCACGTCTTTTCGATGAAGATCAACATAACTCTTTTGTCGATCTTGTGAGGTTTTTATACGTTGCCGGATCGTTTGAATCTTTTCCGTAGTCATACGTACCAACTCCAGTCCCAACAACATTGTTTCACCCACCTCATCCCAACATACTGGAGAATGACACTTTCTTCCATACAACACTTCGAATGGAGCCATGCCAATACTTGCTTGATAGTTGTTGTTGTAGGAAAACTCCACCAACTGTAAGAACTTGTCCCAACTTCCCTTGAAGTCAAGGACACAGAGTCTTAATAAATCTTCAAGAGTTTGAATAGTCCTCTCTGATTATCCGTCCGTCTGAGGATGATATGTCGAACTAAACCGTAAATCCGTGTCCATAGCTTTTTGCAAACTAACCCAAAATCTTGAAGTGAATCTTGGGTCTCGATCAGAAACTATGGATATTGGCATACCATGCAATCTTACAACCTCGTTTATGTACATATGAGCAAGACGTTCAAGTGTATAAGTTTCTCGTATACGTAAGAAGTGAGCAGACTTGGTCAATCTATCAACAATGACCCAAATTGCATCTATGCCTTGAGAAACCTTGGGAAGACCAAATAACAAAATCCATGGTAATGTGCTCCCACTTCCATTTTGGAATTTAGAGTGGTTGCAATGGACCTTTTGGTACTTGATGCTCTGCCTTGACTCGTTGACAAGTTAGACACCTTGAGATAAACAACGCTATCTCTCTCTTCATATAGCTCCACCAAAATGTATGACAAAGATCACGATACATTTTGGTACTCCCGTGATGGATTGCAAACGGTGTCAGGTGCCCTCCATCATGATTTTATACTTTAAATCGTGGTCGTTAGGAACACAAAGTCCGGAGTTGACTCAAAGTATTCCTTCTTCATCGATTCTTGCTTCCAAAGATAGCACCTTCTTGCACTTTCTTCCTCATACGCATCGACTCCTCCAGTGTCCGTAGCTTGAGCGACTTTTAACTTTATCAATTAAGGTCGGTTCTACTCAGATATTCGCCATCATCATCACATGGGTCTCTCGAGTCTTTAACACTATCTTCATCCTTTGAAAGTCACACAAAATGGGCCTTTGCATTGACAATATCGCACTTTTCGTGCAAGATATGATCTTCTACTCAATGCGCCGCCTACCACGTTAAGCTTTTCCAGGATGGTATTGGATGGTATGATCATAATCTTTCAATAGCTTCAAGCCAACGTCGTTGTCGCATGTTGAGTTCCTTTTGAGTGAAGAAATATTTGAGGCTTTTATGATCAAGAAAGATCTCCACTTTCTCCCCATACATGTAATGCCTCCAAATTTTAAGTGCGAAGACAACAACGCCGCCAACTCTAGATCATGAGTAGGATAATTCCTCTCGTATTCTTTGAGTTGTCGAGAAGCATAAAGGCGACTTTCCCATGTTACATGAGAACACATCCTAACCCTTTGCTCAAGCATCACTATAGATGACAAATCCTCCGAGAGCGGATGGTATTGTTAAACAAAATTTGAAATGAGTCTCCTCTTGAGTTCTTGAAAACTCTTCTCACATTCCTCGCTCCAACCGAATTTTGTATCTTTTTGAGTCACCGAAAGTTAGTGGAGTAGCGATTCGAGAAAATCCTTCCACGAATCTCCGATAATAACCAAATAAACCGAGAAAGCTACGTGACTTCGATCAACGATTTAAGTTGCTCCCACTTGAATTGCTTCAATCTTTGGCGTCAATGATATTCTATGACTTGATACTACGTGCCCAAGGAATATTACTTCCTCAAGCCAGAACTCGCATTTCTTCAACTTGACATAAAGCTTGTTTTCACGAAGCTTTTGGAGTATCAGCCTCAAGTGTTGCTCATGATCTTCATGGCTTTTGGAATATATGAGGATGTCATCAATAAAGACGACCACAAAGTGATCCAAATATTCCTTGAATACTCGGTTCATCATATCCATGAAGGTAGTAGGAGCATTAGTCAATCCAAAAGACATGACTAGGAATTCATAATTCCCGTATCGAGTTCTAAAAGCCGTCTTTGGAATGTCATCGGTTCTATTCTTCAATTGGTGATATCCGGAATGAAGATCAATCTTTGAAAATAATTTGGCGCCTTGCAACTGGTCAAACAGGTCATCAATACGTGGCAATGGGTACCTATTTTTGATGGTGGCATGATTCAACTCCCGATAATCAATTCAAAGTCGCATACTCCTATCTTTCTTCTTCATGAATAGAATAGGAGCACCCCAAGGAGAAGTACTAGGACGAATGAAACCGATGTCTAACAATTCCTGCAGCTGGGTCTTTAACTCTTGAAGTTCAATAGGAGCCATTCGATATGGGGCTTTAAAAATGGGTTTTGTACCGGGTTCAAGGTCGATACAAAATTCAATTTCATGCTCTAGGGGTTGGCCAGGAAGTTCTTCAGGGAATACGTCAGGAAATTTATTAACAATAGAAATATCATTCAAAACTGACATATTTTTGTTTAGATCCGTGACATGAGCTAAGAAAGCTTGACATCCATTTTTCAATAAACGAATAGCTTTATGGCTTGAGATGACAGTGATTGATTTTAATGGTTTGGTTGCTTGAATTTGCATAATAGGTTGGTTAGGAATATGAAAGCTAACAACCTTACGAAAATAATCAATTTTTGCATGATGAGTAGTTAACTAATCAATCCTTAGAATCACATCAAATGCAAGTATTTTCAAAGAAATAAGATCGACAAGTAACGTGCGGTTACCGATTTGAATGAAATAAGACTTATAAACCGTGGATGTAATGAAGGTTTCTCCCAACGGAGTTTCAACAGATAAGTCAAAGTCTAATTTCTCCGGAGTCAAATTTAAACGTTGAGCGCAAGTAGGAGAAATAAAGGATTGGGTAGAACCGGTATCAAATAAAGTATAAACTTCGCTAGAGTTTATGATTAGCTTACCCGTGATCACCTCGTTCGGATTCCTTGCTTTTTAGGAGGTTACGACAAACGCTCTCCCTTGAACTACCGGTTTTGTCTTGTCTGGGACACCCTTGGATGCCTCCATCCCAACTGGACTTAACTTTGGTGCACGAAAAAATCGGGCTAGGTGACCTTCTTTTCCATAATTGTAACATGCTTTGGACTGCATCGTGCAGTTTGGACTTATGTGTCCTTCCCCTCCATATTTGTAACATATCTGACCATAGTGGTTGTTCTCCTTCCTTAACAACAAAAGCCGTAAAGGTCTTGATGTCTTTCCATCATTATTGAATCTTCTCTTCTTAAAATGTCCACTCTTATTGTCATGGCCATGATTACCACCGAAGTGATTACCATTTCTGGCATGTTGATTCCCTCCACGTTTTTTGTCACCACTTCGATGACTGCTACCACTGGTATTATCGACTTGTCGGCTGCTCTCTCTTGGTTGGGTTGACTCATTATCGTGCTCTAATAACTGAGCCCTATTCACAATATCTGAATACAAACACAGTTTATGAGAGATAAGGTATTCACGTATCTCGGGTTTCAAACCTCTTAAAAACATCTGCGTCATTCTCTCCTCATTATCAACCAAGTGGGACGCAAACCGAGATAACTCGGCAAACTTAGCTTCGTCTCGCTGCACGATCATATTATTTTGCTCAAGCTTGATTTAACTCTACCTTCTTCATGTGACGAATACTTTTAGGAAAGTACTTATCGTTGAAAGCTTCTTGGAACTTCTCCCAAGACATCTTCAATGCGGCGGTTGAGTACGCTTTCTGATTCCACACAAGAATCACCTTCGCAACAACATGAAGGTGGCAAAGGAACCTTTCGCTCCTCGAGCATCCCAAGACATCAAATATCTTGTTGATCCGCTTTATCCACGTCTACTGCCTTTAAGTGGTTTTGGCTCTCCAAAAACCTCCGGTGGTCCCAACTCCTTGAATCGCTTAGCGTTGACCGTCCGAAAGTTATCGTTGTTTCCACCGCATTTTGGGATGGGAGCCGTTCACCGATGTTGCATGAATTGCATAAAACCTCTGAACATCCCATCGTTCATCATTTAATCGTTGTTATTTACCTGAGGATTGTTGTCTTCCTGTTGCACATTATCCTGGGTATTAATCTATGGTGACTCAACGGTCTCATGTGCTTCATTGCTTATCTCAACATTTTTGGATGTCATTTTTAAATACTGCCACAAAATAAGGGTTAATTAACATATCACATATTATCCCTATACTCTGACCGACCAATTAAATGAAAGTAATATGCACACAAGCCAATCATGTTTGATGATAAAGCATATACTTTGTAACAATCTTATTCATTTATCAATAAAAAGTATTAATTTATTAAAGGCTTTTAATTATCTACATGATCTTTGTTTTTATAATATGTGATAAACCCATAGTTTTAAGCAATGCTTTTAGAATAATGATGATGATCATTCTAATGAGATCTAAATTCTTAGAAAGCTTAAAACTAAAATAGTTCCCAATCATTGGATTACTAAATTGGGGATTAGTGAATCCGGATAGATTAGTACATACGTTGTTTGCTCATTGGATGAGGATGATTGATCTCATGATCATTTGTGTGGAGACACTAAAGCAAGTATGTAGGTGCTTATTAGAGAATAAGTTCACTGAACGTGGCTCGCTAAGGAATACCCAATGGAGTTTTATTTGCCTGTCAATAGGAATTCTCAGAGTGATAGTAGTACAAGTAATCCTTGGACTTGAGATCATCATAGTATCTTGTGTATGATGAGTTATACTTTGACTTATTCCTTAAGACCCTTAGGGTATATCAAAGGGTATGCTTGGGTATAATAAGTTGTACATGGAGATAATGTATGATCAATAAAGAATCTACCACTTCTAATAAAAGAGAGAAATGTCCTATGTGATTCGATAAATGACAACCCAAAGAGTCCTTGGCAATAGCGTAATGAAATTAGAAAGGAGTTTCTAATTTGCATTATTTGAGTTGTGCATTTAAGGATCGAAATACATATAATTAAATAAAATAAGACTTGACAAGAATTCCATGTCTTATATTTAATTGGGACATTGTATGGTGGAAGGATTGAATTAGATTTGGTAACTATTTACTCAAAGGTTCTTTAATGATTAATGTTGAAATCTATATTATCTCGAAAAGTCGTTGATCGCTAGGAGGCTTATCCCTATTGTAGAATAAATATTATTTATTTAAATAAATTAATTGTTTAATTTATTTATTTAAATAAGATTAGAATTGTTCTAATTGATTTATTCACAACCTAGGTTTAATATGGAGAACCTAAAGGGTCACACCATAAAAGGAAGAATAATTATTTAAGAAGTTAATGGCATAATCGTAATAATATAGTTAAGTATATTTAATTTAATCTATGGTGATAGAATAAATTAAATAGCTTAATATTTATTATTTAATATTTTAGAAATATTAAATATAAATTAATAAGAGGAGTCTTATTAATATTATTACAATTATTATTATTTTAATTTCTAAAAGAGTTTAGGAATTAATTTAATATAAGTACTCTCATTTATTCCTAATAGGATTAGGAGGGAAAATTAGTTAAAGGAGTTTAATTAATTATCCCTAATAAGATTAGGGAGCTTAATTAATTAAAAGAATTTAATTAATTAAATAAAACCCAATTCCTTAATTGTTAAGGTGGGTTGCCCACATCTATGAATAAGAGGAGTCTTATTATGGATGATGGGGGTTGTTGACTTTAACAACGACATAATTCCATAAATTGGAGAGTACGTCCTTTTTCTATAGAGATAGAAAATTAGGGTTTGAGCCAAAATACCCTTCTTCTTGAATTCCTATTCTTCCTCGGTGGATCACCCCAGAGGCCAAACACACGGGCGGCTAACGCCGATCAAAGGAAGGAACCAAACCCGGTGGATTCAAGTTGAACGCGAAAAGGATTGGAGGTGAACTTGTACTTTGAGGAAGCTCGATCTTCAAGGGTATGATTTTATTCTTTATCTTTTCGCTTAATTAATAATTGTGCATAAAGGGTGATCCGCATATGGTTTGTAAATTTTTTAAACTCGATTTTACTCGCTCGCTTTATTTTTGCAATTTGATTGCATACATGAATATTACAAACCTAATAAAGGGCATCGAGCCAAATCTTTATGCGAATTATTAATTGTTTTGATTTGATATGTATATTGATATGTGATTAGAACAATTTAATTGGGCATAATTTTATTATATAAAATTTATAAATAATAATAAAAAAAAAATAGTTTTTTTATAATTTAACTTAAGCGTGATGCACGGAAATAACGGATGGCATTAATTTTTTTTTTTTGAAAAGGAATAGATTTAGATATGATGCAATTATTTATATATATATTTGAATTTTTTTTTTTACAAAGGAAGTACTAATATATATATATATATATATATATATATATGATATTTATTTGTAAATAGTTACTGCACTATATATATATATATATATATATTATATATATATATATAATATATATATATATATATATATATATTATTCTTAATTATTTTAATTAAAATAAAAGTTTATTTTAATCTTAAAATAAAAGGTTTATTTTAATATTAAAATAAAAGAGGTTATTTTAATTTTAAAATTAAATTTCATGCTAACTAATTAGAGTTGGAATTGGATTCCATGATAACTAATTGGAGTTGAAATTGGATTTCATATTTCCTTAAATAAAGGAGTTTATTTAGATATGAAATAGATTTCATATTATTCAAAATAAAGGAGTTTATTTGTGAATAGAAAAGAGAATCCTAATTTCCTTAAATAAAGGAGTTTATTTAAATATGGAATAAGATTTCATATTATTCAAAATAAAGGAGTTTATTTGTGAATAGGAAAGAAAATCCGTGTTTCCTTAAATAAAGGAGTTTATTTAAATATGAAATAAGATTTCATATTATTCAAAATAAAGGAGTTTATTTGTGAATAGGAAAAGAATATCCGTGTTTCCTTTAATAAAAGATTTTTTTTACATAGAATTGATTCCATAATTAATTAAAATAAAAGAGTTTATTTTAATTAAAGATTTTTTTATATGGAATTGATTCCATAATTAATTAAAATAAAGGAGTTTATTTTGATTAAAGATTTTGATTAAAATAAAATAGTTTATTTTATTCAAAATTGGATAAATTAAAATAAAATAGTTTTATTTTGATTTAAATTTGGATTAAAATAAAGGAGTTTATTTTGATTCAAAATTAGATTTTATACTAACTAAATTTGCCCATTAAATGATATCAATATATATATTAAATGTTTATTATTCATGAGATGAATGTTATTTATCGATGCATATGGTGATGTGTATGATAATAAATGGGATTGATTAAGACTATCACCAATGCGATTGGATTTTATTTTAGTTGGATGCATGAATGTATGGGTTTTATTAAATGGGGTCTGCACAGCACTCGCCTTTTCTAATTTTTCTTAATATAAATTCTAACTCCTCCTATGTACTTCCCTCGATCACGATCAAGGTTTCTATTTATTTATTTTAAATAGTTTTGTAATAGGAATAGTTAGAATTATTTTGAAGAATTGGAGATCAAGGACAAAGAAGCGCTTGAAGACCCGCTTTGTAATGGAGCCCGGTTTAAATGTAATAGTTATATTTAAATATTATTTCTTGCACCCCTTGGGGAGCTGACCTTTTGGTTCACTTGGTGGCTCTAGTGAACCAAACTAGAATAAAAGTCCATAATAAATCCGGGTAGAATATAGTATTCTATATGCATGCTTATACTATATATATATTATATATTATGCAAACATGCTTCGCATGTTCATTAATATGACGCGTATTTTATATATATATGCATGCATGCGCTAAAACAAGATGAGACAAATTAATAACAAACCCTCAATTTTTATATTAAGTCCTAAGCGCTCAAAGATATTTGGAATATCGAACGTCGCTTTCTAGCATGATAAAATTAATAGAGTATTAAATATTTAATATGAGTTTGTTGTGTCACCACAAGGCAAGTATTAAGTATTTAAGATGTTAATTTATCACATTTGATGCTTATAAAGAAAATTGAACAATATTGTTTTGTTGTGTCACCACAAGGATGATATTTTTCTTTTTGAATATATGGAGTGCTAGGTTGGACTTAACTTGGATAATTTTGATTCTGGATGTGCCACCACTGATCAAAATAATCTAAGAGGCAAAATACAAGGAGTTGCATAGTTGATGTAATTGACAAAAGTTGTCTACCTATTTATTTATATATAGTTTGTTGTGTCACCACAAGGCTATATACATTTGAAATGGGATCCTTATTCTCACTAGCAAATCTTTAATTAGATTTTGTCGAACTATATAAGTGAGGTAATATAGTTTGAAGAAAATAGTGGGAGATACCAATTTAAAACAAGACCTAAATTATTTTGGTAATTAATAAAAGAATGTATGTTAAAATGTTGTTAATTACAAATTCATTTACGTAATTTTACAATGTCTAAATTACTATCATCGCGAAGCATATTAGATGCTATTTAATCGTAATCAATTAAACGGATTGGTTAAGGAATTTGAGAATAGTTCTCATAGTCAAAAGCTATCTTATGTCCTTAATACGCCTATCCTCAAGAATGGTTGCGCATAATGCCTCCGAGGAAGACATTGCTACTTTTAGAAAGTGGCAAGATGATGCACAATTGGCTCAATGCATCATGCTCAGATCTACGAGTAACGAGCTTCAAATACGGCATGAAACTATGGATGCTTCTACTATATTCCCGCACATCAAGTAGTTGATGGTGAGGAAAGTAGGACCGATAGATATCGAGATATCTAAGGAGCTCTTCCGATCTAGAATGACCAATGACACTACAAAGATGCATATAAAAGTCCTTAACATTATCAATTTGATTGATCAATTAGACAACGAGTTTTGTCATGGATGGAGAGTTGAGCCAAGATTTGATCTTGCACTCACTCCCTGACTCCTTTCACAATTGTTGTGAATTTTTCATATGAACAAGCTAGATATCGCCTTTCTTTGATTTGCTTAACATGTTGAAAAATGTCGAGAGTTACTTTCCAACCAAGAAAGATCAAGTCTTACCGGTAGGGGCCAAAGGATCTTCCGAAATAAAGAAACATTCAAAGAAGGTAAATAGAAAGGCATAAACAAAGGATAATAAGAACAAAACGATATGGATATAGCAAAGGAGTTTGCTTCCACCGCAATAAGCCCGACACCGGAAAGAAATCATGAGAAGCATCTTGCAGAGGCTAACAAAAGAAGCTTAGTGAAGTTTCTACATAATACGCTTTTGTTCATGATTGAAATAAATTTTCTTTAAGTCAAGGTTCTACTAGGGTATTGATACCGACTTTGGTTATCATAAATATAGATTTATGAAGGGACAAAGGTAAGTAGAAAGCTAAACAAATATAAGTAATCCTATGTGTGGAAAATGAAGCAAAGGTTGCTTGCATTAGCCATAGGAACTTATAGTTTAGCAATGCCTACTGCAAATCTATTAAGTCAATAAGTTGTTATTGTATTCCAGCTTGTTAAAAATATTATTTCCATTTTATTGTTGGACAATGAAATCTTTGGTATTATAATTAAGAACAATTGTTGTTCTATTTATAATAATAATGTTTTGTATAGAATCGAATATTACTTAATGAATTTTGTATACTGACTTACGTGAAAATATATTTTGTATATTGAACAAACTAGTATAAGAAAAGGAGATGATCATTCAAAGAGTTGAATGTATGTATTTGTTGAATACAAGTGTGAATTATTCAAAGGTTCAAAGAATTCGTAAGTGAAATAAATTGGCAAAGTATTAAGATTCTTTGATTAGATCAAGGAATAAATACTTGTGCAATAAGTTTTTAGATCATCTCAAATGGTTTTCTCACAATGGACGCCTCCTGATATGCAATAATTGATTGATGTATCTAAAAGGAAAAATCGTACCTTGTTGGACATGGTGCGGTCCATAATGATTTTACCGACATTCCAGTATCCTTCTGGGATAATATCCTAGAAATGGCTACATATCTACGGAAAAGGTAACCTCAAAATCCGGCCCCAAGACTCCATAAAAGTTATGGACAGGGAGGATTCCTAATCTTAAGTATGTTAAGATAAGGGGTTGTCCAACTTATGTGAAAAGGTTTCAAAGGATAAGCTTGGGACAAGATTTGACAAGTACAATTTGTGGGACATCCTAAAGTAAGTTTAGGGTATATGTTCTATAATCCTACTTAGCAAAAGGTGTTTGTTGCTAAACACGATGCCTTCTAAGATAAATGTGTTTATTATAAAAGGGGCTAGTGGGAGGATAATAGATCTTGAAAAGTTCAAGAACCAAAAAACACTATAAGTCAAATAAGAGGAACCTATAGATAGACCTATTGTACCACAACCGAATCGTAAATCTGGAATAGTACCGAAGATACCTAGGAGGTATGGATTCATCATGGATGATGATGATGAGGTACACATCATAGAAGATGATTATCTAGTTACATACGATGAGGTAAGTGTTGTAGACACTCAGAGAAATGGATTGAAGCAAGTTTCTCAAATATGGAACATTCGTTTTGATGAGGCAATCAAAAGAGTTTGATTTTATCAAAAATAAGAATGAACCTAGTGTGTACAAAAGGGTCAAAGGGGAGCGTCGTGACATTTCTAGTATTATATATTGATATACTATGGATAAAGAAATGACATACCAATGCTACAATCAAGAAAGATAAAGTTGTTGTCTAAACATTCCTCCATGAATGGTTTGGGAAGAGTATCTAATTGGGGATATAAATCTATATAGATAGATTTAAAAGGATGCTCAACTTAACCCAAAGAACGATATTCATTTGATGCTAAAGTCGCTTAGCATGGCAAACTCAAGAGATGTCTCATGTCGATGAGCTATGGAGTGTATCTCTTTAATAGTCCCCACAGACTCACTAAAAGAGAGGTCGCATGAATGACAATCATGTATGCAATGAAATATACGAGACCGATGTCGATCGGTCATATTTTGGAGAAGTTCACTATGAGTCGCTGAAAAACATCTCAAAGTTCTTAACTGGAACTAAGGATGTGAGCATATATGGTGGGTCTGAATTAAAACTAGAGGGCTTTACAGACTCAAGTTTTTCGCACGCACTAAGACGACCAAAAATCCACTTTAAGGTAAAGCGTTATCTTGAGCGAATAAAGGTGCAAAGAAATTGAAAGGTTCCAAACAAAGAAAGAGTTACTTGGTTTAGTGATAAAGACAAAGTATATAGCTATAAATGAAGTCGCAAGTTGATTGTTTGGATTAAAAGTTCATTACGTAATCTAGAATAGTTCCTAAGTCTCATCTTGGATCTAAACATGTGTTGTGGCACTTTCATTTGATTATTAGAATCATTGAAAGATGGGAAATCACTATAGAGATAGTGGACTCTCAAGAACAACATTACATATCCATTAACTAAAGCTTATCCAACAAAGCAGGATAATCGCCACTTAGAGAAGAAGAGTATAAGATACAATGGCGATCGGCTTTTAGTGCAAGTGGGAGATTGAAAGTAATATGCACACAAGCCAATCATGTTTGATGATAAAGCATATACTTTGTAACAATCTTATTCATTTATTAATAAAAAGTATTAATTTATTAAAGGCTTTTAATTATCTACATGATGTCGCTTTTATAATATGTGATAAACCCATAGTTTTAAGCAATGCTTTTAGAATAATGATGATGATCATTCTAATGAGATCTAAATTCTTAGAAAGCTTAAAACTAAAATAGTTCCCAATCATTGATTACTAAATTGGGGATTAGTGAATCCGATAGATTGGTACATACGCTCAGCTTGCTCATCGATGAGGATGATTGATCTCATGATCATTTGTGTGGAGACACTAAAGCAAGTATGTAGGTGCTTATTAGAGAATAAGTTCACCGAACGTGGCTCGCTAAGGAATACCTAATGGAGTTTTATTTGCTCGTCAATAGGAATTCTCAGTAGTGATAGTAGTACAAGTAATCCTTGGACTTGAGATCATCATAGTATCTTGTGTATGATGAGTTATACTTTGACTTATTCCTTAAGACCCTTAGGGTATATCAAAGGGTATGCTTGGGTATAATAAGTTGTACATGGAGATAATGTATGATCAATAAAGAATCTACCACTTCTAATAAAAGAAGAGAAATGTCCTATGTGATTCGATAAATGACAACCCAAAGAGTCCTCGGCGGCGGCGTAATGAAATTAGAAAGGAGTTTCTAATTTGCATTATTTGGAGTCATGCATTTAAGGATCGAAATACATATAATTAAATAAAATAAGACTTGACAAAGAATTCCATGTCTTATATTTAATTGGGACATCAGTATGGTGGAAGGATTGAATTGTATACAAGAACTATTTACTCAAAGGTTCTTTAATGATTAATGTTGAAATCTATATTATCCGGAAAGTCGCTGATCGCTAGGAGGCTTATCCCTATCAGAGAATAAATATTATTTATTTAAATAAATTAATTGTTTAATTTATTTATTTAAATAAGATTAGAATTGTTCTAATTGATTTATTCACAACCAGCTTTAATATGGAGAACCTAAAGGGTCACACCATAAAAGGAAGAATAATTATTTAAGAAGTTAATGGCATAATCGTAATAATATAGTTAAGTATATTTAATTTAATCTATGGTGATAGAATAAATTAAATAGCTTAATATTTATTATTTAATATTTTAGAAATATTAAATATAAATTAATAAGAGGAGTCTTATTAATATTATTACAATTATTATTATTTTAATTTCTAAAAGAGTTTAGGAATTAATTTAATATAAGTACTCTCATTTATTCCTAATAGATTAGAGAGGAAAATTAGTTAAAGGAGTTTAATTAATTATCCCTAATAAGATTAGGGAGCTTAATTAATTAAAAGAATTTAATTAATTAAATAAAACCCAATTCCTTAATTGTTAAGGTGGGTTGCCCACATCTATGAATAAGAGGAGTCTTATTATGGATGATGGGGGTTGTTGACTTTAACAACGACATAATTCCAATTTGTTGGAGAGTACGTCCTTTTTCTATAGAGATAGAAAACTAGGGTTTGAGCCAAAATACCCTTCTTCTTGAATTCCTATTCTTCATTGGTGGATCACCTCTAGAGGCCAAACACATGGGTGGCTAACGTTGATCAAAGGAAGGAACCAAACCCGGTGGATTCAAGTTGAACGTGAAAAGGATTGGAGGTGAACTTGTACCTGAGGAAGCTCGATCTTCAAGGGTATGATTTTATTCTTTATCTTTTCGTTTAATTAATAATTGTGCATAAAGGGTGATCCGGGCATATGGTTTGTAAATTTTTTTAAACTCTAATTTTACTCGCTTCCGCTTTATTTTTGCAATTTGATTGCGCACATGAATATTACAAACCTAACATTAAATTCCAAATAAACTTAGGTAGGTCATATACTAGCGAAGGAATTCCCCGTCGCTCCCCTCCTAGTTCTTGTCTCATATCTCAGCCAGGGATCATATCCCTAAGCTTTGATACCAACTGTGACGCCCCCAAAATAGGTATACATCACCTATTCTGAGTCGCCAAATACATGTTACAGAATACAAATACAAACTTAATTATACAAACGTCGTGTAATATACGACAAAACATAGCTGAGAGTTTAAACAGGAATATTGCCTTTTAGACAATATTCACTCTCAAATAGAGTCCTCATTACATTTATTGTCACACTATTTTATAGAATAGTGAGGATTACTAATACACCATCTCGGACCATCACTCTGTTCCCCGACTAGTCCCGACTACGTTCTCATTTCCTGAAGAGAACAATGAAAGCAAAAGGGTGAGCTCAACTATCCCAGTAAGAAATATTATGACTAAGATAATGCAGAATAAATTATCATTAGTCTTCAACAATGTTAAACTGATAAAATACAATAGACATCAAGTTTAATCATATGCAATGAATAAGCAATCCATTAGAAGAGTCAAGTAGAGCATGATATCGACTATCTTCTATGATTTAAAATGTTTTCATCAATTTTTATCATTTGAGGCTCACTTAATAAATAAACCACATCATTGAGTCATCCCCGCTACTACGCCCAATGATATTCATTAAATCATCAATGGTCATGACTATACCGAATAATCCTCGGTCATAATCATACCAAAACTCGCCCATCAATGCACTATAGGCCATTGAGGACTTTTACCACATCATTTATAACATTACGTGTCATGATTATACCGAATAATCCCTGGTCATAATCATACCAAGTCCATCTATGCACGTAAGCCAAAGATGACTTTCATCACAATATAAGCATGAGGATGATGACAATGACATAATAATTCAATAAAACAAGTTCAAGAATAAATTTTAAATATTTATAAGTTAATTTATCCTGAACTCAATAATGTCCAAATTGTCAACATGATCATCGCTTTGTGGAGTAAAATTCAAGAATGCTTAGAAGAATATTTCCATGAAAAGATATTGGATGAAGCGCAAATATCCGGATATTCTACTAATTTCATGGAGTATAGAAGCCAAAACTTTAACCAACCGAGTATAATAGAATATATGAAACCGCAAATGGATTTTTGCCCGCCATGCAGAATAATCTACGTAGATGCATCATTTCCACAATTTAATAAGGAATGAATACGAAGGATCATTCACCATGCATGCAGAATCCACATGACATGAGTTATTCCAACAGAGTAATAAAGTATGGAACCAGTCATGCGTAATCCGCATGCATGTGATATTTCAATGTAATAATAAAGAATGGAACCAGTCATATGTAATCCGCATGATGTATGGATATTCCAATGTAATAATAAAGAATGGAACCAAAGTTATGAGTAATCCGCACGAGATAGGATGTTCTAACAGTAATAATAAAGAATGGAATAACAACAAATTCACTGTGCATGCGATAGATCGCATGCATGTGTTATTCCAATGTAATAATAAAGAATGGAATAACAGAAGAATTTCACCATGTATACGGTACTTTGCATAGACAGGTTATTCCAACATAATAATAAAGATTGGAATAACAACAGAATTCACCAGGCATGCGATAGACCGCACAGATAGGTTATTCCAACAAAATAATAAAGAATGGAATAACAGAAGAATTTCACCATGTATGCGGTACTTCGCATAGACAGGTTATTCCAACATAATAATAAGGAATGGAATAACAACCCTTACGAGTATTGAAAGAAAATAACTCTCTTCATGAATACGAAATAATAGTACCCCTTACCTTAGAAAGAAGAGTATTCCGACTGGTAGGGCGAGAATATTCTTGAAGAAAACTTATACTATTTTCTACGCTCAAAGCTTTCTTAAACTCTAAAGAAATACGCTCAAGATTATAGAAGAAGAATTTTCTGAACTTCTGGTGTGATTTTCAATTCTGACTAAGCATCCTATTTATAGGAGAATGGAAAGGATACTATGAAATAAAATATAATATATTCTATATATATATATATTTTATTTAAAATCTAATAAAACAAATAACTTTATAAAAATATTCTATTTTATATAAAAAGATTTTACTATGTAAACACTATGCAGCACTATGCATAATAAAATATAATATATTCTATTTATAATCTAATAAAATAAATAACTTTATAAAAGTATTACATTTTATATAAAATATTTTACTATGCAAAACACTACGCGAGCACTATGCATAATAAAATATATTATATTCTATTTATAATCAAATAAAATAAAACTTTATCAAAAGTATTCATTTTATATAAAAGTTTTACATTTTATTACATTTATAATAATAATAAAACAAAATTCATCATCATTATTATAATTCACACTATTAATCGACCAGGTTGTTCCCAGGAAAGAGGGGGCTTTCCAATAAGGATTTCTCCCTATTGTCGGGCAATTAGTTGACCAAACTTCTCCTTGACAGAACTTCTAGATATCGTTAATATTGCAAATAATAATACTAATAACTTTGTTATCTCAATTATTGATTTAATAATATATAAAATATCAACAATAATTGAATCAAATAACGTGAGATACTATGCAACAATTGAACAAAACTGAGTGACTTCTCACGTAAGCATCAATAATCAATACCGTGTGCTATTATGCAACCACGCATATTACTGTACTTTTAACACCGGGTGTTTCAATAGTTAATGGTAAACTTCCGCCGTTATTTTCATAAAAAATATTTTTGTCGTTTTCTCAATCTGACAATAATTCCGTTGTGGGGTCTACCAATGATTGTGCCATCGTACGAATATTCCCTGTTAAAACAAATATTCCCCGACCAATCGAATATTATATAACAACTTGCGTACTTGTAAAATTTATAAATATTACCCACAACTATAACATTATATCAAATTCACTCCATAATATTAAAAAAATGATATTTATAGAAAATTCATTTTTATTCCTAAAAGTTGGGGTCTTACACAAGTAATAATATGAAAACTTGTCATCTCAATTATTGATTTAATAATATAAAATATTGTATAAATGATAGTGTGACAATAATAGAATCAATAATGTGAGATACTATGTAATAATTACTGTAGCAATAATTGAGTATAACTGAGTGACTTCTCACGTAAGCATCAAATACCGTGTGCTACTATGCAACTACGCATATTACTGTACTTTTATTACCGGGTATTTCAACAGTTAACGGTAAAACTTTTGCCGTTATTTTTATAGAAATATATTTTTGTCATTTTCTAACTCCGACAATAATTCCGTTGTGGGGTCAACCAATAATTATGCCGTTGTACGAATATTCCCTATTAAAACGAATATTCCCTGACCAACCAAATATTTTATAACAACTTGCTTACTTTGCAAAATTTATAAATATTACCCACAACTATAACATTATATCAAATCCACACCATAATATTCAAAAATATATTTTGAGAAAAATTAATCTTTATTTATGAAAGTTGGGGTCTTACAACCTCCATTTCTTATGAAATTTTGTCCTCAAAATTGGGGTACGTACCTGGTATGTCAAAGAGGTAAGGATACCTTGATTTCATTTCAGATTCTAACTCCCAAGTCATTTTCTCAACATCGTGGTTTCTCCCCAAAACTTTGACTTGATGTATAACCTTGGAGCGTAGAATATGTTCCTTCCTATCCTATATTTTAATAGGTACCTCTTCATACGTTAAATCTTCCGTTATCTCGTCCGGTTCTAAATCAATAATGTGGTTCGGGTCTTCCATGTAACAATCAAGAATTTTAAATTGTAATTTTAAATATTTATTGAATTATATAAATATTTAATTGATGTGTTTATTGTTGAATAAATATTTGTTTAATTTGTTTTGATTTGATTAATTATTTGTTAAATAAATAATTAATGAGTGAAGGAAATTAATTATTATGAGATAATATTCTAATTTAATTTAGTAATTAAGTTAGAGAGTTGATAGGGATTAAATGGATTATTATAATATTTTAAATTTAATTTGAAAATAAAAGTGTGATAATAAACTATGTTATAAATGGGTTATTAAAATAAATTAAAGGAGTTTAATGTAGTTTTGCCAAACAAGGCTTAAAGATATTAAGTCTTTAATTTTTAAAGAGTTTTCGCCAAACAAATCCTTATGGCTTTTGAATTTTGAATTTTGAATTGTAATTAAAATAAATAAAATATAAATAATATATATATTAATTTTGGTAACTGATAACTTATTAGTATAGTTATTAGAACGTCGATTTTAAACGTTTAGGCGTGTGCGTTGAGTGAGTTTTATTTTACGTAAAGATCATTTGGCTTAAGCCTAAGAAGAGAAAAGAGAAGAAAAGTTGTTAGATAATTTGAGAGAGACTAGAGAGGGTTTGAGAGAGAGAAAGGTTCTATGAATTTCAAGCAAGCACTTTGTCTTCTAACAAGGGTTAACCAAGCAAGAGAAGTTATTTTACATAACCTTAATATTATATATGTATATGTACGTATATATGTTTTATGGCATAATAGTTTCTGTGTTCTTGAGTTTCACTGTAGTATAAAGTTCTTTACAAAATTGTCTGTAATCCAAATTTTTATGATTGGTTAATCCAAATTATGTGATTGGTTAATTATGATATTGAGCAAGTTTTTTTCTAATCTTTAACGTGTTATTTAGCATGCAAGTTTCTAAATTTTGATACACTAATGTTGAATAAGTTTTATTGTTTAATTTACTATTTGTTATGCATGCTCAATACTCAATTCTAAACAAAATTCTAACCTTAGCTTAATATTGTACAAGTAAGGTATGTTATGTTATTCAATGTTTATGCTTTTAGTTCATTCCTAAAGCATGACCTTACTATACAATGTTGATTTATTTATGACTTATTCCATAAATAAGATTGTTACTACTTTTATTCAACTAATCCTTAGTTGATGTTCGTTAAACTCTAAATTACCTTGAAACTTATCCAAACCAAACTTACTTTGGTGCGGACTTGTATTCTAAATACTGAGATGAACAACCCTATTATAGGGGATAATTTACTCATAGCGTTTAAATGTTTGTGCATAATATATTATACGAAGAGTTGATCCCCCTAAGTACGAGAAGTCCATATAGTCTTATAATCATTAAGTTTAAGTTGAAAGAATACTTATAACTATGGACATAGTTCGTGGTCTTTTGACCCTCATTATATATTTCAAATTCTGTTCCTGATTATTATTGGTGAAGTACATTATTCAGTTCTATGAAACCCATTCATTTGGCAGTTGATATGATGTTTATTCATTATCATTTCAAGTGAGCATTGTTTGCTCACTCTTGCTTATATAAATATTACAGCTAAAGTTGAGAAGGTTGATGAACCCACAACCAGTAAAGGAAAAGGGAAGATGAACAAGTATTGAAGACTTGTAAACCTGTTGACTTTTATATTGTCAGACTTTATTTTGAATATTGTGATGTAGTTATTTAATTTTACCCACATGATGTTTGTATTTAAAGGTTAGATAACCTGGGAGATTTTATTGAACTTATTGATGTAATCCTTTAATGGGAAGGTTTATTATTAATTTTTTTTATGTTTGGGTAGTTAGACATGAATGTTTTTATCAAGTGAACACCAAATCTTGTGGGAATGAAGTACCCGGATTTGGGGGTGTCACAAGTTGGTATCAAAGCCTTAGGTTATGAACCTTAGGTGGGGAAAAGCCTTAGGAAGTAACCTTTGAAAAGATAGTGGTGATAAACTCTTATCGAGTTTTAAGGAAGAAGTAATAAAACACTTATGTGCTTATATGATTACAACCTATGTTCTCCTGAGTGTCGAGTAGTAATGATTATTAATTAAAACTTAAAAATTTTGTTGTCAGGATGGCTAATGTAGGAGAATCCAGTCAAGCTAGAGAGGAAGAATCCCAGATGCCTAGGGAGGAGGAGCCTCGAGATATTCAGGTGATTTGGGAACAACTACTCCCATGAGAATCATTTTCGTTGGTCACAGTGGTTGAGAAAGAGGGGTTACCTGATGAGGATGATGAGATAGAGACGGACGAGGAGGACCCTGTTGAGCTGCCATAGTCGAATGAGGATGAGGAGGATGAGGAGGAAGAGATTTGATTAAACTCTATCGCTGCCCGTATATACGACGAAGTATATGACTACAATGTGGAACTTCAGGATAACGTCGAGGAGTTGAGAGAGATAGTAGCTGAACAACAGACCTCAATGGCGTAGAAGGATAACGAGATCCAGGATGTAGAGGAACGTCTGATCAATGTCGAAGGGAAGCTGGTCCACACTGAAGGAGGAAACGAGCAACTGACAGAGGAGATCGCAGACCTGAAGAACAAGCTGAAGGAAGAATCTATTAAGAAGGCAAGAGCCGAAAACGCGTACGAAGAAGCTTCTAAATGAGCCGGAGTAGCAAAGAGAGATGTACAAGTGAAGAAGATCAAGATGGAAGAAATGAATAATGTTTTCAACACTGTGATCAATCGAGCTCAAGATCGGGTCATGGGTTATCCGACTCAGTTCGAGACTCTGCCATCGTACATATTAGATCGCCGAACAATGTTCCGTATTATGGAAGAAAAGCGTCGTAAGGCTATGCAGTATTTTAGTAGGTCGCCATAAATGTATTTGATATGCGATTAATGATATGATAAATAAGATGTAAATCCCAAGTGTTATGTAACCTATGGGATATGATGATGATGTTATCCTAGAACTTTAGTAGTTCAGGAAAGTAATGTAAATAGTAGTGATGCTATTATTCTTATGTTTTCTAAAAGATTATGAATGAATAAAAGATATTATTTTATTCAAAGTGTTATGTGTTATGTGATGATCTTTTATGGTGTACAAGTTAAGTAGAAAATACTTAAAGGAATTGAGTAATAATCTAATGAGTATTTTAACAGAAATTACCTCCAAGAAGACGTCAGCCACGATAAAGAACCCCTGAGGGATCTACCAACAATAACAACGCGGAAGCTAACCCCTGCTTCGCCAGCTTAGTGAAATTCTTGTGGATGCGTTCTGAAATCAACCGCACAATCAAGCTGTGACATTTAAGGACTTTAAGGCGGTTGGACCACCAGAATTCCATGGGTCACCTGGATCATGGAGATAGAGAAAGTATTTGATGTAGCTGGAGTAGGGGAGAATCAAAAGACTGCTTTTACAACATTCATGTTGAAAGCAGAGGCTAGTTATTGGTGGAAAGCCAATAAAACTCGAGGAGGACAAGGGGTGATGACTTGGGATCTGTTTAAGGAGATATTCTTCGAGACTTATTTCCCAGAGAGTTCAAAGAATTAGATGGAGGTACAATTTCTAGAACTGAAGCAGGGATCAATGACGGTATCGTAGTATGCCGTAAAATTTAACAAATTGGTGAGGTTTGCGCCATATCAAGTCAATACAGATGAGCACAAGGCGAGGAGATTTGAACAACGACTGAAACCTTGGTTGTACATTAGGGTCTCCCTGTTCCAGCTAAAGACATTTGTAGCGGTGCTTAAGAAGGCAATTCTCGCTGAGGGTGGAGCCGAGGCTGTGACAAAGTACAATCAAAAACAAAGAAAGAAGAAGAACGAGGGTGAAGCTAAGAATGGTAGTGGTAGTGGTGGAAATGGTAACAATAACCTGAAGAGAAAATGGAATGGAAATGTGGGTGCTGGAAACCAGTAGGGTAACCAGCAGAAGAAGAAGTTCGAAGCATATGCTACATGCGGGAAGTTTCACGCGGGTGTGTACTTAAGGGGGAAACGTGTATGCTTTAACTGTGGCCAGGAGGGTCACATTGCCCCAAATTGCAATCAACCCAAGAAGAATGTTTGCTACACGTGCAGGTCAAAGGATCATTTTGCTCATGAGTGCTCTAAGAAGAAAGCTGAAGAGACAATGGGAAACAAGGGAGGTAGCAGTGGAGGCACATTGACCATTACGGGACCAACGTCATCAAACAAACCCATAACCAGAACCTTCAACATGACTGTGTAGGATGCAATACAATCAAAAGATTTTGTGTCAGGTATTATCCCAATCAATGATATAAATGCTTATGTATTATTTGATTCAGGTGCTACTTGCTCGTTTATATCTGATGAATTTGCTAAGAGGTTAGGATTCCCTAGTGAAGAATTGAATTTCCCTTTAAATATAAAAATTGCGAATAGGGAGGTGATTCCTGTTAAGTTTGTATACAAGAATTATAGGGTGAACATTAAGGGGAATGTCATGATGGTAGATTTAATTCCAATAAAACTTGGAGAGTTTGATGTTATTTTGGGAATGGATTGGCTGTTCAATTATGGAGCGATAATTGATTGCCAAAAGAAATGTGTAAACCTTATGACTCTGTCAAAGGTAGTTTTCCATGGTAGCAGATCGCCTAGACATGTGAGATGTCTGACGATTATGCAGGCCAAGAAATTGTTGAGTCAAGGCTGTGTGTGTTATTTAGCTTACATAGTCGATACTCAGAGGAAGGGGATGAAACTGGAAGAGATACCAGTGGTTAGGGAATTTGTAGATGTGTTTCCAGAGGATTTGCCAGGACTGCCACCTGACCGAGAGATTGAGTTCGTGATCGAATTAGCGCTAGAAATTTCCCCAATATCGAAGACCCCGTATAAGATGGCTCCGGTAGAAATGAAGAAACTGATGGTACAATTGCAGGAGCTATTAGACAAGAAGTACATTTAGCCGAGTGTGTTACCGTGGGGAGCACCAGTGTTATTCGTGAAGAAGAAGGATGGGTCAATGCGTCTTTGTAATGATTATAGGGAATTAAACAAAGTCACTATTAAGAATAAATATCCATTGCCAAGAATAGATGACTTGTTTGATCAATTGAAGGGTGCTAGATACTTCTCAAAAATATATTTGAGAAGTGGGTATCACCAATTAAAAGTAAGGAAGGAGGATTTACCAAAGACGACATTCAGAACTTGGTATGGACATTACGAGTTTCTGGTGATGTCTTTTGGTTTGACCAATGCCCCTGCTGCATTTATGGATTTGATGAACAGGGTGTTTAAACCATTTTTAGACAAGTTTGTGGTGGTATTTAGTGATGATATTTTGGTGTACTCCAAATCTCATGAAGAACACGTGGAACATTTACGTTTGACATTGGAGACACTTAGAAAGGAAAAGTTGTACGCAAAATTCTCTAAGTGTGAATTTTGGCTAGAACGTGTACAATTTCTTGGGCATATGATTGACAAAGATGGGATTTTAGTGGATCCATCAAAAGTTGAAGCCGTAATCAATTGGGAACAACCAAGAACACCCTCGAAGGTGAGGAGTTTCTTGGGACCGGCCAAAACTATTATAGGCGGTTTATAATTTGACTTTTCAAGATTGCCACTCCGTTAACAAATTTAACAAGGAAAGCTGTAAAATTTGTTTGGACAGAGAAGTGTGAAGAGAGTTTTCAAGACTTGAAAAAGAAGTTAAGTGTGGCACCTGTTTTGTCATTACCAGATAATACAGGAAACTTTATGGTGTATAGTGATGCCTTACATAAAGGATTAGGTTGTGTCCTTATGTAGAACAGAAAAGTTATTGCATATACATCAAGACAACTGAAGGACTATGAGAAAGGATATCCGACTCATGATTAAGAGTTGGTTGCGGTGGTATTTGCTTTGCAAAATATAGAGACACTATCTCTATGGAGAGAAATATGAGATATATACAGATCATAAGAGTCTGAAGTATGTTTTAACTCAGAAGGACCTGAACATGCGTCAAAGGAGATGGATGGAATTAATAAAAGATTATGATCGTGAGATCTTTTATCATCCAAGTAAAGCGAATGTAGTTGCATATGCTTTAAGCAGGAAAGGTCGGGAAAAGTTGATGCTGATAACCACTCAGGAGGAGCTTATTTTAGCCATGACAAAGCTAGAATTGGAAATAAAATTTCCAAAAGAATCTGATGAGCGACTATTCCAAATAGAAGCTAGTCCAACTTTGCTGGACAAGGTAAGGAATTCTCAACTACAAGATAAAGAATGTGGAAAAATCAAAGAGAAAGTGGTTGAGGGTAGTGAAGTGAAATACAAGCTCGATATCGAAGGGTTACTAAGATTCGAGGGAAGAATTTGGGTTATGGCAGTACCAGATATTAAAGATGAAATCTTGAAACTCGAACTCTATTCATACACAGGAAATCAAAGATATATCAAGATTCTGACACACTTTTGGTGGCCAAACATGAAAAGAGATGTCGCGAAGATGTCATCAAGATTTACTTCACTCATAGAGGATACGATGCGGTTTGGGTGATAGTGAATGATTACACGGCACACTTTTGTGGCTAGATTCAACATGAAAAGAGATGGAGTTCGCGATTGTATCGAGATAGAGATCCATAATTCACATCAAACTTACGGAAGAGACTAAAAGAATGCATGTTGAGAATGAGTACGGCATACCATCATGCAAGTGTCACGAAAGAGTCAATCCAGACGTTGGAAGATATGCATCAAATTTCAAAGGGATCTAGGATGAACATTTACCATTAATGAAATTTTCAAACTTACCATGGAAGCATCGACATGCAGCCTTCGAAGCATTATCTGGCGAATTGCGAATACCGGGATGAATGAAGCGAAGTGGACCAACTAGTACATCACAAACTCATTAGGATTTTATGGAAGTTTTTGATCAACCAGAGACAAGATCGTGAATTGACGTAGAAATTTACCTTAAAAGTTTCTCCTTGGAAGGGAAAAAATTTTTGTAAGACCGAAATTTTTTAAATAAAAAGAATTTCCTTTATTTATTATTTTGAAATAGTAAGGGTTGATTTGATTAATGTGGATAGTTAAAGGGTTAAATCATGAAATATTTCAAAATAAGCAAGTGGTTATAAAATATTCATTATTTTAGGGAATATTAGTTTGGTGAAGTGGAATATTAAATCTTTGTGGGGATATTTAAATGCGACGGTAGCGACCATATGTGGGCCCATGTGAGCGATTGGATGAAAAAGCGACAAATATAAGTTGTTTTTAAATAACGGCGTAGTTATTCTGAATTATCTTTGTTGGAATACGGTGGTTAAAACACACTAATCTGCGTTGTTGAGCGATTACTGCGGTATTGCACCAATTATTGATTCTTACGTGAAAGGCACTACTAATAATGGTTCACGATAATTCTTTATTCGATTTTTTTATTGAGTTAATAATTCTTTGTGTTGATATTTTATATTCTTTGTTGTTTGATAATTGTCATTACGATATTTTTCATTATCGAAGCAATAATTCATATTATCTGAATAATATTATAAGATAACATTATTGGCAATGTCTAGAAAGTTACATCTAAGGAGAGGTTTGGTCACCTAATTGCGGCGCTTGATGAAGAAGAAATTCTTATTGAAAGCCCTCTTTCACTGAGAGCTGCTGGTTGTCGATATTGTGATTACGTAATATTATTTGTGAATAATTAATTATTGATTTATATGATGAGAAAAATATTGATTTTATGTGGATATAGATGGAAAAAATTTTAAAATGACAATTGTTGAAAATTAATATTTTATCTTTTTACGATAAAATAATTCGTTTAAATATATTATTTTAATAAATAATATAATAATGGTGATATTTTACAACGAATGTGGGATATATGAGTATCTGAGGAGGAAGAGTATTTTTGTTGCAATAAATGTTTAAAACATATTAAACATGTCGGTGGACCCCATTTATTGGTTGAAATTTGATTATAGCACATGTAAAATCGCCCGTTTGTGGATTTGGTCGATTTCTGTTTGGAATTTGGAAAAACTTTCTTCTACAAAGTTGTAGAAATTGAATTTCCTATAAAAACTCATGAGATTCGAATTTTCTGATGAAAGAGGCTATTTATTATGAATTATTGAAGTTAAAGCTCAAAATAATTGATTTTTGAAAGTTTTAATTAATTTTAATAACAAAAACGTTTTTTTGTTTTTTGGTGTCATTATTAGTGGCTGAATTCAGATGAATTCAGATGGTCAGAGTGGGCGTAGGAATTTAATATATATATATATATAATATTTTATTAAATTTTACTGCTTTGGTGTTCTAAGCATTTTCTATAAATAGGGTCTTTAGGTTAGAATTGAAAATCACACCGAAGCTGAAGTTTCTCTCTCTATATTATCGGTGTATTCTTGTGAGTATTTTGAGTATACTTTGAGTATTGCTATACGGTGCAAGTTTAAATTCGACGTTATCCGGTGATATCGATTAGAAATCTTTGCTCTTTCGAGGTAAGGGATATTATTTTTTTTAAATAATGATATTATTTCTTGAATATCATTATCTTTGAAATATTGATCTGAAGTTTTATCAAATTTGGAACTTTTTCATGTAGGGTTACTATTCATGGGTTCTTATTCATGAGTTACTATTCACGGATTCTTATTAATGAGTTCTTATTCACGATTCTTATTCACAATCTTATTAATGAAAGCGTGAAGATGTTTTTGTGGAATTTCTATCTTTTGGTGTCGGATTACTATTCACGTGTCTGCAAATTCACGTATCTGACACTATTCACGTATCTGGTACTATTCATTTAAAATTTCTTCTTTTAAATCCAAAACATCTATTACGGATACTAACTTTCGATTGTATCCATGTTTTGATCATTCTTGAATTTTACACCACTATGATTATTTTTGAGGTATTTTTTTGGACGTGGATAAAACCAAAAATCAGAATCCTTAATCCTTAATCCTTGTCATTTTGTTTCTTTGGATTCGTTTCTTTAAAAATATTTTCATCATCCTCGGTCTTAAATGATGATATTATGGAATATCTTTGGCACATGGTGCAAAGATGAATGATTTCTTAAGAATATCTTTGGCACCTTAGTGCAAAGATGAATGATTCTGAAGAATATCTTTGGCCGTAGTGCAAAGATGAGCAGTGTTTAAATGAACATGACCCGGTGATGAATATCTTTGGCACATAGTGCAAAGATGAATATTTGATTCGGATGTATATTGATTGATGTTCTGGGGAAAAAGATGAGGCGATGAACTTTTAAATTCATACATAGAAGATAGTAGTTTGCATTCTCTACTTAACTCTTCTAATGAATTATTATTTCATTGCGAATATTGATTTAAAATTTGTTGTCTATTGTATTCTATTATATTTTTCTGTTGAAGACTAACGATAATTTGTTGTATATTATCTTAGTCATAATATTCTTCTTGAGCTAGTTGAGCTCACCCTTTTCCTTTTGTTCCATTTTTCTCGGGGAGGCGAGAATATAAGCGAAATGCAGTGGGGTATGGAATGAAGGTTTTAGAAAGGATTGTTTAGTAGTAGTCCTCACCATTTTGTAAAATAATGTATCGATAAATGTGATGAGGATTTATTTGAGTATAGATATTGTCAGAAGATAATATTTGTATTCAAACTCACATTTCTTGTTGTAATAATAAAGTTGTAGTTGTTTACGTACCGTGTGTATTGACAACTCGAGAATGGGTGATGTATACCTATTTTGGGGGCGTCACGGTTAGTATCGAGCTTAGGGATATGATCTCTGGCGGAGATCGGGGAATAGAACTAGGAGGGAGGCGAGTAAATCCTTGGCTAGTGTGTCTACTAGCTTATTTGTTAGTTGGTCGATATATATATAGGGATATTATGTGATATATTGATTTCCTTAATTAACCCTTGTTTTATGGCGATGTTTGAGAATGTCGTTGAGAATATTAACAATGGAAATGAGGCCAGTGGAGATGCTGTACTCACCAGCGAGGAGAAGCGTACTGTGGTGGCAATGTTCCTCCATGTGAACAACACCATTGGAAGCGAGATGATGAGCGAGGGGATGTTTAGAAGTTTTTTGCGATTCATGCAAAATCGAGACGAGGGAACTTCGTGTTCAAAATCTGAGGAGGAAATGATAGCAATTCACGGGTTGTCACAATGACGCGGTTCGAAGTTGGGACCACGAAATTTAAGGAAAAGCGGATCCGATCATGGCGGAAACATGGGTCAAACAAATTACCAAGATATTCGATGTCTTGGGATGCGGAGAGAACGAAGAAGTTCCATTCGCCACCTTTATGTTAAAATGGCGAGGCGGAGACTCTTGGTGGGAGTGCGTGAAGCGTACCCATCCGTACTTTTCGGCATGTCTTGGGAGGCGTTTGAAAGCTATTTAATGACAAATACTTTCACGAAAGTGTTAAATCGTATGAAGGAAGTGGAGTTCATGATTGGAACAAAACAACATGGCGGTGTCTCGATGCGAGGCAAAGTTTGCGAGTTATCGGTTTTGCACCTCATTTGGTGGAGAATGAGGAGCGTGTGGCGGGATGTTTCTTAGAGGTTTGAAACCCGGCGTCGTCGATATCTCATTTCTCATAAACTTTCTCTCTATTCGGATGTTGTATAACAGGGGCTCGATTATTAGGCGCGAGATAACGAGTGCGGTCATTGAGGACCCTGACGAGGATCGTACGAGAGATAGCGATCAGCAGAATAATGATAACTGCGGAGAAAAGCGAGACGGACAAAAATGGTAACCACTCTGGTGGTAATCATAGCCATGAAAATAGAAGAAGCGAGTCGGGAGGAGATTTTAAAAGAGGAGATTTAACAACGATCGTATGAAGATGGCGGTCTTGGCGACAAGCTGGTTCTAAGGGAGGAGAAACGACCACCCGGTCGTATCTTCTAAATCACGCGAAAGAGGGACATATCGGTCAAACCGCTTACAACAGTTCAAGGTATGCTATAATTGTGGAAAGGAAGGACATATCGCTCGAGATTATGCGATGGCGAAACCTAGTTCGTGAGGGCGGTGACTCAAAAACATCCCGAGAAAAGTCGAAGTCAGCGATTAGGAAGAAGCGTTTGTTGTGGTTTGGTCATAATCGAGAGAACCCAAGCGAGGTGATCACGGGTAAGCTATTTATAAATTCTTGCGAAGTTTATACCTTACTTGATCTGGGTCTGCTACCCATTCATTTATCTCTCTGCATGTGCTCAGCGTTTAAACTTGACTCAGGAGAAATTAGACTTTGACTGTCTGTGGAAACTCAGTTAGGAGAAACTTTCATCATCCCACATTTATAAATCTTGTTTGATTCAAGTTGGCACCATTACCTTACACATTGACCTTATCTCTTTAAAGATACTTGCTTTTGATGTGATTTTAGGGATTGATTGGTTAACTACTCATCATACCAAAATTGATTGTTTTAAATAAGGTTGTTAGTTTTCATATTCTAACCAACTTTGTTATGCAATTCAACAACTAAACCATTAAAATCGATCAACATCATATCTAATCATAAAGCTATTCGTTTATTAAAAAGCGGATGTCAAGCTTTCTTAGCCCATGTTATGGATTTGAATAAAGACACGTCAAATTTGAATAATATTCTGTTGTTATTGACTTTCTGGCGTATTTCTGAAGAACTTCCGATTACACCCCGAGCGTGAAGTTGAATTCTTTATTGATCTTGAACACAGTACAAGCCCATTTCTAAAACCCCATATCGAATGGCTCTATTGAACTTGAGGAGTTAAAGGTCCAACTACGAGGAATTGTTGGACATCGGTTTCATTAAATCTGTAGTACATCTCCTTGGGGTGCTCTGTTTTATTTGTAAAAGAAGAAAGAGCGGGAGTATCGACTTTATATTGACTATCGGGAATTGAACCATGTCACCATCAGAATAGGTATCCTCTACCTCGTATTGATGACTTGTTTGACCCGATTGCAAGGGCACAATTCTTTTCAAAAAATCGATCTTAGTTACGGATATCATCAATGAAGATTAGAATCGAGGATATTCAAAGCGCCTTGAGAACTTCGGTATGGGCATTATGAATTCTTAGTCATGTCTTTCGGACTAACTAATGCTCCTGCGACTTTCATGGATATGATGAGCCGAGTATTCAAGAATATTTGGATCGATTCGTTGTTGTCTTTATTGATGACATCCTCATATATTCAAAAGTAGTGAAGATCATGAGCACCATTTGAAATTTGGTACTCGAAACCTTCGTGAAAACCAACTATATGCCAAATTGAAGAAATCGAGTTACGGCGAGGAAGTAGCATTCCTTGGGCACGTGGTGTCGAAACATGGAGTATCTGTTGATCCGTGAAGATTGAAGCAATCTGAAGTTAGGAAGCAATAGAGTCGTTGGTGGTAAAGTCGTAGTTTTTGGGCTTAGTTGGTTATTATCGGAGATTAGTGGAAGGGTTTTCTCGAATCGCTACTCCATTAACTTCATTCTAACTTCGGGAAGGATACAAAATTCGTTTGGAAGCGAAGAATGCGAGAAGAGTTTCGAAGAGCTTAAGAGGAGACTTATTTGGCTTGTTTCTAACAATACCATCTGGTTCGGATGGATTTGTTATCTCTGACGATGCTTGAGGCAAAGGGTTAGGATGTGTTCTCATGCAGCGTGGGAAAGTCATAGCCTATGCCTCGACGACAACAAAAGAGTATGAGAGGAATTATCCTACTACATGATCTAGAGTTAGCGGCCCGATCGTTTTCATTGCTAAAAATATGGAGGCACTATCTATATGGGAGAAAGTGGAGATATATTGGGACCATAAAAGCCTTAAATATTTCTTCACTCAAAAAGAACTCGACATGCGGCGCGGCGACGTTGGCTCGAGCTATTGAAGACTACGACCACACTATTGATACCATCACCGGTAAGCGAGCGTGGTAGGTGGCGCGTTGAGTAGAAGATCATATCTTGGGGGAAGAGTGCGATGATGTCAGTAGTATCTGCGTAGAGCCAACTTTAATAGAAAAAGTTAAGGTTGCTCGAGCCCGGGCCGGAGTGATCGTATGAAGAAGAAAGTACAAGAAGGAGCTATTAGGGCGAGAATTGATGAAGAAGGAATACTTGAGTCCACTCTAGACTTTGTGTTCTAACGACTCGATTTGAAGTCAAGATTATGATGGAGGCACACAATCGCCATTTGCAATCCATCACGAAAAGTACTAAAATGTATCGTGATCTTGACATACATTTTGGTGGAACAATATGAAGAGAGAGATTGCAAAGTTTATCTCGATGTGTTTAACTTGCCAGCGTGTAAAGGCGGAGCATCTTGTACCTAAGGGTCCGTTGCAACCACTTGAGATTCCGGAATGGAAGTGGGAACACATTACCATGGATTTAATTCTGGGTCTTCCTACGGTTTCTCAAGGCATCAATCTTATTTGGGTTATTGTTGATAGATTAACCAAGTCTGCTCATTTCTTGCCGTCGGGGAGACTTATTCCTTGAGCGTCTTGCTAGTATATGCGTGAATGAGATTGTGAGGTTGCATGGCATGCACTGTATCCATAGTTTGGATCGTGACCCAAGATTCACTTCAAGATTTTGGGTTAGCTTGCAAAAAAGCTATGGGCGCAGTTTGCGATTTAGTTGACATACCATCCCCAAGCGGACGGACAATCGGAGAGGACTATTCAAACTCTTGAAGATCTATTAAGACTCTGTGTCCTGAACTTCAAGGGTAGTTGGGATAAGTATTTACCATTGGTGGAATTCTCCTACAACAACGATTATCGAGCAAGTATAGGTGTGGCTCCATTGAAGCATTATATGGGCCGAAAATGTCGTTCTCGATATATGTTGGGATGAGGTGGGTGAAGCAACATTGTTGGGACCCGAGTTAAAATGCGATATGACTACTGAAAAGATCCAAATGATTCGACAGCGTATACAAGCGGCACAAGATCGACAAAAGAGTTATCACGGATCTTCATCGAAAGGGCGTGGAATTTAATGTAGGGGATCGTGTATTGTTGCGAGTTGCTCCGTGGAAGGGAGTTACAAGATTTGGGAAGAGAGAAAAAGCTCGATCCACGATTTATTGGTCCATTTCAAATTCTTGACCAGAGTAGGAAATGTAGCCTATAGACTTGCGTTACCTCAAAGTATGTCTCGTGTTCATAATGTGTTTCACATATACGTACTTAAATAAATATGTGAAAGACCGAACCACGTTATTGAGTTAGAAACAGGACGAGATAGCCAGAAGACTTAACGTATGAGGAGGTACTGTCAAGATCTTGGATAGGAAGGAGCATGTCCTACAGCATGAAAGTCATACCACAAGTTAAAGTTTTATGGAGGAATCATCTTATAGAGGAAATGACACAGGAATTGGAAAGCGGAAATGAAAGCGAGGTATCCTCACCTTTTGAAACACACAGTCGTCGTCGTCGATTTAGGAGACGAAATTTCATAAGGAGGGAGGTTGTAAGACCCCAAAATTTTTTAAATAAAAGGAATTTCCTTTATTATTATTTTGAAATAGTAAGGGTTGATTTGATTAATGTGGATAGTTAAAGGTTAAATCATGAAATATTTCAAAATAAGCAGTGGTTATAAAATATTCATTATTTTGGGGGAATATTAGTTTGGTGGTGGAATATTAAATGCTTTGTCGGGGAATATTAAATGCAATGCCTTGACCATGTGGGGCCCCATGTGAAAGCGATTGGATGAAAAAGCGACAAATATAAGTTGTTTTTAAATAGCGGCGTAGTTATTCTGAATTATCTTTATTGGAATACCGGTTGGTTAAAAACACACTAATCTGGCGTTGTTGACGCGGTTACTGCGGTATTGCACCAATTATTGATTCTTACGTGAAGGCACTACTCGATAATGGTTCTGATAATTCTTTATTCGATATTTTATTGAGTTAATAATTCTTTGTGTTGATATTTTATATTCTTTGTTGTTTGATAATTGTCATTACGGTATTTTCATTATCGAAGCAATAATTCATATTATCTGAATAATATTATAAGATAACATTATTGGCAATGTCTAGAAAGTTACATCTAGGAGAGGTTTGGTCACTAATTGCGGCGATGATGAAGAAATTCTTATTGGAAAGCCCCTCTTTCTGAGGAAGCTGCACGGTTGTCGATATTGTGATTACATAATATTATTTGTGAATAATTAATTATTGATTTATATGATGAGAAAAATATTGATTTTATGTGGATATAGATGGAAAAAATTTTAAAATGACAATTGTTGAAAATTAATATTTTATCTTTTTACGATAAAATAATTCGTTTAAATATATTATTTTAATAATATAATAATGGTGATATTTTACAACGAATGTGGGATATATGAGTATCTGAGGAGGAAGAGTATTTTTGTTGCAATAAATGTTTAAAACATGTTAAACATGTCGGTGGACCCCATTTATTGGTTTGAAATTTGATTATAGCTTTGTAAAATCGCTTGGTTTGTGGATTTGGTCGATTTCTGTTTGGAATTTGGAAAAACTTTCTTCTACAAAGTTGTAGAAATTGAATTTCCTATAAAAACTCATGAGATTCGAATTTTCTGATGAAAGGGCTATTTATTATGAATTATTGAAGTTACGAAGCTCAAAATAATTGATTTTTGAAAGTTTTAATTAATTTTAATAACAAAAACGTTTTTTTATTTTTGTCATTATTAGTGGCTGAATTCAGATGGTCAGATGGTCAGAGTGGGCGTAGGAATTTAATATATATTATATTAATATTTTATTAAATTTTACTAACTTTGGTGTTCTTAGCGTTTTCTATAAATAGGGTCTTGGGTTAGAATTGAAAATCACACGAAGAGCTGAAGTTTTCTCTCTCTATATTATCGGCGTATTCTTGTGAGTATTTTGAGTATACTTTGAGTATTGCTATACGATTGCAAGTTAGTCATCGGTTTATTCCAGGTCGAAATCTTTTCTCTTTTTGAGGTAAGGGATATTATTTTTTTAAAATGATATTATTTCTTGATATCATTATCTTTGAAATATTGATCTGAAGTTTTATCAAATTTGGAACTTT